>MEHQ01000692.1:17077-84316 GCA_008828725.1 Saccharina japonica | reverse complement strand
GTCTAGTAGTAGTAGTAGTAGTAGTAGTAGTAGTAGTAGTAGTAGTAGTAGTAGTAGTAGTAGTAGTAGTAGTAGTAGTAGTAGTAGTAGTAGTAGTAGTAGCAGTAGTCTCTCTTCTGCGTAACGCTCTGAACCACTACAACTAAGGTCAGGGTCTCGAACGTTCAAGGTTCGTTCAGCCATACACGCACGCCTCATGCGTAAACCACACAAGTTTACATCTGGCCCGATAGAGAGCAAAATGCCTTGCAGGGGTGGCGTCTTATTTAGCTCCTGACATGAGGCACTCCACCTCATACAATGCACCCGAAACATACGTATTCGTATCGCTTCCAAGAAGTGTGGCCGTGCAGCCAGACTGGACAGTAATAATATGGCTTATTCCGTATAACACGGGGGGGGATAGTAAATAGGACCCAACACTGTTACTAACAAAAGGGGAAAAGGGGGGCCATAGTAAATAGGACCCAATATTGTTACTAAAAATATGGAAACATAGAGTTTTTCGTCGGTACCGTGGGTCCTATTTCCTATGCAGTGTTGTTGATATGCCAGTAAACAGTAAAGGTATACCATACCTACTTATCACTATGTCCCGAAATATAAGCACTTTTTGTACATTAAAATTCAATCAAAAAGGTCCTTATATTTTCGCTACTGTACGTACGTAACCGGGTAGTTGCTCACATAGGGAGTGTACTATTTCATATACATTTCCCTAGTTATACTAACAATTTTTGGTCCTATTTACTATGACCCTCCGTAATAATAGTCAGTCCGAAAAGATGTAACCCAAACGCTCAACGCCTACCATGGGATACGTCGTATCGGTTCAGAAAGTCAGAGTCGACAGTGAATGGGGGGGGGGGTGTACTCATGTCGGGCACGGCCGTAGTGGTATGACCATAGACCCTCGTATCCCTAAAATGCCGGGACGGAGCACCTTGGGGTTTCACCAACCAGGCAGACATTGCTAGCACCAAGCGCGAGTTGCCGTAAGGTATTGAGCGAGTCGCATGGAGGGTGAGCTTCATCCTACTAAAAAGAACCGCCTATGAGGCGGGCTTGCATAGTATGGACGACAGCCTCCAATGAATTGATTAGCCTTCTGGTGTTTGTGTGTGTGTGGCGGGGGGGGGTCATTCATGCTGCTGCTGCTGGTGGTAGTGTTTCCTTCGTTTCACCTTGGCTTTGATCTCGGCGGCTCTTAGCGTGGCGTAGTTGATGATCTTGGAGAAGATGAATTCGGTCACCACCAACTGGAATAGTCCAGCCCCGGCCTTAAGTGTGAAAACATTAAAAAAAAGTGAAATATGGGGGGGGTGAGTCGTCGAGGTGTGTGTCTGTGTGTTTCGAGCCCCTAACACGTCGTCTATCCTGCCCTCTTTTGATACCGATTGTGTGTCTGTGTGTGTCTCGAGACTCAAACTTCCGTTGTATGTGACATGTTGGATGCGAGTTGCGACGTTTGTTTATTCCCCAGAAAACCAGGCCTAAACTGCTGCCGTCCCTGGCCTTGAATGTAAAAACAAAAAACGCTGTGCATATCATACAATACGTGTCGTATACCTAGCACAACTCTGTCCCGAAATATAATAACCATTTTCATTGAATATAAAAGCATACAAGGTACTTATATTTCGGTACAGAGTGCTAAATGTTTTTACGAAAGTTTCTATTTCGCACTGTTTTAGTCTTGCATGTGAATGGTATGAAGGGAATAAGCTCTGCATGTAGATGATCAGACGGCAAACGGAATGATAACCTGTGTGGTATATACCATGCATCACAGCATTAGTGTTAGTCGCTAGCCTTTTTAGGCGTGCCGCAGACGCTTTCAGGCAGCACGTGGAGACATAGGGCACGCCACAGGCGAAACAAAATGATACCAGCCTGTGTGGCTAGACATGTTATGCCCGAAGTGCCTGAATGTGCCTTATAAAAACGTTCCTACGAATATATTTCAGGTATTTTCGTGAAGTCCTTACGCTGTACTAATTCCAAGTTTGTTTTGTTTCGAGGGGTGAAGGAATGCCTGAACGAAGGAAAATAAAACATGCCTTACCCTTGCCTGTGGACGAAGATGTTGTTTTCAAAGGCAACGCACAGACCGCACACTTTACATCATCTGTTCCTTTGATTTTGGGGGTTCCGGATTAAACGGCGATTAATTTTGGGTGCCTGAAAGCGCCTCTAGTAGGCGTGCCTGACGCTTGGTAGGGGACCGAAAACAGTAGTTCAGACACGCCTGTTTCAGAATAAGGTACGGTTGTTCAGGCCTTTGTTTCAGGCAACGCCTTAAAGGCTAGGCAAGGTCTAGCAAGCAGTCACCTTCCCTGGCTCCGTTTCGACTGGAATGCGTGATCAATGGTCAAATGATTAAGGCAAGCAACAGAATGAGATGTGCTCCGTGGCGTGGTCAATGGTCAAAGGACTGAGGCAAGCAACAAAATGATTACGCCCCCACCCCCCCCCCCCCCCCGCCTGGGCGCAATGTTACATAATACTCTGTCCGGCAACGTTACATAAGACTCTTGTCGATTCTTCAGATCGGCCTCCCCAAAAAAGGTCCACACAATTTCCCCCGACAAAAGGCTTTACAGTAGCCTACAGTACTACTACATCAGTAGCCTATTGGTCTGTGTACGAAACGGGTATAAACCAACCAGTCTGACTGTTTCTAGCAACAATGTTATCAAATAGGTACAGAGAAGGGAGAGTAAAGAACTTCGTGCATCGATAGGTTTCCTTTTTTGTTTTCGTTTTTTCCCCTTTGTTTTCCTCTTCTTTCTCGGGGAATGTTACTGTTTCTGAGTGATCAACGTTGAAGCTACAGTAAGTCCAATAGGCTACTGTTGTAGTAGTACAATAGGCTACTGTGGTCCAATAGGCTGGTGTAGTCCAATAGGCTACTGTAATCTAGTAAGGCTACTGTGGTCCAATAGGCTGGTGTAGTCCAATAATCTACTACTGTAGTCCAATAGGCTACTGTAATCCGGCTACTGTAATCCAGTAGGTTAGTGCAGTCCAATAGGCTACTGTAATCCGGCTACTGTAATCCAGTAGGTTAGTGCAGTTCAATAGGCTACTGAAGTCCAATATTCTATTGTAGTTCAACAGTCTACCGTAGTCCAATAGTCTACAGTAGTCTAATAGTCTACCGTAGTAGTCCCTCACTTGGTCCAAGCGGCACGAGAAACCGCTGGGTTCGAAGGTCTGCTCCACACGCGATCGCACATCAGAGTACCTGCACGCGCACATGTAACCAGAAAACAAATTGCAGTTGGTGAGCAGAAGAAGGTACTGCTTGCTGTAGGCACAGGCATGCAATGAGTTCCTAAGAGGCACGCGAAGCCGCTGCTGGGTTCAAAGGCATGCTCCACAGGCGATGACACGTACAAGAGGTGCACCATTTTTCCTTCTGAGGGTGTCGACTTATCTTCTGTTGCCTTCTGAGGGTCTCGGCTTATTTACTTTTGCCTTCTGAGGGTCTCGGCTTATCGCAGGGTAGGAGATGCATTTTTTATGCCTCCTGGGGCAAGCTTTTCCGACCGGTTGTATGATGATTGCTATCAGCTTTGCCATCCGATAATCAGTGTGTAGCATGAGCTTTTAACATTGATCACCCATAAACACTGCGGCAGAGCGAAACACAGACATTTTATTTCATAGAGTGGTGTATATGATTATATCCCTATTGATGTAAGGCATAGGAATCTCGGTCAGGGTTAGCACGCGAATCCAATTTCTTCGAAGTCGATTTTTCGCTTGAGATAATGAGCTCCACGCGTGAGGAGCTAATAAAATAATAAGGCATCACCCCTACAAGGCAGTGCTCGATGGAAAACAGAATAAAACGAAGAACTATATACCTTTACATGGGCTTGTTGTGTGTCCCGCTAAGTCTGTGGTGGTGCATGGAATGATGAACTATTACACCCAGAACCGTTACAACATCTATCCAATGACGCGTGCTACGGTAGAGGTGTAGGGTATACCTTTTTTTGGCTGAATCGTTTTCTGAACGATCGGGCTCCTTAACCCAAATTCGTCGGACTTTCATTTTTTTTGTGACGAATAATGTTTCAGAGTATACTTCGGTCATGAGATTTCTCATCCGGCAGCACTTTTTTTCCCCTCCAAAATCATGTTTTCGGTGAGGTGTGACGCTCCTAAAAGTGAGGAGCTCAGAAAAAAACGTGGTGCCCCTCTATCGTAGCATACGTCAGATTGATGAGTGGGGTGAGGTCGAAACCGCCCGTTGTTTCTCAAAAACAGTTTCAAAAGCGTGTACTATTAATACTGTGAATACGTTCGTTTATATCTCGAAAATCAGCTTTGAGAGCGTATGATATACGGAATACGTCCGTTAACAGCCGTTTTTCCTGATGGAAAATTGCCTTTCCGATGAGAATGATATTCGAATTTTTTCAAGTATTTTGTTGTTTCTTAAGAGTTAGTTGTATTTCGCTCACAACAAAAACAGAACCTAGAATATATGTTCATCCATGGTAAGTATCGATCCATAGAAACAAAATCGAATTCAACTTGGACAGGCTCGTAAAACAGGGGATATAAGGGAATTGCTATTTAGGGGCGAGGTACCTCGCCCATAAATCCCGATTTTCTTGGACCTTCGATATCTTGAGACCGCCGATGCCGTTTTTGATATTTTTTTTGTCATCGACGGCTGTCACAAATGAAAATAGTTTGCACTGTAAATTTTGACTGTGAGGGGAAGTACATCTCTTACAATACCAAACCCAATATTTTTTTTCCGATTATCATTCTCATCATCGGAAAGGCAATTATCATTACGGATAATCGGCTGTTCGTTGTTCCTAAATAAAAACATTGTTGAAAATAAAAATAAACATTATTGGGGGGAGATATCCGTAGACACGTATCAAGTGAGGAATGGGAGCCTCGGGGAAAACACACACGCATACATACACGCTGTAATAGTATGGGCTTGGAAGGCCGGTAACTACCCAGTAAAGGCAATTGGTCCGTTTTTTTATTCCTTGAATGGCATTCGTATTCGGGACATCAATAAGAACGGAAGGGTACAGTGAGACCCTTCCGAGGCAGATAATCATCACAGGCTCTGGGGAAAAATAAAGCTGCTTCTCTTCTCTTCTACGCTTTCGATCCTACGAGAAAGCGAGTAACACCCGGGACATGCTTACTAGACACGACCTACCTGCAAGGGGATAGATACTCTGTGTCTCACCCAGTCCTATTACAACATGGGTACACTATCTATTTAACCCATCCAGAACTGAAAATAACATCCGACACTATTTCCAAGTAGCTTTGTACGACCCAAATATGTGGGACCAGTTATTAACCCCTTAAGAAATGGTCCCACGTATTTGGGGACAAAATACTTGAAAATAGTATGGGATAGTTTTTTTCAGTTCTGAATGGGGTAAGGGGTTAATACGTCAACGTACGTATTTGGAAGTTTTGCTTGTCGCTCGCTCACTCACTGTTCACCGGCCAGGAGGTAAGGGTTGGCGAGGAGGAGGTAGGACAGGGCCTGGATGAAGGCGTTCAAGATCTTGGCCAGGAACATCCTCGACGTCAGCATGTACGTCACCGTGCGCTCCATGTCCCACTTCTCCAGCTTCGTGATGGCCTGAGAAAACGCGCGCACGACACCGCCGCCGGCGCCGCCGCCCACACAGCATCAAGGCGACAGTTTTCTTAGGCCTGTCTGCGACGTGCAGCCGTCTAAACTTGTAATGAGGTGTAAGGAGCGTTTAGTCTTCATAGGTCACAGCTATCCCGAAACGAACATTATTATGTTTCCGTCCACCAGGGGGATGGTACTATACGTATAATAGAGTAAATGTGGGAGTTCCATTCTTCTTGTGTTGCATTTTTGTTTTTCGTTTTTCCACTCAAGACCATGTGGGAGCGTGCATCGGGCAAGGTATTTAGCACTTCTATTTTCCCCTCCAAAAAATAGTGTTTAGACTACTGCAGGTATAGAGGTCCTACACTATAATCAAGTGAACACCACCCTCAGAAGGCAAAAACAACATGGTGCGTATCTACCTTAAGGGAGCATGTATGTGCGTCTACTACTGTAGTCGCTATGATATCCCTTAAATGGGAGGGTCAGTTAAGCGTGCATAATCTGTGGCACACACCTTAATGATGATGGGCATGATGGCATTGATGACGGTTACCGTGGCCGGCACGATCGACGTGGATATCGTAGCAGCGGCCTGTGTCAGCCACGCCACGGACTGCAGCCGGGCGGCGAGGCCGGTGGCGAGGTTGTCGGACAGCGCCGTCAGGATGACGATCGCCGTCCATGCCGCCATCTGAACAGACGAAAAACAAGAAAAACGAAACAGACAAACAGACAAACAAACAAACAAACAAACAAACAAACAAACAAACAAACAAACGAACAAATAAACAAACAAACAAACAAACAAACAAACAAACAAACAAACCAACAAATAAGCAAACAGCACCACCAGATATAAGGGACTACACAGAGTATTCGGGAAAGGGGTGGATTAAACGAATTGCCTGTCAATTAATTAATCACTTGAGCTACGTACTGTAGTGTATATTAATTACTTTTTGGCACAAGAGGGACACCATCGTAGTTCTGCGTAACATGGTATATATAATAGAGGTAAACAAATATCCCACACCTTGGATAGATCATCTATCTACAGATAGATCAGATATATGCAGTAGTAGATCATCTACAGATAGATCAGATGCAGTAGATCATCCACAGATAGTTCAGATAGATAAGATAGATCATTGCCTGCTATTGGGAGATACTGCGCAGGATCGGCCCCCGTTTCGTACATTCTCTAAAGCCTACGATACAACGCCATTTTTTAATTAATTCATACTAATTCAAGTCATTAATTAGTTTTCACCTTCGAAGGACACGATATCATGGTACCTTACCCCGTTGAATACAGTAGCGGTCCCTGTATAGTGCCAGTATGCCCTCTATAGTGCCGGTATACGTCAGCCAGCAATACCGGCACTATAACGGTAACCGGCACTATTCTCCGCGCAATGCCACGTGTTAGCATATGGGCGTTGAGATCCATACGTATCTATTGTGATGTGTAGTCACTACGCACTGATACGAGTATATGAGTATATTAGTCTAGATATTCGGGCAATTGTAATATGCGAATAGATTACGAGTTTGTCTTACAATCTCTTTCCACAGAGACAGAGCCTCGACACACGCGTCATTCTTTCACCACGCTGGTCAATCCGATGTGTGGCAAGCTATTTCACAGGCACTATAGTCGGCAACCGTCACTATAACGGCAACCGGCACTATACAGGGACTCCTACTTAAAAACTGTACGAGTACATACATCGAAAAAAATAAGTTTCGACGGAATCTTCGATCTCGCAGCTTGATTTTTTTTTTTTTCGTTTTTTTTTATAAACATAGCGGGCAGCCGACACTACTCAGCCGGCTAACTATTAATAGAGTAATGGGACAGCAAATTAAAATGGAGCTGACAAAAAAAAGCTCAATCCGGAAGCAGATACAGCGGAAGGGAATAAGTAAACTTTGTGCATAATAGGGCTCTTTTTCTTTCCTCCGGGGTTTTCATGTTTTGGAGGCGTTTCTGAGTGATAAAAGTTGAAGCTCATGCTACTGTACCTATGGCTTATTGTTCATTGAGGATGGCAAGGACGACAATACTCGTAAGTAGAGGGACCCCCTATTTCAGCGGGCCATAGTAAACACTAGTAAATAGGACTTACGGTACACACAAAACCTATATATTTTCCGATTTTTACGAACCAAATTTGGTCCTATTTACTCGAATCCATTGTGATTTCACGCGCAGGTTCGAGTCCTGCCGACGACGCCAAATGTGAAGGTGTTACCTGCTGAGCTATCGGGGTAAAAGATCGATCGATTACCCAGCCCAAGGTAATCCTTATAACACTCGGTCAACACTTCACACTATGGTCCTCCCGTAATAGTGTACGACGTACCTGAACGCCTACGTACAAAGCGAAGCCGAAACACCGGTGAGCGTAAAGCCGGATTCTGTCATCCAGGCTCCTGAAAAAAATGTTACAAAAAATCACAAAAACATCGAACACACGACACGCAGTGAGACGTGGAAGTGTGGAGGGCGTAAGCTTTATTTTTACCCATCCGCCGGAGGATAAAAAAAGAATTAAAAAAAAATCGAAACAAAGTTCGATTTCTTCTTGTGCAGGATTGTAGATAGGTGTGTGTTTATGACACAGAAGTGCCGTAGCAAAAGAGTTATAGTATTCGTGTTAGATTCGCATGTGCCCATCTGACAATCAATGTGCAGCTGTTGTATCGATCATTATATATACCACCCTACACATGAATACTTGACAAAAATTATACGTATAAATCATTCCTGGATACTTGACATAACTATACAATTATTAATAGTGCAGTCCCTTACCGAACCCTCGTCTCCTCAGAACGGCGTTTCACCCATGAGATATGGAAGGGTGACCTTCACTTGGTGCCTTTCAATCAAACCTAACCAAGCGCCGAATGCGTCCAAATTGCGCCCCCCTTCTTCATGAAAAAAAGAATCATATACCTACGGCTACAGCAGTGGTGAAAAAAAAAAAACAGAATTTCAGAGGAGTTGTTCGCATTGCCAAGCTTAACCCATTCAGAACTGAAAAACATATATCCCACACTGATTCCAAGTAGTTTGTCCCCAAATTTGTGGGACCAGTTCTTAAGGGGTTAAAACCTTCGGCGCCGTTCCGAAAAAAAAACAAAAAAAAAGTAGGGTAGGGTTAAGAACTGGTCCGACGTATTTGGGGAGAAACCACTTGGAATTAGCATGGAGTGCATGTTTTAGTTCTGAATGGGTGAAGCAGGGGCGTCCAGAAAAAAAGAGAAAACGACACACCACACCCCCAGAGGTCGGAATAGAAAACCTTTGCAACCGTTGTGATCACATGATGAAATAAGAAAATGGGAAAAAAAAATATCCTTATTTTCATTTTTTCTCTTGGTTTTGAGTACCGCCTAACGAACAAAATATTCTGTGAGATGTCGAAAAAAAAAACGACCACCCTCGGGTGAAGTGCAGTTTTTTTTCTCGTTTCACTGCTACTGCAGAAAATATCCCTAGTATATTTTGAAGCAGTACGTGCCCGAAATCAGGGGTGGAGTTCCAATCAAAGACGGGATTAAGCCGCGGCACATGCACGCTCCCCGCGCAACAGGCGCGAGGAGCACAGGCGAAAGTTGATGGAGTTGGAAGGGAATCACTCGGGCGCAGCCAGAGCTACACACACACACGCACAAGCACACGCACAAGCACACGCACAAGCACACGAGCAAGCACACGCACAAGCACACGCACACAGCACACCTCGTGGCTGATACGTCCGCCTGGTTTATCTCCGCCAGCATGTTCGCCGCCGCCATCCCGTTCGACAACCTGAAGTCCTCCACTTCCTGCACCCCACCAGAGTCCCGAGAGGAGGGGATAAGTTCCCGCCAGAGCATAAAAAAAGGTGCTTCGTTCGTAGTATCAGAAAATTATGAACTTTTTTACAGATTAGTGTATTCCTTTTGCCATTTTTTCTTCATATTTTTGTTTCTCATCCCCTTTATTATCTTCGCACTTCTGCCCCTCTCCCTCCCTAGTCGTAACTCAGATCCGGCGTAACAAAGCAGGCTCCTCTCCCTCCTCTCCCAATACGGTTCGTGCCTTGCATTTTTATCGCGCAGAAGGTTCAGCCTTTCCAACGCTCGTCGATGTCCATCGAATTTTTTGCTCACTCACGCTCTCGCGCTTTCCATCTGACAATGCACCGCTCTTATTCTAATCATACCATTGTTTTTTCTGGGGGAATCACGAAATTGAGAAGGAAAAGAGCACAACAAGGACATCATCAAGCGGAGGACTAGTACGGAGGGCCATAGTAAACAGGACCAAATATATTTAGTAAAAATAGATAATTGTATAGGTTTTTGGGTATACCGTAGGTCCTATTTACTACATTAGCCCACCCCGAAATAGATGCCGTGGAAGTCGAGGCCGGGAGTAAGAACATAGCGGGAAGCCGGTACTACTCCACTCCACCGGCAAAACTAAAAAAAGATTGTTTACGGGGGACCATAGTAAACACAAGTAAATAGAGCTTACGGTACGCACAAAAAAACTACATGCTTCCCTATTTTCACTCACAGTATTTGGTCCTATTTCCCTTATTTTTACTCACAATATTTGGTCCTATTCACTATGGTCCCCCGAAACAGTTGCGAGCCGTACTTAATAATACAGTGGAAAAAAAAATAGTAATTTTTTGTTAGTATCCTACTGTAGCATGAGCTTCAATTTGTTGTTCTTTTTTTGGGGGGGGGGATCATGAAATCGAGGGGGAAAGAGCACAACAAGGACATCATCAAGCGGAGTACTATTAATAGACGCCGTGGAAGTCAAGACGGGAATAGGAACTGTGGGATGTATCTGGTTGTACTTTACGGTAGAGATGCATCATGTTTTTTTGCTGAGGCTCCTCACATGGTGCATCCAAAACCTAAATGTTGATAAAACTGAAAGTTAAAGTTCAACTCGATGAGCAATCCCGTGCTCTAGACTTCCCGAAACGTTACATTGCGAAAATAAGATGCTGGGTTAAGGAAACCGTTTTAGCCAAAAAACGGTATACCCTACACCTCTATCGTCGCACGCGTCCTGAATTGTGTGATTCTTGTAACGGTATTATATCTACGGAGATTGCAGCGGCGGGATTTGTGTTTACCCGGGGGGTTGAATAAAATGTTATTTGGGTTTCCCTTTCAGGGTCCCGGGGGAATTGGATGAGAGGCCCTCTTCCCGCACTACAATAATTGGTACCTGGTCTCTTCTTCTTCTACACTGCCTGATGGCGCCCCGACGCTCAACCCTCCGCTCGGCGTGAGCAAGGCACTCCGCCGAGCACCCTCGCACCTGGTTGTCCCAACAGGAACATAGCGGGCAGCCGGCACTACCCCACTCCACCGGCACTACCAAAGCTAGCTTACGAGTCGTACTTAATGTTTGTTTTTTGTTTTTCTTCATCCCATTTATTGTCTTCGCCCTCCGCTTCTCTCTTCCTCTTTAGTCGTAACTCAGATCCGGGGTCACAAAGTAGTTTTTTCTCCCTCCCTCCCCCACGACGGTACTACATACGTACGATCGATTTTAGAGTAGAAAACAAGAGTACGGGGTAAGAAACAAGGGGATAATAAAAATATAGCAGCGAATAGAGTAGACAAAGCTCAACTCGGAAGTATGTAGTACGTAATGCAGAAGGAGGGGGGGGGTAAAGTTTGCGCAGAGAGAGAGTTTTTACTCGTTTTTTTTGTGTTTTTTTTCTTTCGGAGTGTTTCTGAGTGATCGGCGCTGAAGCTCGTTCATGACATTAGGATGGCAAGGTTAATAATACTAGCGGTAGCACCTTCAACCTTGTGAGAGTCCTCACTTGAATAGCTAAAAAAAACAGAAAAAAAATGATTGCAACTTAATTTCGATGAGAATCGACGAGCAGTGGGAATGAATGATGTATGTGCATGTACCCTACTATGCGCGATAAAAAAACAATGAAGGCGTGTATCATACCGGGGGGGGGGGGGGGGGGGGCGGGGGGGGGGGGGGGGCGGGGGGGGGGGGGGGGGGATACCTGTGACCACGGCCTGTCCAGAAGAGGAGTTGGAAAGTAAAAGTGATGATAAGAACATAAATAAATAAAAACGTAAGTCCCACAGTGTTGAGGGTGGTAAGGAGGACAATATTACTAGCGGTAGCAGCATCAACCTTTTGAACGTCTCCAATTTACAATGACGTGGGGTTAACACATACAGCTATTATACCTGCTCGTTTGACAAAGAGTTGTCCCAGCCAACCAGGAAAGTTTTCGCGAACTGCACGTGTTTCTGTTCTTCATCTACAATGTAAAGTTCCTTACGAATCTGGGCACGCGCGGGGGAGGGAGGGAGGGAGGGAGGGAGAGAGGGAAGAAGGGAGGGAGGTACTCGCCCGTGTGCTACAGCGAAACGGCCAGCAGACAAACGCCTTTGCAAGGGTAACGTCGTAATAGTGGCAGATACAAGAACAGTATGTATTCCATTGTTCCATGTTTGCCATCTGACAATGTGCAGCTAAGCTCTTGTTTCAAGCATACCATTCACATATACCTATCAATCATCCCTGAATGCTTGACATAAACGTATGCCAACAATAATGCAGTCCCCCTTATGAATGCCTCTTCTTTGCCGACTCCAAAGACCGACGTTTCACCCGTCAAATCTGAAAAGAGGACACGTAGATTTTTTTTTTTCCATCCCATTCATTATCTTCGCACTTCCGTCTTTCTCCCTCCCTAGTCGTAACTCAGACCCGGGGTCACAAAGTAGGCTCCTCTCCCTCCTCCCCCACTACGGTTATTTCCTAGCTTTTTTATCGCGAGAAGATTTCAACACTTTCTTCCCTCGTCAACTCTCGGCGAATTTTGCTTACCCACGCTATAATATGCGCTCTCGACAGTCGGTGTCACTTGAGAATAAAAACCTCCACATGGGGAGAATCGAACCCTCGACATCCGACCCAGCAGGCTTCGTGGCTACCAGTTAGACCACCGGGGCGACCGTGTAATACAATCATTACAAAAAATGAACTACCACTCTGTTCCTAAGAATAAGAAACAAGGTGTTCTAATATGTAATAAAAAGTGTTCGTATATTTAGGTACATATCCGACGCATGTCGACGAGGGAAGATAGTGCTGAAATATTTCTCGCGAAAAAAATGCAAGGCACGTACCGTAGTGGGGAGGGGGGGGGCTACTTGGTTAGCGACCCCGGATCTGAGTCACAACTAAAGAAGGAGCGAAGATAATGAATGGGATGTACAAAAAATAAAAAGTGGTACAAAACAAAGGAGGAAGTGGCGAGGCTTCTGAATCCCCTTTTGTAGTTCTCCCCCTTTTGCTAAACTAATTAATTATCCGTTATCCAACAAACACAAATTCTCTCCCTTTTGCAAAATTAACAGTGTGTACTATACCTATAGTACAATCAAGTGACTATCACATGGTCCCCCGAAATATTTATATAGCTAACGAGGGAAAAACGCCCCCACCCCCACGAAAACCTGCAAAAAAATCCCTGCAGCGATGCTGCTGCCTTTTGGCAGCGGAGAGCAGAACTTTTTATATACCAGGTACAGTGCAGGACACCTAACAAGAAACGGGAAATATGGCCCAGGCTGGATTTCTTATTCGAGAGACGGTGTTCCCAACCCTAATTTCAAGGTAACGACTCTCAAATTTCTTGTTTTCCTCCAAATTTCAGCCTCGCTTTAGGTGCCCTGTACTGTATTGTTTACCATCCACATCGTGCAGCGCTTGTTCCTATCATGTCATACTATTATTATCATCTTTGCCATCCTATCATGTCATACTATTATTATCATCTTCAACGTTGATCACTCATGGCATTCCCGAAAGCACAAAACCACGGAAGCAAAGGAAACCTATGCGCAAAGGTCCAACTTGCTATCGTAGCCCAATTTAATTCGAGCATGGAAACGGTTCCGTATAATCATTGCGTTTTTTTTTTGCTATTCGGCAAAATTATGAGCAAAGCAAAACATTTCATTTTACGAAAATAGATGCTTACGTACAGTACAGGACACCTAATAAGAAACCGGCTAATTAGAAAGCCAGGCTGATATTTACAAGAAGAAAACAAGAAATTCGAGAGTCGTATATACTTAAATTAGTGTAGAAATCACCCCCTCTCCCAAAAATAAGAAACCCAGCCTGGACCAGATTTCCCTGTTTCTTATTATTAGGTGTCCTGTTTCTGATTAGTAGGCTCGAACCCCACCTTATCCTCCCTTATCCACTTGACCGTCGCTGACACCACCTGAAGGGAGGTTGTCAATACCACCATGATGGCGTATATGTTCTGGTGCGAGGCGTCGAAGCTAGAGTACGCCAAAAATGACGGGATGATCCCTGCCGGCCCGTGGGAGGGAAGGAGGGGGGAGAAGACGATGGAGGGCGGGTGAGGGATATGGAGGGGCGGAGAGGGGGTATGAGGTGGGTGGCTGGGGGTGGGTCGGGGGTGGGGCTTGGCCAAGGGCGTTTCGCGAAGGCACCCAGGGTGTTCGAAAATAAGAAGCTATATAACAAGCAAACAACACGGGGGGGGGGGCGTACGGACTATTTGTTGCTTGCCTTTAATCCATTTGACCATTGGACACCGATCCTTTCGAGACGGAGCAGGCTACAAAATAAAAAGGTTTTAAAGAAAGCGAATTTTAAAATGGTCCACCCGCCCCTTTGGGGGGGGGGGGGGGTGAGAAAAAAAACACAAACATACATATGACAACGTAGGCACATTTTACCGCCTCTTTTCGTTCGAAACCCAACCCAACCCAACCAACCAACCGACGGAAGAGAGAACTCTCACCGACAAAAGTGGCGCTGAACACGGCGGCGCTGCCCTGAGTGAAAACGTGGTACACGGTCCACAGCAGGCTCGGACTGGCGATGAAGATGTACGTGCCCACCAACCAGCGGTAGAAATGAAAGTAGGAAGCCACCGCCGAGCCGTAGCGAGCCTGGACAAAAAAAAAAAAGTTCGGTTACGGATACCTATGTACCTGTCAGAGATACATAAGTCCCTACCTGAGGTCACTTGATCCCTTAAGAACTGGTCCCACGAAATTGGGGATAAACCACTTGGAATTAGTGTGTAATATTTTTTTTCAGTTCTGAATGGGTTAAGAACTGGTCCCACGAATTTGGGGACAAACTACTTAGAATTAGTGTGGGACACTTTTTTTCAGTTCTGAATGGGTTAAGAACTGGTCCCACGAATTTGGGGACAAACTACTTGTAATTAGTGTGGAATATTTGTTTTTCAGTTCTGAATGGGTTAAGAACTGGTCCCACGAATTTGGGGACAAACTACTTGGAATTAGTGTGGAACATTAGTTTTCAGTTCTGAATGGGTTAAGAACTGGTCCCACGAATTTGGGGACAAACTACTTGGAATTAGTGTGGAACATTTGTTTTCAGTTATGAATGGGTTAAGAACTGGTCTCACGAATTTTGGAACGAACTGCTTGGAATTAGTGTGGGACGGCTTATTATGGTTGTTTTTTTTGTTTTCAGCCGTTTTTTTAAAAGCCACAGCAGCAAGCCAGCGTACGTACGGCGTACGATAAGTAAACGTGGTAAGCAAAACATCAGACACATAAGAAAACCGTATGACGTGAAACAGGAAAAAAAAAAAAAAAAACTCTAAAAGACAGCCCAAAAAAAGAAGAAAATAAAAAAACACTTTTTTGAAAAAAAAAAAAGCTGACCTGGATAGCCCGTACGTCGGCACCAAGTGGCAGTTTTTTTCCGAACCAGCGGTAGAACCTTCCGGTGAGGTGGGCCAGGGTGCTCGTAGAGATTCCCTCCAGAGTGATGACCAAGTCTTCGTCTTCCTCCATCTCCACCCCCTTTTCCAGAGTTCGGGTTAGGGTTAGGGATAGCGTTAAGGTTGAACTTAGGATTCAGGTTTAGGTTAAGGTTAAGGTTAGGATTCAGGTTAAGGTTAAGGTTAAGGTTACGGTTAGGGTTCGGATTAAGGTTGGAGTTAGGTTTATGGTTAAGGTTGAACGTAGGATTCAGGGTTAGACTTCGGATTAAGGCTAAGGTTAAAGTTAGAGTTCGGATTAAGGTTAAGGTTAGAGTTAGGGTTATAAGGTTAAACGTAGGATTCAGGGTTAGACTTCGGGTTAAGGTTAGGATTTAGAAGGTTAAGGTTAAGGTTAAGGTTAGAGTTAGGGTTATAGGGTTAAACGTAGGATTCAGAGTTAGGATTCGGGTCAAGGTTAGGATTCAGAGGGTTAAGGTTAGGGTTCGGGTTAGGGTTAGGGTTCGGGTTAAGGTTAAGGTTAGACTTCGGGTTAAGGCTAAGGTTAAGGTTAAGGTTAGAGATAGGATTATGGTTAAGGCTAAGGTTAAGGCTAAGGTTAGACATGAGGTTAAGACTTAGACTAAGGTTAAGGTTAATGTTAGGGTTAAGGTCAAGGTTAGAGTTTCGTGCCGGATTCTGTAATACTTGGCTGTATGTAGTGTGTGGGGTCATTGTTTACTCGGCTTTAGTGTGGGATCATTTATTAACTGGCCTTTAAGTTGTCATGTATTTAATAGTCTGGGATCATTTTGGCAGCACGTGGTGCACACCAAGTACCACTCTGCTCCGAATTATAGACACCTTTTTTATTTAATATGAAGGTATAAAAGGTGTTTATATTTACGGACAGAGTGGTAGAGTACAAGGGTCTCTCACCGCCAGGAGGGCGTTCTTCGCTAGCCGCCGCCTCCGCATCTCCGCATCGAGATCCCTGGCGTTCTTCGCGTCTCTGGCGTTAGATCGGTTGATGCCCCCCGTCAGCCCGCTGCGAGCCTGAGCCATCATCAGGTCGTTCTGGTCCTCTCTCATCTATCGGGCGTCAGTCGCCACACGGGCAGATGACACATAACAAAAAAAAAAAACACGAAACAAAATCGGTGGTGTTGATATGTACCAGGTACGTTTTGTTTATTTTGCCGTCAGTTTCGCTCTGCTGCCATGATGCCACGCGGTCAAAATGGAACGAGTAATAGATGCAGCTCACCCGTCATGCGACTCGTCCAACACCTCACGGCGCTTCGCGCTTGGTGCTGGCAAGCAATGTCTGCCTGGTCCGTGAAAACTCGACACGCTCCGTCCCGGCATTGTAGGGATGCGAGGGTCTATGGGCATACATACGACTACGGCCATGCACGAGAATGAAGTACCCCCCCACCCCCCTATTAACGCATTGAAGCTGTCTTCCATTTATGCAAGTCCGCCTCACAAGCGGTTCTTAGTAGGATGCAGCTCGCCCTTCATGCGACTCGCCCAACACCTCACAGTGTTTCGCGCTTGGTGCTGGCAATGTCTGCCTGGTTGGTGAAAACCCAACGTGCTCCGTCCCGGCATTGTAGGGATGCGAGGGTCTATGGTCAAACGACTACGGCCATGCATCAAATATGAAGTATACCCCCCCTCACCCCTCACGCGAAACAGCTGTGAGCCTGGGACATCCATCACCAATCCAAAGGCCGTTCTGGTCTCCCTTTTCATCAGCGAGTAATCGCGCCAACATACAAGAAAAAAAAAATGAACGTTTTAATCCCGCCACACACTAGCGCCCCCCCCCCCCCCGGTTACCGAGCTCAAAAGTTATAGTTGAGATTTCCAGGCGGGAGTTCCATCATATGTGCATGCATGTGACGTCGATACAAAATATGCAGAGGTCAGGTATACTTGTAGGGAGACCTAGTACTTTCTTTTATTTTTTCCATGCATCCCCTTTCTTGTCTCCTCCCTTCTCTTCTCTCTCTCCCAAGCTTTAGTCTGAACTCAGATCTCGGGGGTTTTACGTAATATAGCAAGGCGTTTCTCTTCCCCTACCCACTTCGGTTCGCGTGCGCACCCCTTGTGTTTTTAATGGCGGGGAATAATTCAGCCCCTTTTCTTCCCTCGTCGACTCGCATTGAAATTGCCACCCAACACTGGTGTGGAGCATGAGCCTCAACGCTGATCACCCATAAACACTCCCGGGAAGAAGGAAATGAAAAAATAGAGAAACCACAAGCAAGGATACCTGTTGGACTACAGTAGCCTATTGAACTACAGCAGCCTATTGGACTACAGTAGCCTATTGTACTACTACAGCAGTAGCCTATTGGACTACAGTAGCCTATTTGACTACAGTAGAGTATCGGACTACAGTAGCCTATTGGACTACAGTAGCCTATTGGACTACAGTAAACTGTTGCACTACAGTAGCCTATTGGAGTGCAGTAGCCTATTGGACTGCAGTATACTATCGGATTACAGTAGCCTATTGGACTACAGTAGCCTATTGGACTACAATAGCCTATTGGACTGCAGCAGTAGCTTGCACGTTGATCACTGAGCAACATTAACGTTCCCCGAAAGAAGTAAACCAAACAAGGATACATGTTGGAGCACAGTAGCCTATTGGACTGCAGTAGACTATTGGGCTACAGTACTATATTCAACATTGATCACCCATAAACACTCCCAGAAATAACCAAACAACAACAACAACAACAAAAACGAAAACACAAACAAGGGATTGCATCTCTCCACCTGTTCTATCTTGACCTTGAGTTCCTTGTTCTCCTCTTGCGCCGCTGCGGCCTCCTGCCTAGCCTTCGCCGCCTGCTCCCTAAAATCCTGCAACAGCTTCATCAACGTCTACTCACCCGGCCGAAGCAACCAGCAAAAAGCCGTTCCGGGTTCCAAGTTTCGCAAACATGAACAAACGCGTGGCGGCGCGGCGGGGGCACCATTCGATCGAGAATTCGATCGAGAATGGGTCGAAATCGATCGAGAATGGGTAGAACTCGATCGAGAATGGGTAGAAATCGATCGATAATGGGTGGAATTTGATCGAGAATGGGTGGAATTTGATCGAGAATGGGTCGAAACCGACCGAGAGTGGGTTGAATTCGATCGAGAATGGGTCGAATTAGACCGAAAATGCGAGGAATTCGAATGGGTCGAGTTTGACAGAGAATGGGCCGCATTCGTCGATCGAGAGTGGGTCGGACGTTCGTTACGGTTGGCGGAGCACCCTCAAACTTTTCCGAGACGCCTCGCACGTGAAGATCTACTGTATGTTCCTAACCGCAACATCTAAAGACTAAACCATTCAATCTCTGTCGTTGTGAAATATTGTGCCGTGGATCTGTATACGAACATTTATTTATTTATTTTATCCTCCGGCGGATGGGTAAAAATAAAGCTTATCATCATACCAGGTATATAGTAAATGTCCAACTCGGGAAAGCATGGCGCTAGATCATGCAGATTATACGGAGCCCCCGCCTGGAGTAAAGATGAGCTGTGGATTGAGCTGTGGATTGAGCTGTAGATCATACAGATCAGAATCTGCAATATCATAGTACAATATCGAGCTCAGGAAAGCGTGGAGCTAGATCATGCAAGATTATATGGAGCCCCCACCTGGAAGAAACAGAGCTGGATCATACAGATCATGCAAATCACACAGAATATACAGATCATACGAATCATGCAGATAATACAGATCATACAGATCATACAGATCATACAGATCATACAGATCATACAGATCATACAGATCATACAGATCATACAGATCATACAGATCATACAGACCATACAGATCATACATATCGTACATATCACACAGATCATACAGATCATACAGGTCATACATATCACACAGATCATACAGATCATACAAATCCTACAGATCATAAACATCATGAAGTGTGGAGACCGGGGTGTACTACTGTCCGAAGTTATGAAAAGGTTTCCCCCCCCTCCCTCATCTTACCTTGAGCTGTTTGGTCAGCTGGGCCATGTGGAGCTTCTGCTGCCTCCGTTCCTGCACTTCCCTTCCGCGCACGACAGCAGTGTCCTGCCGAGAGAAGGGTGGGGAATGAATAGTGAACGCGCGCCCTCTCTAGACGCGTCCCAAGTACGACACAGTAGGCAAACCTCAAGCCGGAAGTAGGTAGAGAAGGGGGTAGTAGAGACTGTGTGCGGAGGGCTATTTTTTCGTGGTTTTCTTGTTATTACTGACTAGTACTGAGGAACTCTCCAAGAAGGTATGCCTGATTATTACTACTGTAGTATTTATATTCTCATTGGTAGCATCCTTGTCATCCTCAATCAACAATGTGTAGTATTAACAGTATTAATAGCATGAAAGATCTTCAACGTTGATCACTCAGGAACATCCCCTAGTCTGTAATAGTCAGCGATAATCAATAATAGTCACCAATAGTCACCAATAGTCAGTACTGGTAAGGAATAGTCGCTAATAGTCACTAATAGTCACTAGCAGTCAGTACTATTAATAATAGTCAGTATTAGTCAATAATAGTCACTGATACCTGGTAGTCAGTACTAGTCACTAATAATCACGAATAACCACTATTAGTCAGTAATAGTCAGTAACAGTCAATAGTAGTCACTAATAGTCAGTACTAGTCACTAATAGTCACTAATAGTCACTAATAGTCACTAATCTGTCAGCCAGATTTGTCTCTCCCCAAAACGTGCTAGACCTATCCCCCATCATTCGGCTCGCCTCACCTGACCGAACACGACTTCGCCATTGTCATCATCATCATCATTATCACCATCATCATCGCCATCGTCACCATAACCATTGTCGCCGTCATCGCCTGCATCCGCACCATTGCCGCCTTTTTTCGCACGAGATGCTCGTGCTTTTTTTGCTGCTGATTTTGCTGCTGCGCCGCCGCCGCCGCCGCCGCCGCCGCCGCGGGTGCTGCTTGTAACACCCCCTTGGTTTTGACCGTCGGAATTTTCAGCGCCGGCAGCTTGTTGTCTCCTTCCCGCCTGTTGATCGCAAAAAAAAACATATGGTGGTGGTGGTGATGGTGGTGGTGGCGGCGGCGGTGGTGGTGGTGGTGGTGGTGGTGGTGGTGATTCCCTCTAACCTTTGACGCGTGCTGCGATAGAGATGCACCATGTATTGTTTTAAGGTGGCACCATGATTTTGGAGGGCAACAACATAAAACAGACGATTTCCCTAATTGATCATTGCCCTTTCCGATGAGAATGAAAATCGAAAATATTGGTTTTTGAATTGTAAGATATGTACTTCCCTCACAGTCATGTTTTTCACTGTAAACTATTGTCAGTTGTGACACCCGTCGATGACAAAAAAAAAAAAAAAACGGCATCGGCAGTCTCAAGATATCGAAGATCCCAGAAAAGCTGGATTTATGGGCGAGGTACCTCGCTCATAAATGCAAAGTCCCTTAAATCCTTGATTTTTCGAGCCTGTCAAGGCTGATTTCAATTTTGTTTTTTCGTGGATCGATACCTACCATCTACCATCGAGGAACATATTTTCTTGGTCAAAGTTTGATACGTAAGCGAAATACAACTCTTAAACAAACAAAATATTGGCGGGAAGCAGACATAAAAGGGTGTTAGACTGTACGCATAGGTTTCCTTGGTTTCCGTGGTTTTCTGCTTTTGGGAATTTCATGAGTGATCAACGCTGAAGATCATGCTGCACATTGTCGGATGGCAAAGATAATAATAACAAAGTACTAAAATCGATGTTCATTTTCATCGGAAAGGCAATTCTCAATTAGGGAAATCGGCTGTTATACGGTAAGTTATACCCGACGAACAGTATCATGACCGAAGGAAGCACAATCTGAAAAAACAATGCAGCTCGAGATTCAAAGTCCGACCATTTTGGGTTAAGGGCCCGTTTTAACGAAGAAAAAAAACATTCAATTTGGAAAAAAACAAAATATTCAAATCCGCTTTTCATTGGTCAACACGCGCACCAGCACCAAATATTAGGATCTTGGGGGGGTGCTGGTGCGTGTGTTGACCAATGAAAAGCGATTTTTATATTTATTTTTTCAAATTGAATTTATTTTATACTCGTTAATGAACCTGGCGCTGAAGGTCTACGGCTCGCTGACGGTGGAGCCCGATGTCACGTTCACTGGGATCACCGATGTGGTGTTCACTGGGATCACCGATGTGGTGAGTTGAGGCTAAGTACTACTGTAACAGTTGTACTCCTACTACTGTATCTGTGTTTGGTTGAATATGCGTATAGTATATATTTGTGTGTATGTGTGTAATAATAATTAATTAATTTCACGAACGAGGGAGAAGAATATGGACCCTAAGGAGCCTTTAATATATCCTTCAGAAAACGCTTCAGCCAAAAAAAGGTATACCCTATGTACCTCTAACGGTTTTTCCTAGCCACTATAGGTCGTCACGAAACATGTTCAGGTATGAGGTGTGTCGATCATTGGATGAAGAAGGGGAACATAGATATATAGCAGGTACGAGTACAATATTTGGGTAAACGGTGGTAGTTGCGTATTGTATTGAGTACACGGAGGGGAGGATACTTGGTTTGATGAGATTGGTGATATTCGACGAATTGGGTCAGCTTTTTCATTCTGAATGAATAATGCCCTGCACATTGTCGGAAGGCAAATAATATAATAGGTTAGGGCTATTAATAGTAGGGTTTTGTTTTGCCTCTCGCCGCGATCCGTGAGCGAGGCAAACGCGCCAAGGCACCCGTGCACAGGTCTGATACAGGGCAGGGGACGTTCTCCAATCGACAGACACCACTCCTTGCCCTTTGTGATGCATGCCCCTTCGCCACCATTCTCCAGACTTACACCGCCGTCGTTTTCTCTCTCTCTCCTTTTGTTTTTTAATCAGCTGGGCTTTGCGTCGTATCTCTCAACCAACAGCGAACAGCATTGTCTGTCTCCAAGAAAAAAAAACTAAGCGAAAGCAAATTGCTAGCAATATCTGCCTGGTCGGTGAAAACTCGACATGCTCCGTCCCGGCCTTGCAGGGATGCAAGGGTCTATGGTCATACGACTACGGCCATGAATGAAAATGAAGATCACCCCCGCCCCCCGCCCCCTACCGCTTTCTTGCCTTTCTAGGTGACCTCAGCAACGGCTCTGCATCGTCGAACTCGAAGCCGTTGAACACTGCGAGGTCGCTGACGTCCCAGTCGCTATCCTGCTCCATGTGCAGGTCCGACTGAAACAGGGCCGAGCTCTCGCCAAGGGAGCCGAGGTCACCAAAGTCCCCCTCGTCAAAAATGTCTCCATCTCGACTGGGGGGGGGAAGGGGGGGAAGGGGGGGGAAGCGCACAACAAACAATTTTGTCCTGTTCACTACGATGGTCCAGCGTAATAGTCAACGAAGGAAGAAAGTACTGAATTATTTTATTATTATTTTCTTTGCCATCCGACAATGTGCAGCATGATCTTCAGCGTTGATCACTCATAAAATTCCCAAAAGCAGGAAAACACGGAAACCAAGGAAACCTATACCATAGCGATATAAAATAATACTTGTACGGTAGGGAGGAGGGGGTTGAAGAGCCTGATTTGTGACCTCGGATCTGAGTTACGGCCATAGGAGGACAAGGAAAGAAGAAGGGCGAATATAATATAAATGGGATGGGAAACAAAAACAAGAACACGAAGGAATATTGCTGCATGGCGCGACTCGAGTTTCCAACTTGCACGACGACATCAAAAATATTATACGTAGGGATTCCTTTCGAGGTAATGGAAGTGACCGACCGACCGACCGACCGACCGACCGGGATCCACTACGTACGTAACGCGCGCAATTCGACGACGGTTACAAAAATCCTGCTGCGCGCGTTTTGATATAGCGACAGCTACGCGTACGTATCATATGCGTCATAATGCATGCACAAGGTTCGGCTATGTACGCATGATGCGCCGTCAAACGTGCGCCATGCTACTATTAATACATGTACTGCCTACTGCATCAGGCAGGTTGTACAGAGGATCCTCTGCCCTCGTAACATGGTAGTATGCAGGATACAGCAGAAGAACACACAAAAACTACCAACAATAACCAGCAGCGTACCGTGCACGTTTGATAGCCTCGTACGTGTAGCTACTGTACAGTAGTAGGGCTTCGACACGACCCACCACAGGCGCCACCGGCTGCATATATCTTTGCGCGCGGTCTTGGTTATTGCTGTTCACGCTGTTGTTGATGGTTGTCGAGGAAGCAGCAATTAGATCACTTCCGGAACGCGGTCTACAGCAGTAATACTCCATACGTACCAGGTACACGTCAACATACTGCACCGAACCGCCCGCCGCGGGCTCAATAAATCCACAGTACGTACGTACAGTAGTACTACAGTACACTGTTTGGTGCTGGTACAGTACCTGCATACTGTAGTTCACAATCCGCCCGTCCCAGTTTACAAGTTTGCAACCTACCCGTCCCATTGCCCACAGAGAGCCAATGGGGCTTCGTATGGCTGCACTTTACCGCGTAGCCCTGCTTTTTTCGGTTTTCTGTTTCTGTTTGACCTGATATTAACGCAGCAGCATGCTGGACAGTATGCTGTGTGCACCCCCCACGTTTCGCGGAGGAAAGCTACTTTGTACAACAGTACGTACTACTTTTGGTGTTGTACGTACTACTGTACAGTACTACAGCACTTTTGGAATCAGAGCACGGCAGGCAGTAGACTACTGATTCGAGCAGTACACGTAGGATATGATTCCCCCGTGGGTAATGGGTGATGCTGCACTCTAACCTGCAACGTTGCTATTATGATACCTGGTACCAGTATGCAACTACTACTCGTACTGTAACTTACTCTGGCTCCACGATGGGCGAAACCCTGACGTTTTTTCTCCTGTCCATCTCCCGCAGACGAACTACGGCTGCTGCTGCTGCTGCTGCTGCTGCTGCTGTTAGCCTCTACAGATCCTCCAGTCGCACGTCCATCGACATCTCGCGCCGCCCACCCCGCCCGTTAGGGCTCCGTTCTCGACACCCCCCACCTTCTTCCACCGGACAGTGTCCGTGCCGGGTGCTGCCGTCGTCTACTGGGGGGGGTACCACTGCTGTTGTACGTACTGGTACTGTAGCTCTCTTGTGCTCCCGATTCCCGTTGCTCCTTCGATCTTTCCGAGTTTCATGTTCGTATCATCCACCGTGGCCGATAATATAATATGCGTTTGATCTCTGTTGTAACTATAAAACGGGTATTATATTCCCGGCCAGATCGTAATTGCGCCGCATATTTACCGTTACATTGAACCGGTACATTATTTGCGCCGCATATTTAGCCGAACCGGTACAATGTCGCTCTTCGTTTATCGTTTATCGTCCGCGTCGCTGTTTGCCGTGGTCGCAAGGCGCCGCCGCAGCAACGCAGAGCCGTGTGCTGAGGTGATGGCTGAGAGCGTGCCTCTGGCTGCTCCGGCATCACTGACCCCTAGGGGTGCCGAAGCTGCTGCTGGGGATGGCACGGGCTGCCCTGCTGCTGCTACTGCTGCTGCTGCCGCTGCATCACGGCGGCGGGATAAGGTCGGCGGCGGGTTGTCTCGTGCGAAGGCTGCTCACCAGAAAGAGCGGCTACGAGTCCTGTCCACGCCACTGGTCCGACACCATGTCATGAAGGACTTAACCAAGGTGCGGTATCGCCACCACTCTTTCGCGCGTTTGCGAAGGAAGTAAGTGGTGGACGTTGGATGTGCCTCGAATTGTTTCGGTAGTGTTTTGGTTGTATACCGTGTGTGCTTACGGGGGGCTGGTGGAAAGCAGGAGGAGACGCGGACGAGCGGAGGGTGGTTGCGCGGCAGTTGGTCGAGTTTGCGGTGAAGTTGAGGTTTGCCGCAAGGTACGTATCATACCAGTATGATATTACTATGATACTGTACGAGTACGAGTACTTCTAATGCTACCGCTGTAGAGGTGTCGTACGCACAGCAGCAGTTCCAACACAACTATCTCCAAGAGGCACCAGTCAGTGTGCTGTTTATATCGGGCCCCCAAGCGCCCACACCTCGTGCTACTGTAATAGTTTTGCTGTGTCTAAAGTATCACCATCGACAAACCCTTGATGGGGGGTGTACCTATTACCACTCTATCCCGAAATATAAGCACCTTTTGCACATTAATATTCAATAAAAATGGTGCTTATATTTCGGTACAGAGTGGTAATAAGAAACAAGAAAAAGCTGGTCCAGGCTGGATTTCTTATTTGAGAGAGGGTTTCTTTCTACGCTAGTTCCAAGACAACGACTCACGAATTTCTTATTTTCCTCGAAATCTCAGCCTGCCTTTCTTATTAGGTATACTATTAATACTTGTACCAAGTATACTCACTGTTGTACGTGTTCCTTTCGCCCCCGGCTCCTTTTCACTTCGTACAGTAGTACAAGTATGGTCAAAATAACGTGGTGGAAAGCCCATTGCGGACCTCCGCAGAAAGGTCACGTATCAGTAATATTTTGTACCTCGTACTGCTTGCTGTAGACTTTGTACTCGTCACGACTCACGACATACGTACGTACCAGGTACATGTTTTGAGCAAGGAGCGCAATGGCGCATATATAGGTATACGCAACGGCTGCTTGGCTTCCATACGTAGAAGAAAATTATAAAACGAAGACAGCGCGAGTCTCGGTTGGTGTATGCTGGTACGGACGAGATCGCAAGAGATATACTTGGAAAATTGGCATGAAACACCTTTGATACCTACCTGGGTACGTACGTACGTACTATATACCTGGTAGGGTGTAAGCAGCCATTGTCTCCCACGAAGTACCTAAACTAAACCCGAGCCCCGCAAAGGGTTAGCGTTAGCGTTAGCGTTAGCGTTAGCGTTAGCGTTAGCGTTAGCGTTAGCGTTAGCGTTAGCGTTAGCGTTAGCGTTAGCGTTAGCGTTAGCGTTATCGTTAGCGTTAGCGTTAGCGTTAGCGTTAGCGTTAGTGTTAGCGTTCGCGTTCGCGTTAGTGTTAGCGTTAGCGTTAGCGTTCGCGTTAGCTTTAGCGTTAGCGTTAGCGTTAGCGTTAGCGTTAGCGTTAGCGTTAGCGTTAGCGTTAGCGTTAGCGTTAGCGTTAGCGTTAGCGTTAGCGTTAGCGTTAGCGTTAGCGTTAGCGTTAGCGTTAGCGTTAGCGTTAGCGTTAGCGTTAGCGTTAGCGTTAGCGTTAGCGTTAGCGTTAGCGTTAGCGTTAGCGTTAGCGTTAGCCTTAGCCTTAGCCTTAGCCTTAACCTTAGCCTTAGCCTTAGCGTTAGCGGTAGCGCTAGCGTTAGCGTTAGCGTTAGCGTTAGCGTTAGTGTTAGCGTTAGCGTCAGCGTTAGCTGTTAGCGTTAGCGTTAGCGTTAGGATGAAAGTAAGCGTAAGCGTAAGCGTAAGCGTAAGCGTAAGCGTAAGCGTAAGCGTAAGCGTAAGCGTAAGCGTTAGCGTTAGCGTTAGCCTTAACACCACCCTTAGCGTCAGTCTTGGCGCCAGTCTTAGCCTTAGCGTCAGCCTTAGCGTTAGGATATTCATCCCCACATTATACTCTTACGTTGTTTGTTTGTTTGTTTTTTCATCCGATCGATGTATTATCTTCGCCATTCTTCCTCCTGCTCCCTCCCTAATCGTAACTCAGACCCGGGGTCACATAGTAGGCTCTCCCCCCTCCCCGCGAATACAAGGCAGAAGCAAAAAAAAAGGACAGAAAGAAGGGAAAGGCTAGCGCGAAGAAATAAGGTGGAAGGGGAAGAACACTTAGAGATATACGGGGGGTTGAGAGAAGGAATAGGAATGAAAAGGTATCTACACGGCCCAATAAACTTCGCAAAAATGCTGAAACTGCGATTTCGTGTAGGGGACCTGGACCTGCCAAAAAGAAGAAGGAGGTATACCAGTAGCCGGGAGGAGGAGGAAGTAGAGGCGCAGATGTGCCCATGTGGCAAAGCCATAGAGAGTAGAATTCATATATTGGGAGAATGTGAAAGGTACAAGGAGGAAAGGGATGTGTTAGAGGAGGAGATGAGAAAAATAGACGAGTGTGACATGGAGCAGTTTGGTACACTAAAAAGTAGCGAGAAAACGATCGCTATCTTAGGAGATAGATGGTGGCCACAGGCGGCGAAACAGGAAGGGGATAAGATTAGCAAAAAGTGTTTTTTGTAATATATGGAAACAACGTAATAAACGCCCAAGTGTTGGAGGTGTCTCTATTAGGAGTAGGAACGGTGCTCCGTCTCGAAAGGGATGCGTGGTCAATGGTCAAATGCCTAAGGCAAGCAACAAATGAGTACGCCCCCCCCCCCCCGCCACGACTGAAAATGACGCACCCTCACCACTACGGTACAATACGCGCCTTGCATCTCTATCGCGAGAAGGGTTCGGCACTTTCTTCTCCCTCGTCAACTCGCGTCTTTCGCTTTACTTTTGCGGATACGATCATGTGTATTATTTTTTCCGTCAGGAAGAAATCCAAGCCATGGTGGAACTGGCGTACTGGTCCGACTTCGACACCTCCCGGAGGGATGCCGCGTCTGCATTCGCTACTCTCAGCATGAACGGTGAATATCTACAGTACGAGTAGTGGTCCCTCTACGTATATATATATAGAGCCGTTTTTAATTTTCTTCTGTTCATCCCATGTATTATCTTCGCTCTTCTTTTTTTGTATCTCTTTCTTTAGTCGTAACTCGTTTTTAGTTTTTGTTTTCCATCCCATATCTTATCTTCGCTCTTCTTTTTTTGTATCTCCCTCTTTAGTCCTACGTAACTCGTTTTTTTTCTTTTTTCTTTTTTCATCCCATTTATTATCTGCGCCCTTCTTTTTTTTATCTCCCTCTTTACTCGTAACTCAGATCCGGGGTCACTTCGTAAGTAGGCTCTTCCCCCCCCTCCCCCACTACTACCGTACGTGCCTTGCATTTTTATCTCGAGAAGATTTCAGCACTTTCTTCCCTCGTCGACTCTTCTCGTCGACTTGGTTGTGCCTTTGAGCATAGTGCCGGCTGCCCATTATAGTGCATGTGGAATCGCTTGATACACTGAGAATGCGATTAACCAGTACTGGCAGTGTGCGGAGTAGTGCCGGCTGGCGCTATCTATAGTGCCGGTAGTATTGGCTGCTATAATAGCGCATACCGGCATTATATAGAGGGACCGGCACTGTTACTGTAAAGCTCTGTACTACTGTACAAAACAGTGCTACGGGGGACCATAGTAAACACTAGTAAATAGAACCTACGGTACACAGAAAAATCTACAAATTTCCCCATTTTTACTAACAATACTTGGTCCTATTATATGATGTTTACTATGCTCTCCCGTAACAGTCCTTGCACTTTTTGACGCACACCCACATCGACAGAAATGGACTGGTACTACTACCGCGTTCGTACTTGTAGCAAGCTAAAACGTTAACTAGGAATAAATAGTTACTTCTTTAAGTTTTTGTTTAGAGTGCAGCACGAAAAAGAGTTTACCCGCTCTGTCCGGAGGCGTAAGGACAATTTTGGCACTCATGATGATGTGGTGATGGTAGTGGTGGTGGTGGTGGTGGTGGTGGTGGTCGGGGGGCGTGTGGCTGTGGCAGTATTGTCAGCTGGGACAGGTCATCGATTCCCACTTCGGTATCTAGATATGTATGATCTGTATGATATGTATGATATGTATGATATGTATGATATGTATGATATGTATGATATGTATGATCTGTATAATTTGCATGATCTGTATGAGCTAGCTCATGTTTTGGGGTGGGAGCTGAAATAGCCTACATGATCTAGGGCATGCTTCCTGGGTCGGATCTGTACTGTATTTTTACCGTGCATATCATATCAAATCGGTAGGCTATGATCTAGATGGTCTAGATGATCTAGATGGTTTGGATGTTCTGGGTGATCTACTGTAGATGATCTAGATAATCTAGATGGTCTAGACGGTGCAGATTGTCTATTATAGATGATCTAGATTATCCAGACGATATATATTATCAACCTGGTATATGATAAACCTAGATGATATGGATGGTCTACATGATCTGGGTGATGTAGAGGATCTGGATGATCTGAATGGTCTAGCTGATCTGAGTTATATAGATTATCTACAGTAGATGGTCTGCATGATCTGCATGATCTGCATGATCTGCATGATCTGCATGATCTGCATGATCTGTATGATCTGTATGATCTGAATGATATGAATGATCTGCATGATATGTATGATCCTTACCTGGGTGATTCGGATGATCTGGATGATCTGGGTGATCTGGATGATCTGGGTGATCTGGATGATTTGAATGATCTAGATGATCTGGATGATCTGCCGGACGTGAACTATTTCGGAACCAGCAACACTATTTACGTACCGTTTGAGTGTTTGCTTGTACTTTTGACTTGTCTCTTTGTCTTTGTCTTTGTCTTTTTCCCTTCGTTGTTTTTGACCTTTTGCAGTTACACTGCTCGCAGGCCGGAGGTACATCAGTCACACGGGACCATAGTTCCCTTCCCCCGTATCATGTCTGCGTTTATAATCGGGGTGGAGGACTCGATTTGTTTGCCTGCCCGGCGTGAACCCGGCACGGAACACCCCGGCATTATAGGGGCACCAAGATAGAATCAGGGGGCGTGTACCCCCGATTGGTGATGTTGACTTTTCCATTTTTATTTTTACCTTCACATAGCGTGTAGAGGGGAGCGGAGGGCTCCAGACTATCTGTTTTTGACTGGCTTTGATCGCTTTGCGGACCCTTCGGGTTCCACTTTTATTTCAGTATACCTTTTTTGGGGTAAGTTAGCCTGTGACCACGGGAATCGACCGTGTCAAGTGTTGGATTAGTACGGACAGATGGAGGTACTGGATAGAGAGACCGGCACGGTTTTTAATGTGAAGAAAACAACAACCACCCGCAGCATGACTCACGCAAGGTCACAAAAGCGACAACTTGCATTCACGCTATTTCAAAAACAAAAGGACGCATGCATGTCTCAATATATCGGTCGCGTTCCGCCCCCCCTCCCCTCCCCTCCCCTCCCCTCCGCCTTCTGGCCGAATGGACGAATCGGAAGACCACAACATAGATGTACTGGATAGAGCCGGCGTGCTAGGCGCAGTGCTAGCTCTTGTTGCGCGAGAAGCGGGCTCGGTCCGACACAAGCGGACGCTGAGCAAGGCCAGCACCGATTGCCTCCAGGTTAGTCTTGGGTATCGTATCATCGAATGTTGTGAGCTTCGAGACATTAAAAATATCGAAGTTCGACATACCTTTCCTCCTCGCTGGGTGCACGTACGCGTACCTACTAACTGTTTTTGGCGGCATATATATACCACCGTTAACTAAAGTGTGGAAGCAACTGCCACCGAGTATAACATAACCAAAGCACATACGAAGACCGGGGGAAAAAAACTTCCTTCCTGCCTTCCTTCCTTCCTTCCTCCCTTCCCTCCTTTCACTTGATACCGCCTGCAGCACCATGATCAGCAGTAACTGTCCCTCTTGGTTAATGGGCGCACCGATAACCTAGAATAAAACACGCCGGCTATGCACAGTACAAACCCACGCCCCACCAAGCCCACGCCTAAAAAACCCAACACCTCAATGGACTGCCCGCCTGCCTGTCTAGGGTACAGTCAGCCGATGCACCATGAGGCCCACCCTCCTCTCGCCAGGTCCCACCAATCGACAAAACAAACGTTGTCAGTACAGGACTCGCGCAAGATGCTTCGTTGTGAGTGTTTTCTTGAGACAGCAAGCGCCGGCAGACGAACCAACAAACTGACTCTGGCTCCACACCCCGACACGTAGCCAATGAAAGCACATACACGTGCATGCGCAACTACCGATAAATCGTTTTTGCAAGACGCTTCTTGGAGCTCGCTCGCATCTAGTGTGACCATCCATTTTTGCCTCAGAAGGATGGTCGCTTGAGGAAATATGTACCTCCCCGCCCGCAGGTAGATTTTTTGAAGAGAATAAAAGTGCTGCACGGTGAACAAGTTCCGATGGCCCAGGAAGTCTACAACGAGACATTAGAGCAATCCCACGGTAGGGGTACCACTTTTTTGGCTCAATGCTTTCTGACCGGCTGAGCTCCTCACGCGAGTAACCACCGGATGCTATTATTGTTTTACTAGCTGGTACGTTTTTGTTTTGGACTATGATACCGCATTGGAAGGTTTGGTGGGGTTGCGCGAACGAATGTCTCCGAGGTCATGTTTCGGGTGAGATGTTGAGCTCCTCATGTGATGAAGAGCTCAGAAAAATTTGCTACGCCCCTACCGTGGGATGAGTCCATATTTGCATCACACTAATAACGAAATTCCGACAATTTCGGTGGTTAAGGAGTCCTTAATAGGTCATTCAAAACACGTTTCAGCCTAAAAAAAGGTATACCCTCGTACACCTCTATCGTAGTAGCACGCGTCGTGTATGGGATAAAAAAAACGCCTCCGACAGGCGCACCAGCAGACTGACCCCGCCACCTTCACACCAAACAGCACCAGCAATCGAAAAATCAGTTACACGCTGGCTATAAGGCTGCCTTGCGGGGGCGGGGGGGGGGGTGTACTCATGTCGGGTGCACGGCCGTAGTCGTATGGCCATAATAGACCCTCGCACCCCTACAATGCCGGGACGGAGCACGTTGGGTTTTCACCAACCAGGCAGACATTGCTTGCACCAAGCGCGAAGCGCCGTGAGGTATAGGGCGAGTCGCGTGAAGGGTGAGCTGCATCCTACTAAGAACCGCTGGTGAGGCGGACTTGCAGAATAGGGGAGGGGTGGGGAGTCAGCCGACGATAGACCAAAACAAGCACGCAAAAATAACCTTAAACCCGCTCGAAATAATAACGCGAGATTGCCGGATGATGCTTCGAGGTGCTCGCTTGCTTGTTTGCTTGTCCGGGATAAAAAAAACAAACGTCGGCATACACACGCGACGACAACCACCAACCGATTTAAAAAAAAAAACAATGAAAATCAAGCGCGGTAAACCAAACCGATTGAGAAAAAAACGTGGAATGTATTATATATCCATTACGGTGGAAAATAGCAAATAGCACCTTCGGTACACCCAAAACAAACTATACATATACCTATTTTAGTACACAAGATTCGGTCCTAATAGAGGCCCTACGGCACACTACTATATTTACCTGTTTCTGACTAACACTGTTTGGTCCGGTTTAGTATGGTCTCGACGTAATATATATATATATGTGTTCGTATGATGTTCTCGCGCTTTTGGCAGGACGCTTCGTGGTGCTTGCGGCGCATGCTGCGGCGGGACGACATAAAGAGCCGCTTTCTCGAGGCGCCCGGAGGCCTGACGAACGTCCTAGCCCTCACTGCCTCGGACGAGGTGACGCTCAGGCAGTGAGTTCTTCCTTCACCCGTCTCCTAACCTAGCCCAACCCGCCCCCCGCCGCCCCCCGCCGCGGGGGTTATTAAACACGTAACATGTCTCGCGCAAGATGGTCGAATATTCCCCGCTTTTTTTTATGATCTATAGTCGTGTATAGATCGTTCCAAAGGGCAGATGTCACGCTCAGGCAGTGAGTTCGACCTTCACCTTTCTCCTGACCTACGAAGCCCAAACCGCTCCGGCCGTGGGGGTTATTAAACACTGAACACGTCTCGAGCAAGATGACCGATTCCCACTTTTGGTTACCTCTAATAAATATTTTTATAATTATTTTTCCACCCCATTTATTATCTTCGCCCTTCCTTTCTCTCTCCTTCCTGGTCGTAACTCAGATCCGGGGTCACAAAGTAGGCTCCTCTCCCTCCCCCCCCCACAACGTACGGCTCTTGCCTTGCATTTTTATCGCGAGAAAATAGTTCAGCCCTTTCTTCCCTCGTCGACTCTCATCGAATTGTGCCTACCCAAGCTACTATCAATAGGCGCTCTCAGCAGTTTATTCCGTTTTTTTTTGTTTTTGCGAAATAAACTCAAAAGTCCGACCCAAGCGTGGGGCTTGAACTCCGGAAATCGACTCTTAGAAGCGTTCGAGGGTACCACTATTAATAGACCATCGGGGCGACCTGTAGATCGTTCCAAAGAGCAGATGTCACGCTCTGGCAGTGATTATTTCCTTCGCCTCTCTCCTACCCTATATAGCCCAACCCGCCCCCCACCGTGGGGGTTATTAAGCACTCAACACGTCTCGAGCAAGATGAGCGATATCCCCCCCCCTTTTTCATGTTCTATACTCGTATGTATTTAAAAAAGTTCCAAAGGGCAGATTAAAAAAGTTGATCTTGCAACCTACAGTCAGTATATGCGTCTTCTCGAAGAGGGGAGGTGGAAAGGTAGAACTATACGAAGTATATGTATATATATATATATTATGTATATATATGTATTCGTACTCGTGGGTTCGAATCCCACGGTGGTCACCAATGTAATTACTAGGCTCCGCCGTCGTCGTCGCTGCCGCGTAGAAGTCGCCTTGGAGAGGTCCCGGAGCGATGGTCCCTTGTAGCCGTCGTTACGGTCGACATAACCGAGCACAGTTCTTTCTTATGATTAGCAAGGAGATGCTACGCCGTGCGAGCACGGCGGTCTATTATAATTCTGGCACCGTGGGGGACTCACCGAGCCTCACCCCAATCGGGCATTAAGGATGGAGGAGCATCGAGCCAGCTTGAGGGGAGAGGTCTACGCTTAGCGGACCTCTAACGCCCTCAGATCCGGTCTGGCCGGATCTTTGGTGCTTGACTTTGTGATGTCTCCGTCCATGCGTACGTGTTCTGAGATCTACGATAGATACGTCTAACCCTCACCGTCACATATATCTGCATATATATATATATATATATATATCTGCGCGGCCTCTAGTGGGGAAGTGCACGCCGCCAGAGCTACCATCACGACGACACCAGGTGCCACTGTCGCCTGAGTTCAAGAATATTCCCGCGCCTTGTGCTGAAAATACTTGATCCAACGTTAAGGAAGTTTGGGTGAGACAACTCTGCACCTGTCCAGCGGTCACCTGCAGAGACGGGGCAACGCAACAATGAAGTATGGGCGGGACCACGGGGCCGACGCAGGAGGCCTCATCCAATCCAATACTCACATTCAATGATCCACGGTAGGGAGACAGAATACAGTCAGTGTATGCGTCTTCTCGAAGAGTGGAGGTGGAAACCTTAAAGTTGCTTCCGAGGGGGGACGATCCCGGTGCTCGCGAAATCATGGTTGGTGTTGGTGGTGGTGGTGGCTAAAAGCGAGACGTTTACCGAAGGGCCCGGCTAGCGACCGTCCCACCGCTCCAGGCGCGTTTGCTATTCCGGGGGGGGGCATAGTATATTTAGCGAAAGGGATGCGTGCTACGATAGAGATAGCACTTTTTGGCTGAAATAATTTCTGAAATGATCGAGCTCCTTAACCCATTATTGTCATTATCGTCATTATTGTCATTATTTTGTTGCAATATTGTTCCTTGTTTGCTTCGCCCATGAAATTTTCAATCGGATATGATAGCACTTTTACTTTCCTCCCTCCCTTAATGATCAGACTGGGGTGAGGTGTGGAGCTCTTCAAGTAACCACCCTTAGAAGGCAAAAACACATGGTGCACCTTTATCGTATATTATAGGATAAAACTCTATAATTAACTGCTTGAGGTACGTAGTGTGGATTACTTCATTTAGCAAAAGGGGAAGAACAAATATAGAGGGACCTCCGGTACAGTACGCGACAAGATGTTAACAATTTCTTACTAGATTTGGCCGGACTGGAATTCATTCTTGTGTTTAAGACTGGGTTGTGTTCCTCTACTACGTTATTTTCAGTACAAAGAGAGGTCGCATTCTTACTTTTTCCCACCGAAACTCTCAGACTCAAATTCTTAATTATCAGATTCGATCTTAACATCTGTCGTGTACTGTGCATACGCACAAAAAAAAACCAGATAATTACCTGTTTTTTTACAAACAAGATTTGGACCTATTTTCTACAGGTAGGTCCTCTCTGTAATAACTAAATACCGTACATACGTAGCCGCACCGACCACGCTTGATCTGAACAACCTAGTGCTGCTGCTGCTGCTTATGCTGCTGCTGCTGCTGCTGCTGCTGCTGTTGGTGCTGCTGCTGCTACTGCTGCTGCTGCTGCTGCTGCTGCTGCTGCTGCTGCTGCTTATGCTGCTGCTGCTGCTCCTGCTGCTGCCACCGCCGCCGCCGCCGCCGCCGCCGCCGCTACTACTACGTATCGTTTGTCTGTCTCTCGCTCCCCCCCCGCCGCCATCAAAGGTCGGCGGTTCGAATCCTGGACACGCTTTGCGCGTTCCCTCCCGCCCAGCCGGCCATCCTTAGGGAGGGCGGAGCCCGAGTTTTGGTGGCGCAGCTCGCCAGCGACGACGAGCCCCTTCGAAGGTACGCCTACATATCACCACGAAAAAAACGTTCCAGTATTACCGGGGACCGATTTTTTTTTTATCGAATCCATCGAAGGCGTGATTTTTTTTGTTTTCCAAAAGCAAAAAAAAAATGATTTGTTTTTGGTTTGGTCAAGCACTCCTGCTGAGACAAAATACGAGAGTCGTTCCATCCGAGTTGTGTGCTTCCTCGTGTTCCTCCTCTTCCTTATCCCCCNGTCATAGCCCCCCCCCCCCCGGTGCTCCGTCTCGAAAGGGATGCGTGGTCAATGGTCAAATGACTAAGGCAAGCAACAAATGAGTACCCCCCCCCCCCCCCCAGGGGAGTTTTCCTCGAACCAATTCCATTCTTCACGGCGCGGGAAATATCATCATGCCCATTAACCCATTCAGAACTGAAAAAAGTCCCACACTAATTCCAAGTAGTTTGTCCCCAAATTCGTTGAACCAGTTCTTAAGGGGTTAAGCTCCCCACCATAGATAGACTGTGGACGAACGGCCTGTGCAGGGCTCTTTACAAACAGAGCCAAAACATCGCCACATATGGCGCGGCAAAGCAGGGAGGGAGGGGGAGCGGGGGGGGGGGGGTTGTTTGGTGCCGGCTGCTCGTCAACATTGAAGATGGTGATCGATGCGGAACTATCGCACGCCTCTCTTCCCCCCGCCGCCCCTAAAAAACGAAAAACCACCACTCTGATTTTAGCCCATGAGAACCACAGCTCACACGGCAGTCACCGAAGCCCCGCTCCTATATAACTGCCCGGCATAAAACTGCTAGATCAGTGTTAACTCAGCGCGGGTAACAAATGAAAATAAAAACCAAAAACATAATCAATCGGGGAACAAGACACACCGTACGCAACGAACGAGAAATGTGGAAACCTTTTTAGACTTTTGCACATCCCGCTATTCCCCCCCCCCCCACTCATTGAAGCTGTCATCCATGTGCAAGTCCGCCTGACAAGCGGTTCTTAGTAGGATGCAGCTCACCCTTCATGCGACTCGCCCAACACCTCACGGTGCTTCGCGCTTGGTGCTAGCAATGTCTGCCTGGTCGGTGAAAACCCGACGTGCTCCGTCCCGGCATTGTAGGGATGCGAGGGTCTATGGTCATACGACTACGGCCATGCATGAAAATGAAGTACACCCCCTCCCAGGGAGCGACAAAAAAAAAACGCTGTGAGATGATTGATGGGAGCGACCGACCGCAAACAGCAACCGACCGACACCGCAAAACAAAAGCCGCTGGGAGATGCCGACCGGTTACCTCGCCTACACCACACAGTCAAGCGCCGGCTACGTACCAAGAGGGAAGGGAAACAGGTTGATCACACTTTTGCATTTTACGGGTGAAACCATGACGAGAAGAGGGGGGCCAAAGTGGATAATAGGGCGAGGGGGGGGTGGGGGGAGGGGACGGGACGGGACCCAGAGATCCGAAATTCACGCAACATATTTTAGAGACCCTTCAGCGGAACCGAGAGTCAAGATTCAGCCGTTACCAGTTCCGCCACTAAGTACATGAAGGTAAAAATGCCGTGAGGGGAAGCTTTCCCCGTATACACTCGGCTTGAAAAAGACGACATAAATCGGCCAGCAGGGCAAAACATGCCATCTCAACGAGATACAAACGAAACATAAAACGTCAGTGGGCATGTTGGCCCGAACGGTTTCACGACAGAGCAGTCCCTGGGAAGTCTTCTATAGACCACTCTTTCGTGTCCGATTCGGGACGCCGAATGACCCCCCCCCCCCCTCCCTCAACTCCCAACTCCACCGCCACGACGCACTGCTACTACTACGGTGTATGGTTGCGGAGGCACGCCGCACGGCGGTTCTGCCCGCACACATTTGTAAAAAAAAAACACGGAAGAAAAAACAAAAAACGAAACAAAACGAATAAAATCAAAACAAAACAAAAAAACACTTGCTGTTGTACTGTGCTGCTTGTGTCTGGGACAACCCGCTCCAACCATCAAAAACCACGCAAGACGAGCTGCCACCGCAGCAGTAACCGCCTACTCAAAAGCCAGCCATCCACAGGCTCCGCTCACTTGCCAGCTAGAGGAAAAACACAAACTTCTCGACGATGCCGACAAACCCTCTAGAACACCTCCAACAGCGACACCTTCAAATCCCAATACCACCCGCCGGGAGCGCGAGAGGAGAGCATGCTCGCATGGGGGTGGGGGGTGGGGAGGGGAAGGAGGTCCGTTTTCACACAAAACTGAAGACAGACCTCCAAAAAACCAAAAAAACACACAAGAAAAAAAACGCTTGAAGGTGCCATAAGAACCTTAAAATTCGCCCCGAGTGTTTTATCGCAAACGACTCTCTCGCGTAACGAAATATGAGCGGTCCGAGCGATGCAAGCTCAGATGGGTCTAGCCAACACAATCCAACCCGCCACACCCGACAGCCATCAGCCGAGCAGCTCCTCTACCCCTCCCCCCCCCAAACGCTGACATCACAACACCTCCAGCGGCGCCCATTCATCCATACATCCATCCGCCCCGTGATCCCCCCCGCCCCCAACCCTCCCCCCGTTCTCAAAACACATACAAAAACATGAAAAAGAAAAAAAGAAAAGAAAACAGGAAAAAGAAACACGCACACGCACATGCACACGGACTTTTCATAACTATGGCACCCTTCGCTTTTTTATTTCCTTGGTGATCGTACCACCGGCGCCGCTCGCTACTGTTATAGGTGCAACAGCGCAAAAGTTGCTGTGCCCCCCCCCCACCCCCCCCCTCCCCTCCCCTTACACACCACCCGCCCCTAGCACACACTCCAGCTTACCCCCCCCAAACCCCTCCCCGTTGCACTCCGCACTCGGAGTCCCAGCCTCCAAGCACCTCCCCATGTGCTCGTCGTCTACACCGCCAACCCTATCCCCTCCAACAGGCGAGGCAAGTCGGCAATACCTTCGTGGTTCTCTCGCCCCCCCACCTCTACCGCAACACCCCCACCTCTTCACAGCCTACTGGATACCACAAAAGCACAGCAAGCTATTCATAGCAGAAAAGGCAGCGCCGTGAACCCGTTCGTTCACGCCTCCTCCTTCCTCCCCCCTCTCCAACCATTTTGACCCTCCTCCCCCCCTCCAACCATTTTGACCCTGTCAATTACGTACTGCAGAGTAGTATATACCCATATCTTACGTCATTTGTGTGTGTTTCCTTCCTGCATTCCGGTGAAGCTTACGTATGCACAAAAACGGAAACGGAAACAGAAACATTTTCTGCAAATCGCCGCTCCTCCTCCTCCTCCTCCTCCTTCCTCCCCCCTCTCCAACCATTTTGACCCTCCTCCCCTCCTCCAACCATTTTGACTCAGTCAATTACGTACTACAGCAGTAGTAGTACCCATATCATACGAGTACTCCATTTATGTGTGTGTTTTCCTTCCTGCATTCCGGCGATGCTTACGAAAACGAAAACGAAAACGGAAACGGAAACGGAAACGGAAACGGAAACATTTTTCTGCAAATCGCCCCCTTCTCTTCTGTTTTTCTTCGAAAATCTCTCTCGGTCGGCTGGTTGGCACCTGCATACAGGCAGTACATTTTTCGAAGGCTCCTCGCTCGAGGAGCTTCCATCATGCCTCAATACCTGCAGTAGTCTAAAAAGTGATTTTGGAGCGAAACAAAAGTGCTAAAATACCTCCGATGAACCAATCCCATACCTCAATACCCGCAGTAGTCTAAAAACTGATTTCGGAGGGGAAACAAAATAAAAAGTGCTATTAATATGAATACCCGATGGACCAATCCCACGGCCTCGTGAGCACAAAATGAAATATTGCAACACTATGAAAGAATGACGCGTGTGTCGAGGCTGTGTTAGTTGGTACTGTTCCCTGTAATGTTCTCTACAACGTTATACGAGGAACGTTCTAGCAACGTTCTCAGCATCGTTCCTGATGGAGATGCTTGGGACATACAATGTGGCGCACTACGAACGAGTGAGTAAGACAAACTCGTAATCTATCCGCATATTGCAGTAACCCGAATATCTAGACTAAGATACTCATATACTCGTATCAGTGCGTAGTGACTGCACATCACAATAGATACGTATGGATCTCAACGTCCATATGCTACCACACTATATCGACTGAAATGGAAGTCTGCCGATTTGGGGTGAAGAACCTCGATCGTTCAGAAAACGATTCAGCCAAAAAAGTGATACGCACCTTCATCGTGTGGCACGCGCGTCGTGCGTGCGTACGTCCGTACAGGACTGCGGCCAGGGTCGTGCGCGGGCTGTCGAGAAGCCCCCACACCAGCGCGAAGAGCCTCATGGATGCCGACATCGTCCGATTCCTGCTCTGCCTCTTGGAGGAGGGCGACGAGCCCGCTACAGAACAAGAGGTGAAAAATCGCGGCAGGGGAAAGAGGTCCGTCCGTCAGGCCTGTATTTTATGACTACTACTTAAGTAATGCCTAATAATGGGTGAACAGCTACCTTGACCCATACAGAACTGAAACAAAATGTCCCACACTAATTCCGAGTAATTTTCCCCCATGTTCGTGGGACCAGTCCTTAAGGGGCTAAACAGTTCGGACAAAATGTTCGGGTCCAGGCCTATCTATTTTTTTTTTTTTGTCCATCCCATTTATTATCTTCGCACTTCCGTCTTTCTCCCTCCCTAGTCGTAACTCAGATCCGGGGTCACAAAGTAGGCTCCTCTCCCTCCTCCCCCACTACGGTTCTTGCCTTGCTTTTTTCGCGAGAAGATTTCAGCACTTTCTTCCCTCGTCAACTCTCGTCGAATTTTGTCTTACCCACGCTATAATATGCGCTCTCGACAGACGGTGTCATTTGAGAATAAAAACCTCCATGGGGAGAATCGAACCCTCGACATCCGGGCCTACAGGCTTCGTGGCTACCAGCTAGACCACCGGCATGCCAATGGGTGAACAAGAAAATCTTGAAAAGTTCGGACCAAATGTTCTTTCTTTTTTTTTAGTCAAGAGTATTATTACTCGATAATGTCTACGTAGTCAAAAGAGAGTTTGGCTACCGCTACACCTCTGACACGCGAGTGTGTGCCGGCCCGACCTCAGCCTGGGAACATAACCACCCCTCCTAAGAAATAGATGGTGGTCGGACGCGGCGAAACAGAAAGGGGATGAGATTAGCAAAAAGCGTCCATGTAATCTACGGAAACAACGTAATGAGCGCCCTAAACTGTTGGAAGTGTCTCGGTTAGGAGTAGAAACGGTGCTCCGTCTCGAAAGGGATGCGTGGTCAATGGTCAAACGACTAAGGCGAGCAACAAATGAGTACACCTGCCCCGGGGGGGGGGGGGGGGTATCTCTCCGGGAAGTGTGGCAATCGCGCGAACTCACACTCACCCAATCAAACACCATAGGTTGCCATGTCGCCTGTCCTGCAGGACTCGGCCCAGTTTCGGTCCCACCCTTGTACATGCGTACCCGTCGTTGGGATCTTGGTCGTCATGTGTCGTTTGTGTTTTTTTCGTTGTTGTCGTGTTTTTCTTTTTTCGGTTTTTTACAGGTTTGCCCCTCACTTGGTTGTTCCACGAGCTCATTTAGTTTCGACTGTAAAGTAGTCTCCAAAAACGAGCTCATTTAGTTTCTACCTCTCCCCCGCTCTTCTCTCTCTCTTTCTCTTTCTCTTTCTCTCTTTTTCTCTCTCCTTCTCCTTCTCTGTACCTCTCTCTATCTATCTCTCTCTCTCCCTCTCTCTCTATCTCTCTTTCTTCTTATCTACCGTATCACTTTCTCTCTCTCTCTGCCTCCCTCCCTCCTTATCTCTCGGCCATGTCATGGGGGAGCAGGAAATGCTGTGCATAGCGTATTTCACGAAGGTTTCTAGTGACGAGGAGGCTTGTTCAGAGCTGGCAGATCTCGGGCTCTCCGGCTACCTGATCAAAGTGCTGCCAGAGCGGAGGTTGTCGCTTCAAAATAGGTCAGAACACAAGTCCCCCTCACCAAAATACATTAAAACAAAAAACACCAGCCCAATTTTCGGGCCATGACTCTGGCCATGACCTCACCCGACCCGGGTCGGATCAGGAGCTTTTCAACATCGCACTGGTCGGACAGGGTCGGGTCGGGTCGGGTCGGGTCGGGTCGGGTCGGGTCGGGTCGGGTCGGGACGAGACGGGTCGGGTCGGGTACGGGGTCTGGGTCTGGTCTGGTCGGTCGGGTGCGGTCGTGGTGGGGTCGGCGTCGGGTCGAGTTCAGTAGTCGAGTCGTGGTTCGGGACGGAGTCGGCGTCGGGTCCGGGTCGGGTCGGTCGGGTCAGGTTGGTCGGGTCGGGTCGGTTGGGTCGGGTCGGGTCGGGTCGAGTCAGGTCGATTCGGGTCGGGACGGGTCGGGTCGGGACGATTCAGGATGTATTCAGCATCTCAAGGGTCGGGTCGGGTTGGGTCGGGTTGGGTCGGGTCGGGCTCACTTGTGTGACATTTCTGCCGATGAATCATGAGGGCTTGGGATACGAACCGTGTGAAGAATCGAATGATAAAGTTTAGGAGGTCTTTAAAATTCCATGCGTTGGGTCGGGGTCGGAGTTTTTGGTCAACCCGACCCGACCCGACCCGACCCGACCCGACCCGGCCCGACCCGACCCGGCAAGCTAACAGCCCCCTAAAAACAACGAAGAATATGACACCCCTTTCTATTGGCGTGCTTAAATCACGCCTTATATCGGGATGGAGGAGATAGTAGGGGGGGGGAGGGGGGCGTTCGGGAGGGTGCGCCTCATTAGCCGCATGCCACGCATGGGCGTAGTCGTATGGCCATACGTAGACCCTGGCATCCCTATATATGCAAATGCCGAGTACGGAGCACGTCGGGTTTTCATCGACCAGGCAGGCATTTCTCGCCCGCGGCGGGAGCGCACTCATTTGTTTGCTTGCGTTGGTCGTTAGGCTATCGACCACGGAGTCATGCTACGATAGAGGTGTATCATAGGGTATACCTTTTTTTGGCATAACTGTTTTCGGAAGGACGAGGACGGGCGGGGGTTCCTTAACCCAAAATCGTCGAGATTTTTTTTTTTTGTGTTGCAATTTTTCTCGTTCTATACCTTACGACTATGTAATACGTAGCACTTTCGTTTCCCTCCACTCTCTGAAAAAAAACTGTATATATAAGCCACGTTTTGATTACCTATTAATATACAAACGTTGATTATATTTAGGGAAAGTGATACTCCTAGTAGAGACACGCGTCCAACCTTTGGACGCGCCATTCCGTTTTGTTAGTATATTGGAGCATGAATACATTGTCGCTTTTGTTTTCTCCTTCTTGTTTGAGGCGGGATTGGGGCGGGGGTAGGGGGGGGGGGGGCGCGGCGTACTCATTTGTTGCTGGCCTTACTCATTTAACCGTTAACCACGCATCGCTTTCGAAACGGAGGGAGGGCGGGGCGGGAGGGGGGGGGGGGGGAGGGTTTGACTCCTCCGTACCTCAATTAAACACATCCATATGCGCTTCGCTCGTTCTTGCTTATTGTGGTCCTTGAGTGCTATGTACATATCATCTTTATTTGCTCCGTGTGCTGCTGCTGCTGCTGCTGCTGCTGGTTTTTCTTCTCTGCTTGCTGTCGTCGTCCTTGATCCTTTTTGTGCCTATCTCGTCAACTGCTGTTGCTGCTGCTGCTGCTGCTGTGCTGTGGTCCATCTGCTCATCATGTACGTTTATTCATTTGAAGATTGGCCATGCTGCAAGCCTTGCAGCGCATGGCGAACAGCCAGCGGTGTGAGAAGCGAGTGATCGACGAGGTGCGTCGTGACACACCAATTATCGTACGTACGTATCATGCGTAAACGTTGGCGTTTGTTTTTTTCCGAGCCGCACCGTCGACTCCCGTAAGAAACGGTAATCATGCTAGTAAACTCCCCCCGGAGTATTTATTTACTTTGCGGGACGAGGCGTACTAACTGTATTCTGAAAGAAAAAAAAACACATGCACACACCTTTCACATGCACAGACCCCGCCCCCGCCCCCGCTGGCCTCACCACGCCCCCCCCCCAGCGCTGTGCGCTTGGTGCAAGTAATGCCTCCCTGGTCGGTGAAAACCCGACGTTCTCCGTCGCGGCCTCGAAGGGGTGTGAGGGTCTATTCTGGTCATATATACGACTATATTTCCATGCATGACATGCGGCTAACGAGTACACCCCTTCTTCCGCCCTCCCCGCCCCCGTCGCACCCCGATGCTATTAACAACTCTCCTGGAAAAAAAACAAAAACAAAAAAGGGGTTGTTCGAAGCTCTGGTAAGCCTGTGCTTCAACGAGGTTGCGGCGTTCGTCCACGGCTGCCAGAACTACTTCCGGCAACGACAAGAGATAGAAGGCGTGTTGCTGCCCCAGTGGACAACTTCAACTTCAACTTCAACTCCAACTTCAACATCACCACCACCACCAGCAACATCAACATCCAAAAAGCGAAATGGTACTACCGCGACTAGCATTCGTGGTGGTGACCCGCCCGGCGCAGTCAGACAGCCCCGGAGAGGGGATGCGGGAGGGGGGGGGGGGGGGGGGCAGGGATATGTCGGCCGCGTCGGGCGGGGGGGCTGGAGGAAGGAGAAGGAAGGAGCTGCTGGAGGGAAATTTTTCCGAGGTGGGAGTATGACCAAAGTAGTATTCATTGCTCGACTTCTGGTAGACGGCAGGCTGGCCGTGGGGAGGCGGCCATTTTCCCGCTCTAGAGGCCTGTCTACGGACGGTGTGGCTATTTGTATAGCTCGGGGGTGATAATAACCTAGGGATAATACTTTGGATCAAGTTTCAATATTTATTATGTTATTGCTGGCCTTCCGACAATGTGTAGGGTATTATGCATTCGGAACGGAAAGGCTGAAACAGTATGGGTCGAATACCCACCAATCCCCCACCCGATCAAAAGTTGTGTTTTCTGCGTATTCTCAGTTGAATTCATACTCTTTCGTCAGGACAGGTACGTACTACCTGTACCGGTACAGGTATTTGATAAGTCCTTTGTCCGTGGTAGTCAGTGCCCTCCTCCTCCTCCCCCACCCCCACCCCCCACCCCTGCACATCAATCGCTTGGAAGGCACGAGCCCGTTGTTACAGCGTTTGCGCAAAACTCTTTGTCACAGGTGGAGCCGACTACCCCCCTGCCCCTTCCCACGCCCACCCCCTCCGCTCCAGCCCACCCCACCCCACGCCACGCCTCTTGAAGCACACAATGAACACAAAAATGTGCCCTGACCTTGCCTCCCTCCCTCCCTTCCCTTCCCACCACCCGTCCCTTCCTACCCTCCCTCCCTCTTCTGCTCCTCGTCGCCTCGCCTCGCATCGTCTCCTGCCCTCCCCTCTCCCTCCCTGCCCTTCCTCCTCGCCTCTCCGGGCCCTCCCGGTCCCTCCGTGCCTCGCTCCCTCTTCCCTCCTCTCCTCCCTCCCTTCGATATAATCCCCACACGTGGTTAGGAGAAGCTAGAGGTGGCTATGGATGTGGCGAGGACATGCCTTTCGATGTTCGCGCATCTTGCTGCGAGGGGGTACGGGCGAAGGGCTTTGCATGCTGGGGCTCTCGCCCACATCAACAGGTCGGTCGGTTGGGTGGGTTTTGTTCTTGTTTTTGGTTTTGGTTTTGGTTTTGGTTTTGGTTTTGGTTTTGGTTTTTGTTTCGGTTTTGGTTCTGATTTTGTTTTGTTTTGTTTCGTTCTACGGGTATTTTGTTTTGTTTTGCTTTGCTTTGCTTTGGGTTCGGTTTTGGGTTTGGTTTTGGTTTGTTTTGTTTTGGTTTTGGTTTTTGCTTCTTTCTTTTGCTTTTTGTTTGTTTGTTTGTTTGTTTGTTTGTCTGTCTTTTTTTTTTTGCTTTAGCTGCGTTTTGTGCCGTTTTGTGACGTTCTGTTCTGTTTTTTTTTTTGTGTTGTTTTCTTTCGTTTATGTCGTGGTATATGTTTCGTGGTCATGGCATACCGGCTATACAAAGAACTGTAGACCCCCCGCCACAAAATTCGACGCTTAAGAAAGTAAACACAAGGTTCCGCCACCCAAGCGGTTCTTACGTAGCAAAAGGATCCAGCCCATCCTTCACACGACGGTTCGTTGTCGAACGAACAACTCGCGTCGCTTCACGCTTGGCCCAACAAGCAATGCCTGCCTGGTCGGTGGAAACCCGGCGTGCTCCGTCCCGGCATTGTAGTTTAGCAGCGTGGGTAGGCGCAATTTGATGCGAATTGACGAGGGGAAGAAGGGGCTGAAGCATAAGCGCGGTAGAAATGCAAGGCGTGTATCGTACCGTAGTGGGGGAGGAGGGAGAAGAGCCTACTTTATGACCCCGGATCTGAGTTACGACTATCAATAGGGAGGAGAGAGAAAAGACGGGCGAAGATAATAAATGGGATGGAAACAAAAAACAAAACATTTAGGGACGCGAGGGTCTATGGTCAATACGACCATGGCCATGAACGAGTATCGAGTACCGTCCCCACAGACAGACGGCGAAAGAGGAAGGGAATAACATAGGCAAAAAAAAAGGCTTCTACAATAGCTAAAATATGAAGGAAAAAAAAAACGTACGAAGTGAGCGCCCAAAATGTTGGAGGCGTCTCTTATCAGGAGTAGGAACGGTGCTTGCTCCGTCTCGAAAGGGATGCGTGATCAACGGCCGAATGCCTACAGCGAGGCAAGCAACATTCGAGTGCGCCCCCTCCCCACCCCTTCCGGTCCGGCCTCGCATCGCTATATGTAAACAGCGTTCCGATCGGAGCGGGAGATGATCCGCACATGACGGGATCGCTCAGCCAGCTGGTGCTCGAACTGTCCAGGATTGCCAACGACAGCGAGGTATGGTATGGCTCAAAAAATGTATATACGAGCAGGCCATGCAATCCCGAGAGCGAAATTATTTTTGGAAGTTTTTTTTTTGTTTTTCGGATCACCCCTCCGTTCGTTATAGGATTGCACAGAAATAGATAGATCATACGTACTTGAGGGGGGATTTTTTTCGGATGAACCCTCCGTTAGTTAGGATTGCACGGAAATAAATTGAGCATGCTAACCTACTTATAGTGGTATTCGATTCGTAGCCAACATGTCGACTGTTTTTTATCAAAAAAAAATTGTACGAGTATCTAGGATGAAGTGTTGAATTGCTATTATAGTATATATATATATTACATGCATTTCGTGGGTATTTATATCCTTCTTCCACCGGAGAATATATCGTAGTTTTTATTTTTCCTTGCTAAAACCTGTTTTTATTTCCTTGCTAAATGCGTAGACTACCTATAATCGTCTTGCACATTATCCCACAAGAAAAATCCCCGTTTTTTTTTCCCATCTCCCCTCCACAGCCCAATAGCGAAAACAATATAAAGCGTGTACGCATTAAATGGAAACCTCTGTTCGCATTCGCTTAGCTGCAGGGGGGGGGAGGGGTGTTGACGGGGGGGGGGAGGTGTTTTTATTATTATTGTTATCTTTGCCATCCGACAATGTGCAGCATGATCTTCAGCGTTGATCACTCATAAAACTCCCAAAGGCAGAAGACCATGGAAACCAAGGAAACCTATGCGTACAGTCTAACACCTTTCTGTCGTTTTTATAGTTGTTTTGTTTGCTCGAGAAAACGTCCTACGTTTCAACTTCGTAAACAACCATTATTTTATTTATAGTGAAAAACAACTTGTTCTTCAGCGACGGATAACTTGCACGTACGTGCCAGGCTATTCGAATTTGCACGTACATTCAATACGGTTATATGTATAGCAGGAGTTGTTGTAGATATGTATGGCCTACATGTGTACCAAATGGGATCGAGGTGCCAGGTGGGCCTCCGGCGGCTCCTGCGGAGGGCTGATTATATTTCTGCACCTTGTGGGTGGGAGCAGGGTGCCAGATCCGGGTGGGATCAGGTCCGGGTGATAGCAAGGGTAAATATTGTGCAAAAGTAAGCGCAGATCCGAACAGCCCAGCACGTACGTGCAATTATACGGCTGGTGGAAGTTGACGATGTTCTATATACGTACCCTATCCTCCACAAGTACCAGGTGTGATGTAATACGTCAATTACGTACAACCGTATAACACGCATGATGTCATAGCACGCCCACCTTTGATGACACCCCCCCCCCCCGCCTGAACGGCGGGATATTTGGGACGTCGGTACCGTATACGGCCGTACGTTGACCTATCCGCTTCGTTTCAATACCTGGGGAACCAGGGAGACGTGTTTTTTATCGGCTCCGTAGAACGTGCACGTACGTGCCGGGCTATTCGAATTTGCACGTACTTTCAATACGGTTATATGTATGGCAGGAGTTGTTGTAGATATGTATGGCCTACATGGGTACCAAATGGGATCGAGGTGCCAGGTGGGCCTCCGGCGGCTCCTGCGGAGGGCTGATTATATTTCTGCACCTTGTCGGTGGGAGCAGGGTGCCAAATGGGATCATATCCGAGTGGGATCAGGCCCGGGTGGGAGCAAGGGTAGAGATGGTGCAAAAGTACGTGCAGATCCGAACAGCCCAGCACGTACGTGCAATTATACGGCTGGTGTTTGTTCTTGGGACACACTATAAATAAAATAATGGTTGTTTTTATATCACGCGGGACCACGGTACACAGAAAAGCCTATATATTCCCCTATATTTACTAACAATACGTGGTCCTCTTTACTATGCCCCCCCCCGTAAATCTTGTAGTCGTTCTTTGCTTGGGAACATGTTTTTTTTTTTTTCATGCACGTATTCTTACAGTCGTCAACATCATGTAGAGTTGTCTTGAATATAGTATGGACTAATTTAACAAGTTATACGGAAACAAGTAAATAACCAGCCACCACACAGCAGTGTATATATATATATACTCCACCCTGTACCTTACATATATATATATATACTCCAAAAAATTCCTTCACCAGTGTCCATTTAATTGTTTGTTCTCGTGCCCGGTACGTTAGCATTTCACTTGTGTGATAAACCTATTGTAAGGGACAGGGTATCCCTAGCCAGGTCAGCCTATGGAACGGGTACTCGTTGGTACTCACGTGTGTTGTTTGCTTAGAGATAGAAGAAGAGCAGCTTTATTTCCCTTTGCGTGATGAAAGACTGAGACAAAAGGGGAAGGGCATCTGGGAACCCCCCTGGTTCCCATCTGAGATACGTACGAGTACGCCTTCCAAGTAATACCAATACGATCCAAATACCTGATACCAGGTATATACCAAGCGATTCCACATCATTCCAGCAATACCATAACACTACTACGTATACTTATATTACCCTCGTGTTTCTATTTGCTGAGAGGAAAATGTGTTTTCGTTTTTTTGTTATTGCACGATTTTTGCTGAAAATGATTTGCCCGGCGCGATGAAACCCAGGGGGACAGGCTCTCCTTCGTGGCCCAGGGACCGCTGGACGCCATCATGCGATGCCTTAGGGGGGGAAGGGCACAGCAGCAGCAATGCGCCCTCGACGCGCTCACGACGGTGATCACCCCCACCCACATTTCAATGGCGGTTTTTTTATTTTTCTTCTTTAATTTTCCCCTGCGGATTTCAGATTTGACTCGTGAAATGTCGGTATTTGGAGTCGGCAAAAAAGAGGCGTCCATAAGAAGGGGGACTGCATCATTATTGGTATAAGTTTAATGTCAAGTATTCAGGGATGATTGATGATTGATGAGTTGTACGATTGAAACAAGTTCGTAAGAACTAGACGAAGCATTGTCAGGTGGAAAATGGAATAACAATATGGTAAGGGTCATCGTTATTATTGGTAAAAAACAGTAGTAAAGCTTAACCCCCCTCTTGAGGACTTCAGATGGTGAAAAAAAAAAAGACGCAAAAAAAACAAAAAACAAAAAAAGTGTTGGGCGATTATGCAAAGCGACGGCCACTCACTGCGTGCGTGACTGGGAGGATGGATTGGATCGTACGAAATCGGTGCCCGAGTTAGATAACGCACAAGAGAGTCGTACATACGGCACCGGCACAAGCAACATGATTATAACCGTACTGCTAGTGGGCGCGAACTTTGCTCAAGATTGAACGAAAAACAATGCTATTCCAGGGGAGCATAGTAACCAGGGCCCCATGACATACTCAAAAGCCTATACATTCCAGTATTTTTGCTAAGCATATTTGGTCCTGATTACTGTGTCCCCCGGTAAATTGAGCAACAAGCAATGCTTATCGCGGCGAAAACAAAGGCTGAAAAGGCGACCCCCCCCCACCGCGGTGGCATGCTGACTCTCTCCCCTGGACAGGTATGCCTCCTGACGGAGTTGAAACCCTTGGTGTTCTCTCGGGAGGTGCTGTCGGAGGTCCTCATGCTGGCGGCTGTGCAGGAGCACGTTCAGTCTGCGGCATGCGTACTATATCAGGTGCGTGAACGCCGGTGTCTAAAAACATGGAATATCACCCCCCCCCTCGTCATATAAATATATGATATATTTGTAGGTTGGGTTGGCGTAGGTTGGCAACGACGCTGTAAAACACGCCACTCGCTGCGTGAGCTAGACAACCAGGGTGCCGTTTTTTTTTGTTCTTTTTTTTTGGCGGTCACCAAAGCTGGCGGTCGAGTAGATCATTTGTGCGGGGTGGAGAACCTTTGTTCCGCACAAGGGGAATGGTCGTCTCCTGGTCGGTGGAAACCCAACGTGCTCCGTCCTGGCATTGTAGGAATGCGAGGGTCTATGGTCATACGACCACGGCCATGCATGAATATGAAGTATCCCCCCCCCCCCCTCGATGAGAGGGTCTATGGCCATGCAACCCCCGGGTAAGTATGCCGCGATTCCACTCGCTTCTGGTAGGAACGAGTACAACTCACCGCACACATTCCTCGATAAACGCCTCGAAGCACAAAAAAAAGCAAACACGCACAAAGGTGCCCGTGGGTCTTGGTGTGAGCAGGAAACCAACGTTTAGATGAAGTCGCCATGTATTAATAAGAAAGAACCCCCCCCCCCCCCTCGATGAGACGGTCTATGGCCATGCAACCCCCAGGTAAGTATGCCGCGATTCCACTCGCTTCTGGTAGGAACGAGTACAACTCACCGCACACCTTCCTCGATAAACGCCTTGAAGCACAAAAAAAAGCAAACACGCACAAAGGTGCCCGTGGGTCTTGGTGTGAGCGGGAAACCTGCGCCCGCCGGCGTCGGCCGGAGGGTGCTGAAACGTTTCCTGGGGAACGCGCAGCTGGCACAGACGATTTTTGCAGATTTTATGGAGCTCGAAACGACAAGCCTCGTCGCCAGATTGAAGCATTTCTCTTCCGCCACGAGAGGTCGGTGGAGCCGGGAGTGGTCTCGCTAGCACCTCTACGTCAGTACGGCCATGGCACGCCCGGCAGGCCCATACCAGCGGCTGTGTTTGGCTTGTCGAGCTTCTGGAAATATGGTTATTTATTTTGAGCTCTTCGGTATGTTATGGTGGCCACCGAAAATCAAAACATCTCAAATAAAATTCCAGGAAAAAAAGAGGCCCAACTTTTACGCGAACCCCTGTATTTACGTACAGGACACCTATTAATAATAAGAAGCAGGCTGATAAGAAAGCCAGGCTGAGATGAAGAGAAAAATAAGAAATTCGAGAGTCGTTATGTTGAAATCAGTGTAGAAATCAGAGTCATCCCACGGTAGGGGCGTAGCAGAATTTTCTGAGCTGCTCACATGCGGAGCTCAATATCTCACCCGAAACATGACTTCGGAAACATTCGTTCGCGCAATGCGACCAAACCTTCCAATGCGGTAGTCCAAAAACACACCAACCAGCGAAATAATAACAGTATCCGGTGGTTACTCACGTGAGAAGCACAACCGATCAGAAAAAAATGGGCCTAAAAGTGGTACCCCTTTCTCAAATAAGAAAAATCTTTCTCAAATAAGAAAACCAGTCTAGACCAAATTTTCTGTATATTATTGTAGTGCGGGGGGACGAAGCATGCTACGATAGAGGTGCACCTGCATACAGGCCATGTTTCTGCCTTCTAAGGGTGGTCACTTAAGGAGCGTCATACCTCACCGAAAACATGATTTTGGAGGAAAATAAAAGGGCTGCCGGATGCGAAAATCTAATGACTGAAGCATCCTCTGAAACAGTATTCGTCACAAAAACGAAAAAACGACGAATTTGGGTTAAGGAGCCCGATCGTTCAGAAAACGATTCAGCCAAAAAAAGGTATACCCTACACCTCTACCGTAGCACGCGTCGGACCATAGTAAATAGGACCAAATATTGTTCGTGAAAATAGGTAAACGTATAGTTTTTTGTCTGCACCGTAGGTTCTATTTACTATGGCCCTTGCCCGTAGCAGGTAGGTGTCCTGTGCTGCTGCACACCACTGTGTGTACCGAAACATAGCGTCCATTCGGATGGAATATTAGGATTCAACCAGGCGCTATTTTATGAGACATGAGTTTACTTTCATTCCCCGCCTCGTCCTCAGACACTGCCCTGCCCTGCCCTGCCCTGCCTCACCTCGGACCCCCCCCGTTAAAAAAAAACAGCATAGGTACGACAAAGAACAATATAGAGAGAGATGATGCAGGAGCGAGGATAATAGAAGAATGGGATAAATTGGTCAAGACCACAGCAAGTAAAGTAATTGGGAAGAAGTTGATAATATGCAATGGGGCAGTAAAATGGTGGGATGAAGAAGTAAAAGAGGCTATAAGAGTAAGGAGAAAGGCACACGCAAGATACACATCGAGCAAAACTACGTCAGGATGGGAGGAGTATGGTATTGCTAGAAAGAAAGTAAAAAAGGTGGTTGAGAAGAAGAAGAAGGGGGTATGGAAAGACGTAGTTCATAAAACGAATGAATGACTTTGATGGCGGGATGAAGCAGATGTGGGTAGGGATTAAAGGAATACTAGGCAAACAAGCAGGAGAGGCAGATACGGGGACAGCTACATTAAGAGCACGGAACGGTGAAATGGTTAGGAGTTCGAAGGGGAAAAGGGAAGTACTTGTAGAGCATTACCGCAAGCTAGGAACGCCCACAACCAACGAAATGTTCGACGAAGAATTCGAGAAGGATATCAACGCGTGGGCAGAGGCGAACGTAGATGCATCAGAAAGGGAAGACAGTGGCTCAGAAGGGTTACAGGGAGAGTTCACAAGAGAAGAAGTAAAGAAGTGTGTAGCTAAACTTAAGAATAGAAAGGCAGCAGGGGCAGACCAAATAGTTAATGAATTTATGAAGTACGGGGGAGAAGGAATGCTTACCATGACGGTTAAGTTGTATAACTGGATATGGAAAAACGAGTACGCACCTAAGAGATGGAGAGAAGGAGTAGTAGTAAACTTGTTTAAGAAAGGAGACAAGGCTGACCCGGGTAACTATAGGGGGATAACGCTACTAAGCACTGTAGGTAAAACGTTCTGTAAGATTTTGAACGATAGAATGGGAACAATAATGGAGAAGGAAGAAAAATTAGCGAAGGGCAAGCAGGATTTAGGCCAAACCGTAGCTGCGTCGACCATGTGTACACATTAGGTAAGATAATCCAAGGCAGGAAAGACGCGGGGCTAACAACGTACTGTTTCTTTTTAGATGTACAGAAGGCCTACGATACAGCATGGAGAAGTGGGCTGTGGAAAAAGTTGTGGGAAATAGGGATAAGAGGAAAGATGTGGAGAATGATGAAGAAGATGACGGAATGTGCGAGAAGTGCTGTGATGTTGGACGGGGAAATATCGAAGTACGTTGATATCCTACAAGGAGTTGCACAGGGATGTACGCTATCACCTAACCTATTCAAGGTATATATTAATGACATGGTAGTAGCAGTAGAAGCAGCATCGCAGGGAGTCATGGTGGGGGAAGATACGGTGTCGGGATTGATGTTTGCGGATGATTTCGTCTGCATACCAGAAACACCCGAAGGACTGCAGAAACAAATAGAGAAGGCACTAGAGTACACCAGGAAGTGGAGAGTGACCGCGAACGTAAAAAAATGCGCAGTAGTTGTATGTAACGAAGATAAGGAGAGTCCGGTAACTTGTAAGTGGAAGTGGGGAAGGAGATGAATTACCGATCGTAGACCAGTATACGTACCTTGGCGTAGAGATCTCAAAATATTGCTCTTGGGACGCACACATAAATAAAATAGTAGGCAAGGGTAAGGCACACGTAGGCAAGATGGAAGCAGTCCTAACAGACTCGCACCTTGATACTAGAATTAAGAGATGTGTATATACTGATGAATGTGATTGTACCAAAGCTAGAATATGCAGGAGAAGTATGGGAAGGGAACGCGAAGCTCGTAAAACAGCTGGAAACAGTAACAGATGACAGCAGCTAAAAAAGTATTAGGTTGCTCAAGTACGACGAGTAATACAGTATTGAGAGCAGAACTAGGAATGTACCCACTTAAGACAAATAGAGACGTGCGTGAGTTGAAATGGCAATATAAAGTAAAGAACATGCCAAATAAGAGGTTGCCAGCCATAGCTGATAAAGCTGTATGGGAGAAAGTAACCAAAGGGCGAGCTGGAATAAGGTGGGATAGCGTAGTCGAGAAAGTATGGAAGGAAATAGGAAACCAAAAAGAGACGCTGGCCATAGAGAAATTTAGCGGATACAAGACAGAAGTAAAAGAAAGGATAGAAAGCAGGGAAAGGCTAGCGCTGAGAAAGAAGATAGAAGGGGAAGAACACTTAGAGATATACGGGGGGTTGAGAGAAGGAATAGGGATGAAAAGGTATCTGCATGGCCCAATGGACTTCGCGAAAAAGCTGAAATTGCGATTTCGTGTAGGGGACCTGGACCTGCCAGAAAGAAGGAGGAGGTATACCAGTAGCCGGGAGGAGGAGGAAGTAGATGCACAGATGTGCCCATGTGGCAAAGCCATAGAGAGTAGAATTCACATAGTGGGAGAATGTGAAAGGTATAAGGAGGAAAGGGATGTGCTAGAGGAGGAGATGAGGAAAATAGACGAGTGTGACATAGAGCAGTTTGGTACACTAAATAGTAGCGAGAAAACGATCGCTATCTTAGGAGATAGATGGTGCCACAGGCGGCGAAACAGGAAGGGGATAAGATTAGCAAAAAGTTTCTTTGTAATATATGGAAACAACGTAATGAGCGCCCAAGTGTTGGAGGTGTCTCTATTAGGAGTAGGAACGGTGCTCCGTCTCGAAAGGGACGCGTGGTCAATGGTCAAATGACTAAGGCAAGCAACAAATGAGTACGCCCCCCCCCCCCCGTCTGCGCCACATGCGATTCGAAAACAAAAGCAATAATGTGTCCTCAAAAAGGAGAAAAAGCCTGCCTGGTCGGTGAAAACCCCGACGTGCTCTGTCCCGGCATTGTACATAGGCATGCGAGGGTCTATGGCCATACGGCTACGGCCATCCATGGCAATGAGTGCAACCCCCCACACCTCCCCCCCCTCCCTCCCTGCCTCCCTCTTGATTAACCCTGCCCATCATATATCACACCACTTTGTACAAAAATGTACCAGGTACGACGTGGTCTTGTACATAACAAATGTATTGTATCTCGAAATCCGTCTATTATATCAAACAACCCAATTTTCATTTTCATTCTTAATTTTTAATTTGTATATATTTCCCCCCACAGGCGCGTGCTTGTGGAAGCCGGCGGGCTCCCTCAGCTGCTTCGGCTGAGTCGGTCCGAGTTCGAAAAAGTCCGGCGAGACGCCTCGCAGGCGCTAAAGCACATCGGGCACAGCAGGGGAAATCGAGACAGGAATAACAATAACAATAGTAACAGAGACAGGGCCAGAGACATGGACAGGGATGGGGAGACGGAGTGGGGGGAGAGTAGGGGCGGGGCTAACGACGATAAGCTTGGAAGAGGAGAGGGGCTGGGGAATGGAGGGGTGGCTTCCCGTAGCATAGACGACGATGATGATGACGACGACGATGATGATGATGATGATAGCGAGGAGAAAAGTGACGACGTTGGCAGACGGAGTAGAGGAGAAAATAATGTCTAGAAATTGAGGGGGGTACAGGTGTATATAGGAGTAGTTGCTGCCCGTCTTGCCGGCTTAAAAGCGTGGCGCTCGCTCCTTTGCATCCGGGCGCTGTGGCGATAACAATTAGAAAACGGGAGGTGTTACATTATCCTTGCTATTTGCTATTGTTTTTATTTTTGTTGCTGCCGTCCGACAAAATGTATACCTGGTAGCATGCACGCGTTTCAAAATTGATCACTCATAAGCACTCCCAAAAAAGAAAACCACGGACAAAAAAAGAGCCTTCTGCACAACAAAGTATGCTTCCTTAGATCATGTATTATGGGAAACATTATTTTTAGCTCTCAGAATTGAATTTCTAGGTCAAATATAGTACCTGTTTTACTCGACTGGACTGTCAAAAACGTGGAAGGTTGAACGAAGGAAATCTGGGGTATGTGGAGAGGTATTGAATCGTGGTAGGGCTTTGCAGTAGAAAGTAGCAGTCTATATCGGGTGTGTTTTTATATGTGCTAGTTTAATTGTGGATCATATCCCGCACATGTACTAATAATAATTCCAGATTCATAAGCAAAACAAAACCGATACACTCCTCAAGATCCACCCCGTAGTTTTCCGAATACTTTCTGGAAAAGTTCTCCGTTTCTCGTAGGGTCTCAATTTGATTTTTGGCGCAACCGAAATCAGTTTTCAGAAACACGTATTGTTGGTCAAAACTGGGGCCAAAAATAATGGTGATCTTTGATGATTTTTGGCTAAAAATCATCGTGTCGTCAGAACTGGCAAATTGGACGAACAGTCAAACTACGACTCTGGAGAAACGGAAAAGCACGTCAGAAAGCTCTCGGAAAACTACGTACGGGGAGCATCCTGACGAGTGTACAGACAGACAGAGGTGTCTTGGGCCGTCCCGCCGAGTCAATCGCGTATTTTTTCGGCCTAAAATCTCGGTTCTGAGGGCCCCAAAATAATTTTCCCATAATAGATGGTCTTATATACGTACATACTTCCGGCCTGAGATTTGCCTATGATTCGTACTCCATTTATTTGCTGTCCCTATCCCTTCCTTCTCGCCACGTACTCTTATGTGTGTTCTTTACGGGGGACCTCATAGTAAATAGGCACCTACGGTACGCACTACTATTTTTGCCAACAATATTTGGTCCCCTATTTTTCTATGGTTTTAATCCCTTAAGAACTGGTCCCGCGAATTTGGGGACAAACTACTTGGAATTAGTGTGGGACATTTTTCAGTTCTGAATGGGTTAAGAACTGGTCACACGATTTTGGGGACAAACTACTTGGAATTAGTGTGGGACATTTTTTTCAGTTCGGAATGGGTTCAGGACCGGAAACACGATTTTGGGGACAAACTACTTGGAATTAGAGTGGGATCATTTTCTCAGTTCTGAATGGGTCAAGTGAAGATATGAAAAAAATTGCAACAAAAAAAAACGAAATTCCGCAGATTTTGGGTTAAGGAGCCTTTAATAGGTCATTCAGAAAAAAAAAGAAAAAAAAAAAAGAAAAAAAAGTGCTTCCTCTATCGCGCAGCACACAAGTCCGATGTGGAACAAGTCCAACGAAGCTGTAATCCGAAGAAGGGTTGTGTGTGAAGATATGGTCGCATGCACAAAGCGAGGTACCGAGGGTACCACCGCCTGAAACCTGAACACACAAAAGCGAAAACAGCTCGGCCGGGGTCATGCATGCATGTGGCGCAAAATATACAGATCATACAGATCATACAGATCATACAGATCATACAGATCATACAGACCATACAGATCACACAGATCATACAGGTCATACAGATCACACATATCATACAGATCACACAGATCATACAGATCACACAGATCATACAGATCACACAGATCATACAGATCAGGGTGTTTATCTTCCCTGCAAGATCTAGACCATGAAGTGGGAATGATCTGTATGATCTGTCAGTGATCAGATCTCTTCGAGGTGTGTATGGTTTGTACACAAGCACATCAAATCTTCAAGAAAAAAATGTATATATGGCAAAATACTTCCTCCGCAAGCTGTAAGGGACAAGGACCGTGCTTGGAGGGAGGGAAAGGGATATAACGGCGAAGATCCGGGTGGATACAAAAGCTCAAATACATGATTGTAGAAAAAACTGATGTGGTGCGGCCACGAAGCGCCGGTTGCTGATCACGGGGGGGGTTAAAAACCGCACGTCCCTGATAATAGGTGGCACAAAAACCCTCTCGCCCTGAAAGGCCGAAAAGCGGGCCATCAGTTCCTTAAAAAGAAAAAGAAAAAACATCACCGATTGATTGATCTGATCCATAACTCTATGAATCGGGAGAAAACTTGGCAGCATGGCCTTGCGTCACTTTTTTCCATGAAAAATTAAAACAAGCGTACCGTCTCCGATTTGATTCTTTTTCAGCTCTCTCTGAAGGAGAGGTCGAAAAACATCGCATTTTGCGTTTGCGATGATAAACAAAAAACCATCGGAAAAACGGCTGTGGGGTGTCACAGGGCCCGAAGTGAACTTCTCTTCGGCGAGAAACCTGCCAACAAGAAAAAAAAACTTTCGTCGCCCACAGGAATTTCGCACTCGCTTTTTTTTTTGCCTACTCCCGGGTACGCACCACACCTCTCCCTCCCTCTCTCCCTTCCGTACGCCAACACGCGCACGACTACCTTATCCATCTCCTACCACCCCCCCTCGGCCTAGACGCCTCCCTCATCGCAATGTGAACTCCCTCGTTTCAATTCAACTGCACCCTCTTTTTTTAAGGGGCACACTTACTTGGAATTAGTGCGGGGCTGTTCACGGGTTCGGTCAAACACGTGGAGTGGTTTGTCCCCAAAACAGGACTGCAGTCCTAAAAAGGTTAAGGCGCGTTTTGGAGGGAAATCGGCCCCGAAATCCATCTCGCAGGGGGTGGGCTATCTTTTATCACCCGTGTGATACGGGACGTTCTTCGTCGCGGTTGGGAGCAAACGCCCCGCAAAAGTTTTTTTGTCAAAGGTCATCACAGTTAGGGCCGTTTTTAACGACACGAGCAAATATAAAAAAACTTGCTATTTTGGCAACAACAAATTGGCAAGTCTTGGAAAATACTTTCTATCGACAAACACGATGAAATGGCAAGAAACTTGCTATTTGAGCCACGTAACGCCTTCAGTTTTTTTATCAAACCCCATACAGCAAGGATCGGACAGCTAGACGACACCCTCTTCGAGGAATGGGTGGCCTGGAGACGGATCCAAGCATATCTCGTAGGTCCTAGAGGTGGACAGCTCTCCAGGGCGGTCATAGTCACGTGTTCGTCGTCTTGGGAAAGCTGGGGCGACTGTTTGATTGGGATTGACTTGAGCATCAGCCCCAGACGGCACCAGTGCCACGCCTACATGCGGTTCGTCACCCGCGCCAGCAACCCCTTCAGCAGTGCCGTCAGCCACCATCGTCTGCTGTCGGCACCATCTAACCCTTGATATCTCCCTGTGTTGCTGCAGCTCGTGCGTCTAGCGCGACGGCGTGTGGTTTGTATGGTCTTGCGTAGGCGTGATTAGTCGCAAAAGGCTCAAAAGGCAAGTGAAACAGCAAATTTGGCTTTCTAGAAACTTGCCAACGAACAGATACGGAAATATCCGAAAAAAAAACTTGGCAAGTTTTTTGCTATTTTGGCAAGTAAAACTTGCCAAAAAATGGAAATTTCGCAATTTATTTGCCAAACTTGCGTCGTTAAAAACGACCCTAAAAATACCAACTATTATGGGAAAATTTTGAGCCGTGATTTCTGGCGATTATTTTTCTAGTTTTGAGGATTCAGAAATATGTGCATCATAAATAAGGACCATCTATTACGGTTTCTAATTTTTTTAACTGGTTCCATAGAGTATTGGTTCGTCTTGTTTGCGTCAAACGACGCAAAACCAACGGCCGCCGCACCACCGCGAGCGTGGTCTCGGCATCCAAGTACGGGTAGATTTTCGCCGCGGACGTCGAATCGCCATCGCTGCTGCTGCTGCTGCTACGACGTCGAATCGCCATCTCTGCTGCCGCTTTTGCCGTTGCTGCTGCTGGCATCGCTTCCATACGAGGGAGAAGCGATAGCTTTTACACAGGCATCATAGCCCGTAGGTACAGCTTGCCGTACGTGTTATGCTTTGGCGCGGGTGACAGATAGGCATACTCGGCAGAGGGTAGCAGTTCTGCTGCTGTAGTGACAGTGCACAACATTCAAGTAACTCTCAGTTCCTGCAGGTTTTGCAGATTTTTGACCCCTCCAGGAGCTGAGAGCAAAAATAACGATGATTTCCTGGCCCATAACAGATGGTTCTGATTTTTTGGGTTTCGGAGATGGCTGAAAACTACAGAAATCATGACGGCTCAAAATGTTCGTACAAAGACCATCTACGTATATATGATGGGAAATTTTTGAGCCGGGATTTCTGGCGATTATTCTTGTAGTTTTGAGGATCCAGAAATATGTGCATGAGAAATAAGGACCATCTATTATGGCTTCTCATTTTTGAAACTGGTTCTGTAGAGTTGGTTTGTCTTGTTTGCGTCAAACGACGCAAAGCCAACGGCCGCGGAACCACCGGAAGTGTGGTCTCGGCATCCAAGTACGGCTGGATTTTCGCCGCGGACGACGAATCGCCATCGCTGCTGCTGCCGTCATCGCTGCTGCCGCTGCTGCTGCTGCTGCTCTCGTTTCCGTCGCCGCGTTTTTCTCCCACCGTTGCCGTCGCGGCCGAGCGTGCACCCTTGACGAGCGCCGCCGCTCCCCCCTTCCAGCCGGCGGAACACGCAGCCATGGCGGCGGCGTAGTGCCCGAGAAGGCGCCCCACCGACATCCCAACCGGCGGCAGCGCCCGCACCCCCCCCCTTGCTCCCCAGCCGTACCCTCGCTTCCCGCCCCCGCTCCTGGTCCCGCTCCCGGTGCTGCTCCTGCTCTCGCCGGAGTAGTAGTCGTTGTCTTCGGCAAGCACGACAACAGGAGGGTACCCGCAGGGTCCGCTAAACGTATGTCGCCGCCGCCGCCGCCGTCGCCCCCATCGCCACCGATGTCCCACGCAGACGGCGCCGACGACAAAGCGGCGGCTGATACCGCGAACCCGGTCAGCTGGATCACCCTCAGCATCAACCCCAACCCTTCCGTCGCCACGGCCGCCGCCGCCTCCGCCGCCGATTCTGCCGCCGCTTTATCATCGTCAGACCCCGCCCGACGAGAAACGCCACCGGTTATACTACCACTGGAAACCCCACCCCTGCTGCTAACGACGGCGAACACCTCCGCCGCTGTGACAGCTGCCGCGATGGCGGCAGCCAGGTCGGCAGCACGGTTCGCGTAAAAAGCCACCCCGGAGGCAGACACGGCCGAGCGAGGGTCGGCGGCAAGCGCCTTCAGCAGGTTTTTCATGCCGCCCACGCTGGACTCGAGGGCCGCTGCTTCTGCGGACAGGTGGCCCTTGCCGTCCGCCGAGGCAGTCCCAGCCCCACCGCCGCCGTCGACGGCGTCGGTCCCCACCGCCTCCACGAGAAGGTCGAGGGGCGCTCTTGGGTTCATGGCGAGGGATCGGAGAAGGAAGCTGCTCTGGTTCCCGTCGCCGCCGCCGCTGCTGCTGCTTTCTTGGGCCTGCCTACGAGCGCGGCGGTACAGCGCCACCGTGCAGGGCACGGCATCTTCTCGTTGCCTTCCTGCAGCAGCATTGCCGCCGCCACCTCCGCTGGTCACCTGAGCGACACCTCGAGCTTTTTTCTTACCGGCAAGTACCACGGCCTCGCCTGGCACCGTACCAGCCGCAGAAGCCTTCGCCGTGTGAGCCTGCTTCTTGGCCTTGACTGCGCGAACCTCCGCCACCAGCCGCTCCACCGTCAGAGCTTCGTCTCTCGCCAGCTCGGCCTTCAGCTTTCCCTTGGGCAGGGCGCCCACGGCGGCACGTAGGGCACCCTCGATCGCGGCTGTGTCTTGGCCCATGTCGTCGCCGGCGAGGTGGTTGGCCAGGCCAGTCATGAACTTGGTGGCAACAGGCGATGCTGCTTTGCCTGCTGCACGAGCTGTGGGGGATGCAGACGCGCCATTTGTGACGGGCCTTCTCTTGGCCTTTGAGCCCGACAGAGGAGCATGGCCCGCCTCTGGAGCCTTCCGCTTGGCCGCAGTTCTTTGCGCTGGCATGGCTCAACCACCACTGCGAGACTGCTAGCACTCTTTGGATTTGCGACAAGCGTGTGTGGCAAAATCAATATCATAGGTTTCCAGTCGGAAAAATTTGCGTGCGGCATGCGGGGAGGATAGCGATTATATGAGGGGAAAAAAAACGAAAAAAAAACTGCACGTTGGAGATACGCGCATACGTAGCGACAAAACAATGATGGCTTTGGTGCTTCCAAGCGTCTACGAGCAGCGGGAGCGCCCAGCCTTACGCGTAGGATCGTGGTGCACCCGTGCTGTACGACTCCTTGCGTTGTAACTCGAACGCCGATCGGGTGTTTCATCCCTCAATCATGTAGTGGCCGTCGCTGTAATCGTCGTCATTTTTCACGGACGCATATATCTACGTGTGTGTGTATGTGCGTCAGCTCAGTGCGGTCTGCGATTCCTCAACAACTGCCGCGTGCACTGCGTGTGGCGATGCTCGCGAATGCCCATACCATGGCACATGGCATTCCTGAGCAGAAGCAGTAACGTGCGCTATTGTTGTTGTGGGTGTGTATGTATGATGTATGCGGCTCCGGAGAACTTGCACGTACGTGCGAGTCCAACGAATCTGCACGTACATTCAATACCCCTTTTTTTTACTGTCGTCATAGCCCATAGTTCAATACGGTTATATGTATAGCAGGAGTTGTTGTAGATATGTATGGCCTACATGGGTACCAAATGGGATCGAGGTGCCAGGTGGGCCTCCGGCGGCTCCTGCGGAGGGCTGATTATATTTCTGCACCTTTTTTTGTGGGTGGGGGCAGGGTGCCAAATGGGATCAGATCCGGGTGGGATCAGGTCCGGGTGGGAGCAAGGGTAAAGATGATGCAAAAATACGTGCAGTTCTAACAACCCACAGCACGTACGTGCAATTATACGGCTGGTTTATAAACGTACGAGTATCCACTGAATGGTTATACGTAGGAAAAAAAAAAGGGCCTGTTTTTCGCGTCGTCCCTTTTCCCCGAGCTGAAGGTCCAGAAAGGGTAAAATATTATATGATACAAGTTTACGTAAGTATATATCAGGAACACGCTATATATTCGGAACACTATAGTATACCTGGTACGTTTATTTCAGACTGTTTAATTTTAATTTTAATTTAACTTTAATTATTTCTCCCCCCACAAATAGACACACACTTCCTGAATTCTACAGCCTCAGATTGTGTCCCCCTCATATGGGATGTACATCCTACATGAGGACATATAAAACCCGTAAGTACGCGCGATCGAAGTATTACACTCAGCTAGCAAAGATGAGCTTCGACGAAATCCTCGAGCTCACAGACCAAACGTTATCGTACCACTTTGTGGCTCTTTTTTCTTCCCGACTTTTATTTCGCCAAACAAAGATAAAGGCTGTGCAGCAGCAGTGCCTATGGCCAAAGCAACATAATACTCGTATGTATTCAAAATATGGTACGTATCGTTTTCGTATACGTACTCGGTGTACGTCATACGTACATATTATACGTATCTTTCTCGTATATAGTGTAAGGCATGTATTATCGTATATATTTGCGGAACAGTAAAAGAGCCAACCAAGATAATGGCGTATTGTGCCTGGCATCATCTCAGGGGTCAGATGATGACGAGACACCCCTTTTTGTTGGATTTTTCAATCTTGGGGAACATAGTGGCCAACTTAATGCTCCATACGAGGGGTACACCCATTTTCTTTGGCACTATGTTGCTGATAAGATTATGAACGAGCCACAAAGTGGTACCATAACCTTTGGTTACTCAAAATACTTTTTTTAGTTATCATTTAGTTGGACAGTTTCCATTTGTATATACATATTTTATATGCATAAGAAGCAAACAAAAGGCACAACGCAGCCACCGGGCAAGTAACCGGGCAAATACCATCGACCAGACCAAACGAGTGTGGAGTTTGTTTTGTAAGTATTACAAGGTTCCCCTTCGGGATGCTGTGCAAGCCGGAATCACAAACATCAAACACAGACGCATACACGATGAAAGACAGAACACAGCAAAGCAGTACTCGTTGTTCGTAGCTGTCACAAGTAGATCTGCTGGATTTCCCCTGCTACTCGTAGCTGTTTACTACAGGCCCGGCGCACGAATACAGGACACAACAGCCGCCACAAAGGCAACAATCTGAACAGCGGCTCATGCGTGTATTCTGCAGCTTCTTCTGCTGTACTGCTTTGCTGTTCGATAAGGGGCGCCTTGGCTGCTTTGTAGTTTGTAGTCTAGACTAGAGACATGTGCCCGTAAAGCACAGCAGCAGTAGTACTACTACTGTACCAAAGTACTCGTAATCGTACGTATGTAGATCGGTCTATCGCTCGTAGCCCCCCTAGTCCCCGCTGTCGTCTCGTGCAAGACCAGACTCGTGACGCATAGAGAGAGCTAAGCAAAAAAACATAAAAGGACAACTCACAGCGGGAGACGACACCCCAAGGCCGTGTACAAGGACGGCCCTTGTCCCCTCGCGGGGTGCTGTGGTGCGCGCCGCGACCCCTAACTTTCTAGATTGCAGGCAGCAGCCCCGCCCCCCCCCCAGTATACGCCTGATCTTCAAGCACTCCCTTCCCCTCCTCGCCTTCCTTTCTCCCTCCCTCCCTCTCTTGGCTTATGTCTTGGCTTAAGTCGCTCCTGGAGGCGAGACGCCCCCCCGCTTATTAGGGTCTTCCCTCCCCCCGTGGACATACACACACGTGCCCGAATGGCATGCGGCTAGCTAGCTCTATGTGTATGATGACGAGGAAAATCAACTCGATGCCGAGAGAGCGTGTGCATCCCGAAGAGCAGCGCCCTCTCGCCTCGCTCCACAAGACTACGAGCAGTTGCGCGTGCTGCTTTGCCGTGCATACTGCCGTAAAACAAGCACATCACGTTTCAAAGGGGAGGGGAAAAAAAAGAGCACAAAAAAAACGCCAAAAAACGGAAAAGAAAAAGAAAAAAAAGGGAGGGAAAAAAACAACGAGAAAACACGCCTCCGTGCTATATACGTAGAGCACCCCCTCCCCTTCCCTCCCCCCCCCTGCCATTTTCTCCCGTTTTTGTCGGCGTTATAGCTACGGGTACGAGTCCACCAACGTTCCCAGTGATATTTTCTTTTCATTGCGCGCCGGTTTTGACGTCGACGAAAAGCCGTGTCGCCTCCTGCGCTCCGTTTACTTCTCCGTCCTCCGCCGCTTTGACGCGGTTTTTATTCCAGAAGGACGTAGGGTAGACGAGCTCCAGGTCCGCCCTGCTCCGGTACTTCTGCGCGATGTCCTTAACCTTTTTTTCATATAAACGCGTTGGGTTCGGACGTTATATAGAAGGAGTGCGGGGGGTGGAGGGGGAGGGGGTGCACAAGCAGGGGGGGGGGGTACTCATGTCGTGCACGGCCGTAGTCATATGACCATAGACCCTCGCATCCCTACAATGCCGGGACGGAGCACGCTGGGTTTTCACCAACCAGGCAGACATTGCTTGCACCAAGCGCGAAGCGCCGTGAGGTATTGGGCGAGTCGCATGGAGGGTGAGCTGCATCCTGCTAAGAACCGCCTCTGAGGCGGACTTGCATATGGACGACAGCTTCAATGAGTTAATTTAATTTCTGGTGTGGCCACTTCCGGAGACAGCAATGGGTTTTACTATGTAACTGCCTCGCGGATGCCTTACCATATTAACACTACGTGATACGACCATTCCCCTTGTGCGGAGCAAAGGTTCTCCACCCCGCACAAATGATCTACTCGACCGCCAGCTTTGGTGACCGCCAAAAAAAAAAAAAAAAAACGGCACCCTGGTTGTCTAGCTCACGCAGCGAGTGGCGTGTTTTACAGCGTCGTTGCCAACCGACGCCAACCCAACCTATAAATATATGTATTTATAGGGGGCAGGGGGGGGGGGGGGTACTTCATTTTTATGCATGGCCGTAGTGGTATGGCCATAGACCCTCGCACCCCTACGATGCTGGGACGGAGCATGTCGGGTTTTCACAGTTTCACATGGGGTGTACTTGATATCCACGGGGCTGAAAGAAAAGATGAGGATCTACCAATTTGTCTTGAGACGACCTCACAGCCATAACGAACTTGCAATCATCAAATTATGAACCCCGCAAACGAAAGTACTTCTTGTGGGAAATAGCACGTACATATAATATCGTACCAGGTATTTGGTATTATATCATGTGGCACTAGGCGAAGCATGGGACATTAAACTATTTATTGAGGGCAAAGCTCAAGAGGCGGAAACAAATATATACACACGTAGACGGAGGAGAAAATGTAAAAACCACAGAGAAACAGAGATCAAACTATTAATACAAACAGTGCTAACTCACTTTGGGCCAGGATTAAAAAAATCGTATGTGAGACAGGGTGTGCCCCTGCACTCACATCAACTTTCAGTTTCACAAAAAATGGATTTTTTTAATAACATATTAAATTAAGGACAAAAGTAACAAACATATATACAAACATGCAAACATGCAAAAATGCAAAAATGCAAACATGCATAGAAAAACATACCCGCGAACACAAAAACTCACCTCTTCCAAGAGGTTAGCATCGAGGCTCTTGAAGTCGACCCCCAGGTTGCCGAACTTGTCATTCCTTACTTCCAGCTCGTTCTCGGCGGCCTCGTTTCTAGGGTTGGAGATGAAATCGATGCCGGTGCCGGTCTTGTCCGCGATCATCTGGGCCAGATCTCGCACTCGGTGGGTCTCCGCCACCTGCGCGGGCAACAGCAAAATTGGCATTTCGAAAAAAAAAAAAAAAAAAATGGAATGAAAAACAAAAAACATAACACACACACACAAAACACGGCATCATGCACTGACAATTGACTGACAGTTCACGCGGGGTTCACGAGATGCACAAAAAATATGTACGAGTACACACGGGGAAAAAAAGTTGAAATGAAAAAAAAAACTAGCACACACCAAAACACGCGCCTTTACGTATATACTTCGTATATATATGAGATTACCCCTGGTACGCCTTTTGTCTTCAAAAAATAATCGACACTTTTGGAGATACTCGTACAACAACACAAGACAAACAGCAACAAGCAACAAAATATGTGTTTTTCACATTATAACTTCTTGACAGCACTTTACGAGATATACAAAAAACAACACGAGCTTAAAATATATCAGGTGTATATTAAAATATACCTCACTATATTCTTCGACAGTTGTGACTGAAACACCACTTCGGGAAACAAAAACAAAAATGTCCGCTCCATCTGCCCCTCCCCCCCACCTTTTTTTCCCATCCGTTCCCCTCGCCGGGCCATGCTTTGGCTGTACTGCTCGGGTGGTTTCCTTGGAGGTA
>MEHQ01000692.1:0-16718 GCA_008828725.1 Saccharina japonica | reverse complement strand
AGAGGGGGGGAGTTGTACAAGGGGGGAGAGGGAGGGAGGGAGGGAGGGAAGGGAGATAGCGGTGGTGGGGGGGGTATTTGGACTTCTCGAAGTGTTTCATTCACGCTCGGGTGCACAAAAACAAAATAGTACCGGTATTTTAGCGAGAGAGACGCATGCCGGTACGCCCCGGTAGAGTAGTGGTCAGCTTTCGAATACTACTATCATTGGTACCCAAGATCGAATCCCACCGTGGTGAGAGATTTTGTCTTTGTTTGAAAAAATAAAAAGGAACCAATTTGCTGAGAGCGCCTTCGTGGCGTGGGTAGGCGGAATCCGACGCAAGTCGACGAGGGAAGAAAGTGCTGAAATCTTCTCGCGATAAAAATGCAAGGCAAGAACCGTAGTGGGGGAGGAGGGAGAAGAGCCTACTTTGTGACCCCGGATCTGAGTTACGACTACAGTAGGAAGGAGAGAAAGGAAGGGCGAAGATAATAAATGGGATGGAGGAAAAAAAAAAAAAAAAAAAAACGCTGGCGGCGGTGCGACCAACAAACGCCCCCAAGGAGATTAAAAAACCCGGTTGTGGTGAGCGCGTGGGACAGCTGCAATTCGAGATCGCACCCGCACAACAACGCCAGATAGGTAAAAACAAAAAACAGGCACATATATGTCCACCAAGCAAGCAATCACAAGCAAAGCGCGCTAGCAAGCAAGCACAAGCAAAGCGGGCCCCCATCACGCTCTCCGCGGCCACGGACTTGACAAAAACCGACCACAAAAAACGAAAAGAAACTACTTAAACAGTAAACACACAAGTTAACAAGGTACATATGTACAAAACACAAACAAAAACTAAAAAAAAAAAAAAAAAAAAAGCGCACGTACCGGTTAAGCACCGTCCCGTAGTCGCTGTCGTAGTCGAACCGGTTGACCAGGCGCTCGTCGCGAACCGTCTGGTCCGTGTTCGTCCCCCATACGATACCCTGGTGGAGGTCGGTAAGCCTCAGGCCGTCGTTCTTGGCGTAGAACTGGAACAGGAGTGCGTCCAAGCACCTAATCATGGCGTCGTCGGCACCCGAGGGTACAATAAATACAGGGTGGGCACGATGACGAGGAACCGAACGGCGCGGTGCACCAGATCAGATATATATATATATATATAATATATACAAGGTTCCCCTCCGGGACGTGCCTAGGGGAGTGGCGCAAGGACAAATCGAAAATCTACTATTAATACAAAAACATGCGATATTGTATCATACGCATAGTATCATATTGCATACTGGTAGTACATAAGTACGACGTTATGAAATATCTGCGTAGTACTATACATAAAATCAGACGTTTAAAAAACTGTACCTGCATTTTTGAGGGATAAAACATACTCGGAAATATGATGGAACCATTAATATTGACTCGACCGTTAGAGATTTGTTAAGGATCCCGCCAAAATCTGTATTAATAATAAACTAAGAAACACGTATTATATTAAAATTTGTCAATATTTTATTGTTGTGGCGCTCAAGGTCAGGATACCGCACACGCACGCACGCACGCGTGACATATGGGACACAGCAGTTCTCGTACAACAGTAGTGGTGGGATAGTATTTGCAGAAGAAGTAGAAAAGGATGCACCGAAGAAGGGGCTGAAACTCTCGACCAAACCTGCCTACGTAAAAAAATCCACTTGGTTTTTGTTTGCTGTCTGTGTCTTATATATGTGGGGTCTGGGTTATATTATACGCACAATAATACAAAAAAAAACAAAAAAAAAATGCATCGCTATGAGGATCGAACTCAAGCCTTCACATTCAAAATCGGACATGGTGACCATTTGACTATATGACCAAAAATGATTTGCCCAAATACCGGTACAGTATTATTTGTCGCGACTCGCGCCAGGCGCACGACACATACATCATGCAAGCACAGGCAGGCAGCAGACAGCAGCGCACAAGAGAGAGAGAGGTGTGGTGTGATTGCTGATGACGGATGTGCAAGCCCCCGATGAAGTAACCACTAACAGCTACAGCAGTACCCGGCGAACCTGCCACAGGAACGCCTGCTGCTGCTTGTGCTTCTAGGCGGGGCTGTGACCTCGTTTGTGTTCGTTGCGTGTTGTCTGATGTCTCGTAGATTTCTGGGGTGAGCTTCAGTATACTCCAAGATCCTACTCGTATGATATTGGATTAAAGAGGCCATTACATTTTCGGCTAGCTAGCGTGAGCGTGAGTCAGTCGCACACATCAGGACAACTGAAAGGTAGATGGTGGATTACGGGGCAGGCTCCGATAGACACAGCTAAGCCACAGCAGAACAGCGCAGATGGGTGTGTCGCCCACGCACGGTGTTACCTGCTGGTGTTTATTAGGCAGAGTTGTAACGTTGTGCTCTCTGCACATGTTATGTTGTCTATCGGTGTCTGGGCTCTCCTGTGTGCTCATGATCAGCCCGTGAAAGCAGGGCAAACAACAGGACATTACGGTATTATTTACTGGCACGTACGTACAAAACACGGCCTCATGCAGAAAGCCCGGGAAATCGGCTTATCCACTCCCGCGGGAAAAAAAACTTCGAGCGCCCGCCACGCGAGCCACAGAGCTCGGATCGAGCCCAAACCTCGACCAATGTGTCCGGGCGGGCTTGCTGTGTCGGGGTACTTAGTGTTTTGCCGAAAAGTGCTCGTACGAAGAGAAAAGTTGCGAAAAGTGCGAAAATTTCACAAACATAACTATACATATATCAGACGTTTCAAAGACCGAATAGCAGACCAATCAACAGATGCTCTGACTTCGTATTTCGGGTGCACCGACATTTTCCGAGACTCCTCCCGCGGGGAGGGAGCTCTATTCCTCGAAAAAAAATGGGAAAAGTGAAAACCCGAGGAAAGGTTCTGTACAATAACGGAAGTTTTTGCAAAAAAACAAATCGTATTCCACCTACGTATATACAAAATACCGGAAGTTTTTGCAAAAAAACAAATCGTATTCCACCTACGTATATAAATTAAAAAAAATTAAAAAACAAACAACAGCTGTGAGCTCGAGGATTTCGTCGAAACTCATCTTTGCTATTAATAGCTGAGTGTAATACTTCGATGGCGCGTACTTACGGATTTTATATGACCTCATGTAGGATGTACATCCTGTATGAGGTGTTGGTCCCTGAATAGAAAAACAATGGATGCGCTTCATTTTTGGCAAGCGACATGGAGGAAAATTCCAGGAAATTTCTTGCGAGAAAAAATGAAGAAGTGCAACCTGAGGAACAGTTCTGTATAATAACGAAACGTTTTGCAAAAAAAAATGGTACTCCACCTATATTGGTCCCTGAATAGGGAAAACAGTAACTTCGTTCCATTTTTGGCAAGCGACACAGAGGAAAATTCCAGGAACTTTCTTCGTGAACCACTCCAGTGAAATCGTCACATCTATACACGCAAGTAGGTTAATATTTCAGCACAAAAACAATATGTGTTCGTCAAAATTCGGCGTCAACCATGTATATATCCCCAGCAAAAATCATCAAAGCAAAACTATTTTAAGCAGTTTTGTTCCAGTAATTGGACGGACAGAACGGCACCATACAACACTCGGTGGACGGAAAAAATAGGTACCTGGTAGCATTTACACCTAAAACACGAAGGCTAAACGCTCCTCTCCTTACATCTCCGTCCAGAGGAGAGGGGGTAGAGTATCAGTAGACCGCACGCTTGCGACTCACTTGGTGGTGTGGTACACCGAGCCGGGGTAGGCCGGGTGCAAAATCTTCTGCTGGCGGTTTCCCGGCAGCGTAACGTCTATGTAACCCTCCGGGATCTCCCCGCCGCTGTTGCCGTACCCGTAAACCCTGGAAGGCGTTGCATAATATTTTAAGGCGTTCGAGGGTGAGGGGAATGGGGAAGGGGGGGGGGGGCGACTCATTTGTTGCTTGCCTTCAGTCATTGACCCCATTGACACCACGCATCCCGTTTCGAGACGAGCAGCGAGGGAGCGGGGGGGTGGTGTACTCAGATCGTGCATGGGCCGTAGTCTATATGACATAGACCCTCGCATCCCCTACGAATGCCGGGACGGTATGCTGTCGGGATTTCACCGACCAGGGGAGGGCGGGGGGAGGTGTACTTCATTTCTGCATGGCCGTAGTCGTATGACCATAGACCCTCGCTATCCCTACAATGCCGGGACGGAGCACGTCCTGGGTTTTCACCGAACCAGGCAGACACTGCTAGCGCCAAGCGCGAAGCGCCGTGAGGTGTTGGCGAGTCGCATGAAGGGTGAGCTGCATCCTACTAAGAACCGCTTGTGAGGCGGACTTGCATATGGATGACAGCTTCATGAGTTAATTTAATTTACTGGTGTGGCCACTTTGAGACAGCAATGGGAGCACTCATGTAACTGCCTCGTGGGTGCCTTACCATATACACACTGCGTGAAACGATACATTCCCCTTGTGCGGAGCAAAGGTTCTCCACCCCGGACAAATGATCTATACTTGACCGCCAGCCTTGCGTGACCGCCAAAAAAAAAAAAACGGCACCCTGGTTGTCTAGCATCACGCAGCGAGAGGCGTGCTTTACAGCGTCCGTGGCCAACCGACGCCAACCCAACTCTATAAATATATTAATAGATTGAAAAATAGGGGTTCTACGCGAGCCTTAAGGTCACTGGTAGGAGACCCAAACGGCTCCCCCCCCCCCTACCACACAAACGCTTTCTGTCTCGCAAACTGCTCCCCATAGTCCCCAGGTGGCAGACGTGGATATCCAGCCGGACTCTTGACTATATGGGAACGAGCATGTGTGCGTCCCCCCGTGTTGTTTGTCTACCGTGTACCGTTTCTCCCTCGATCCTTTTTTGGAGATACCCGGCGCGGCGCGCTGCTCGGCGAAGTGGATCACCTGTTTCCTCCGGCGTGAAACGGCACAGGGGATGGCGGGTACGGGTACGGGTACGGGTAAATGGGTACGGGTATGGGGGCGGTGATGTTGGACGGGAGCGGGTAAGGAAGCCGGGTATGGGCATGGAGGCGGGTATGGGTACGGGTGCAGAGACGAGTACCGAGATGGGTATGGGTATATACGGGTACGAGAAAAAGGGGCCGGGTACAGGTATCGGTACGGGGATGGGTACAGGTACCGGTGCAGGTACGGGGATGGGTACATGTACAGGAGCAGGTACGGGGATAGGTACAGGTACAGGTGCAGGTACGGACACGGGTACGTGGCCGGGTATGGGCATGGAGGCGGGTACGGGTACGGGTACAGAGACGGGTTACGGAAACTGGTATGGGTACGGGTACGAGTACGAGTACGGGTACGGGTACAGGTACGAGTACGCGGATGGGTACAAACGGGTACGGGAGCGAGTACGGGTACGGGTATATACATGGGTGCGAGGACGGGGACGGAGTTAGCGACGGTCAAGGGCTAGGGAGTTGGACGCAGGAGAGGGGCAACGGGTAAGGGGTTGAACACGGGTAAGGAAGTGAAAGAAGGTTGTGTTCTCCGCTTCGGGGCACGCAGGCGACAAGTCGCTCGTTGCTCATTCCGGCTGGGAAAAGGAACCAGCAAAAAGGGAAGAGACCGGAAAAGCAAAAACAAAAAATACGGGCAACGACAACAGTCCAAGGAAGCGCCAAATAGTCTTACAACCTACCAGCACGTACGTAGTACCAGGTCACACGACAACAAGCTCCCGAGCCCCCAAAGGGTCCGTACTACTGCTTCCTCTCAATACCGACCGCCCTTCGCCGCCATCAGCTAATTGGCAGTCTGCCATCAGCAAATATTGAATATTGCCACGAGTGACGTATAGACGAGACGGCGGATTGGCCCAATGACCAATGACCGACAGACCCCCGTCAACCGAAAAAAACTACCCCTCTTGTGCCGAAATATAAGAGGCGGTTTGGATTAAGTATTGATGTACAAATNACCAACCGCCTCTCTACTGCCTCTTACCTGGTTGAAGATTTCGACGGGGCCGTTAGCCTCGGGAGGGTTGACCACCGCCGCCTCTAGGCACTTCGCGGTATCGCTCACGTGAATGAACCCTCGCGTCTGCCCTCCCGTACCGTACACGGTCATAGGGATGTCCAGGGCAGCCTGCATCAGGAATCTGGGGACGGAGGGAGGCAGTCGTACCAAGAAAAGGAGGGAGGCAGTCGTACAGAGAGGGGAGGGAGGGAGGGAGTTGTAGAGGTAGGGAGGGTCCTGTGTGCTCATGATCAGCCCGTGAAAGCAGGGCAAACAACAGGACATTACGGTATTATTTACTGGCACGTACGTACGAAACACGGCCTCATGCAGAAAGCCCGAGAAATCGGCTTATCCACTCCCGCGGGAAAGAAAACTTCGAGCGCCCGCCACGCGAGCCACAGAGCTCGGATCGAGCCCAAACCTCGACCAATGTGTCCGGGCGGGCTTGCTGTGTCGGAGCACTTGGCGTTTTGCCGAAAAGTGCCCGTACGAAGAGAAAAGTTGCGAAAAGTGCGAAAATTTCACAAACATAACTATACATATTTTTTTTTCCCGCGGGAGTGGATAAGCCGATTTCCCGGGTTCTCAGCATGAGGCCGTGTTTCGCCAAAAACCAGATGTTCAAGACCGAATAGCAGACAATCAACAGATGCTCTAACCTTGATTTCGGGTGCACCGACATTTTCCGAGACTCCTCCCGCGGGGAGGGAGCTCTATTCCTCGAAAAAAAATGGGAAAAGTGAAAACCCGAGGAAAGGTTCTGTACAATAACGGAAGTTTTTGCAAAAAAACAAATCGTATTCCACCTACGTATATACAAAATACCGGAAGTTTTTGCAAAAAAACAAATCGTATTCCACCTACGTATATAAATTAAAAAAAATTAAAAAACAAACAACAGCTGTGAGCTCGAGGATTTCGTCGAAACTCATCTTTGCTATTAATAGCTGAGTGTAATACTTCGATGGCGCGTACTTACGGATTTTATATGTCCTCATGTAGGATGTACATCCTGTATGAGGTGTTGGTCCCTGAATAGAAAAACAATAGATGCGCTTCATTTTTGGCAAGCGACATGGAGGAAAATTCCAGGCAATTTCTTGCGAGAAAAAATGAAAAGTGCAACCTGAGCAACAGTTCTGTATAATAACGAAACTTTTTGCAAAAAAAAATGGTATTCCGCCTATATTGGTCCCTGAATAGGGAAAACAGTAACTTCGTTCCATTTTTGGCAAGCGACAAAGAGGAAAATTCCAGGAACTTTCTTCGTGAACCACTCCAGTGAAATCGTCACATCTATACACGCAAGTAGGTTAATATTTCAGCACAAAAACAATATGTGTTCGTCAAAATTCGGCGTCAACCATGTATATATCCCCAGCAAAAATCATCAAAGCAAAACTATTTTAAGCAGTTTTGTTCCAGTAATTGGACGGACAGAACGGCACCATACAACACTCGGTGGACGGAAAAAATAGGTACCTGGTAGCATTTACACCTAAAACACGAAGGCTAAACGCTCCTCTCCTTACATCTCCGTCCAGAGGAGAGGGGGTAGAGTATCAGTAGACCGCACGCTTGCGACTCACTTGGTGGTGTGGTACACCGAGCCGGGGTAGGCCGGGTGCAAAATCTTCTGCTGGCGGTTTCCCGGCAGCGTAACGTCTATGTAACCCTCCGGGATCTCCCCGCCGCTGTTGCCGTACCCGTAAACCCTGGAAGGCGTTGCATAATATTTTGAAGCGTTCGAGGTGAGGAGTGGAAGGGGGGGGGGGGGGAGGGTACCCATTTGTTGCTTGCCTTACATTAGTCATGTATGTTACCGTTGACCACGCATCCCTTTCGAGACGGAGGGGGGTTCATCGGTATTCGTGCATGGCCGTAGTAGTATGACCATATGACCATCGACCCTCGCATCCCTACAATCCCGGGACGGCGGAGCATGTCGGGGTTTCACCGACCAGGCGCGGGGGGTGTACTCATGTCGTGCGCGGCCGTAGTCGTATGACCATAGACCCTCGCATCCCTACAATGCCCGGACGGAGCATGTCGGGTTTTCACCGACCAGGCAGGCATTGCTAGCACCAAGCGCGAAGCGCCGTGAGGTGTTGGGCGAGTCGCATGACGGGCGAGCTGCATCCTACTAAGAACCGCTTGTAAGGCGGACTTGCATATGGATGACAGCTTCAATGAGTTAATTAAATTTCTGGTGTGGCCACTTCCGGAGACAGCAATGGGAGCACTATGTAACTACCTCGTGGGTGCCTTACCATATACACACTACGTGATACGATCACTCCCCTTGTGCAGAGCAAAGATTCTCCACCCCGCACAAACGATCAAACTCGACCGCCAGCCTCAGGGGCCGCCAAAAAAAAAAAAAAGTACCCTGGTTGTCTAGCTCACGCAGTGAGAGGCGTGTTTTACAGCGTCGTTGCCAACCGACGCCAACCCAACCTATAAATATCACGATATAATACTTCGAAGTCAAAAACAGGCAGGGGGGGGGGGCCCCCCCCCCCCCCCCCCCCCTACTCCCATCACCGCTTCCTCCTCCAGCTTCCCGGGCCAAAAACGCCTTTGTCTCACCCCATAGTCCCCAGGTGGCAGACGTGGATATCCAGGCCGGACTCTACTATGGCGACGAGCATGTTGTGCGTCCCCCCCGTGTTGTTGTCTACCGTGTACCGTTTCTCCCTCGATCCCTTTTGGGAGTACGGCGCGGCGCGCTGCTCGGCGAAGTGGATCACCTGTTTCCTCCGGCGTGAAACGCACAGGGGATGCGGGTACGGGTACGGGTACGGGTATGGGTACGGGTATGGGGGCGGTGATGTTGACGGGAGCGGGTAAGGAGCCGGGTATGGGCATGGAGGCGGGTATGGGTACGGGTGCAGAGACGAGTACCGAGATGGGTATGGGTATATACGGGTACGAGAAAAAGGGGCCGGGTACAGGTATCGGTACGGGGATGGGTACAGGTACCGGTGCAGGTACGGGGATGGGTACATGTACAGGAGCAGGTACGGGGATAGGTACAGGTACAGGTGCAGGTACGGACACGGGTACGTGGCCGGGTATGGGCATGGAGGCGGGTACGGGTACGGGTACAGAGACGGGTTACGGAAACTGGTATGGGTACGGGTACGAGTACGAGTACGGGTACGGGTACAGGTACGAGTACGCGGATGGGTGCAAACGGGTACGGGAGCGAGTACGGGTACGGGTATATACATGGGTGCGAGGACGGGGACGGAGTTAGCGACGGTCAAGGGCTAGGGAGTTGGACGCAGGAGAGGGGCAACGGGTAAGGGGTTGAACACGGGTAAGGAAGTGAAAGAAGGTTGTGTTCTCCGCTTCGGGGCACGCAGGCGACAAGTCGCTCGTTGCTCATTCCGGCTGGGAAAAGGAACCAGCAAAAAGGGAAGAGACCGGAAAAGCAAAAACAAAAAATACGGGCAACGACAACAGTCCAAGGAAGCGCCAAATAGTCTTACAACCTACCAGCACGTACGTAGTACCAGGTCACACGACAACAAGCTCCCGAGCCCCCAAAGGGTCCGTACTACTGCTTCCTCTCAATACCGACCGCCCTTCGCCGCCATCAGCTAATTGGCAGTCTGCCATCAGCAAATATTGAATATTGCCACGAGTGATGTATAGACGAGACGGCGGATTGGCCCAATGACCAATGACCGACAGACCCCCGTCAACCGAAAAAAACTACCCCTCTTGTGCCGAAATATAAGAGGCGGTTTGGATTAAGTATTGATGTACAAATAGTGCTTATATTTCGGGACATAGCAGTGGCATGTTTTCAAGCCCAACAGAGGCCATGTTACGTGGAAAAATACCGAATGTTGGAATACCGAATTTTGGCCATCCCGGGCGTTAAAGCGGTTATTTTCCCGGAAATACTTTTTGTTTTTTCACGTGTCATGGACTTTTCCGGCCTTGACCTATACCTGGTAGGTATGAGAGCACGAAACGGCGATTACGTTTCACAAAACATTGTGTGGTATCATAGCATCGGTGGCTCACCGTGTCCGGCTTGTAGTCTTTGAAGAGCTGCAGCAGCAGCTCGTACTCCTTCGCCACATCGATGTTCATGTACTTGATCTCCCTCCCGGTCAAGTCTTGCCACGTCTGTTTATGCCGCACCGACACCGCAAGGCAACGCACCAAACGAAATCAAGATAACATCAGAGACAAAAAATGAGATGAGATTACACTGTTGCTGCTGCTGCTGTGACTCGACAATATTTGAAGAAACCCCTCCCCGCCAGACTCATAAGACCGAAAAAAAAAACACCAAACCTAGGACACCGTTCAGCTGTGATATCAAGAATATCAATATAGTCGAAACCTACTATTGGATGACTGCACTTCGCCGTCCAGCTATTATTACAATTAAAGAGTCCGGAAATGTGCGGAGTTCTAATCTGACTACTGTAATTCGTCTACCGCTTGTCATCTATTTTGGATTTATAGGTAAAATCTACCACGTCAATTTGTTTGCCTTACTTTCGCTACCCAACTACCAGGTATAAAGCATGGACTTTTAATACGTACTTGGTACTGAATAGCCGTCAACTCCAGCCAGGTCATGCCTTGATCAAAACCAAGTAATGCCTTGATCAACACCAAGGCATACCTTATCAACACCAAGGCATGCCTAATCCACACCAATGCATGCCTTAGTCGCAGCCAAAGGCACGACTTAGTCGCAACCACATCGATCGTGCTTAAGGCTGATCGTACCCTCGCGGCGAAACTACGACCCGTTCCATCCCTTCCAAAAACAACGATTTGTCTCCTTGAAGGCACACGAACAAACCGTCAGTCGGCGTAACGGCTAACGACCAACACAACGGCTATAAAACGGCAATAAAACGGCTTGCAACAGCTTCACAATATTAGAACGGGTCGCTCGCCTTGACTCTCGTCTGCGGGCTCTGGATGGGCGTGAGCGACTCGCACCCCAGCTCCAGGTCGATCCTCCTCCGGCTCAGGTTGTCGACCATAATCACGTCGTGCCTGCCATACGAAGGAGGAACCACAGCACGGCCGGCCGTACGATAAGATATTAAATGGGCATTACTGTAGTGTCGGATGGTATATGGTGCCAGTCTGGGCGGAAATGTAAGCACCGTTTGAGTATTGATATTAAACACCTACACGGTCCTTATATATCGGTCCAGATTGGAGAGCAACTATTTACAATATTACGGGGGTGCATAGTAAATAGGACTTACGGCGTACACAAAAACCTATATATTTGTATATTTACCTATTTTTACTTCGTACCATTTTTTTTTTTTTTTTTNCATAGTAAATAGGACCTGCGGTATACACAAAAACCTATATATTTCCCTATTTTTACGAACAATATTTGGTCCTATTTACTACGGCCCCCCTTTATACTGTAGTGACCTTAACCCTTTTAGAACTGCAGTCCCGTTTTGGGGACAACCCACTCTAATTCTAAGTAATTTGTCCCCAAAACGGGACTCCAGTCCTATAAGGGTTAAGAGCGGTCAGTCAAATCGGCATGTCCCGCCTATACTCTATATTGCCCACTAATCGGCACGGACACTGGGTGTGCTGGATGTCGACGGGTAGAAAGGAAGGTTTAATGTGAAGAACACACACACGCTATCCCGCTAACCCTAACCCCAACCCTATACGAGTACTTCTGCACCTACTACGATCGTATGTGGGAGCAGGGTGCCAACGGAGATCTGGTCCGGGCGGGATCGGGGTGGGGGGGTTGACCAATAAACGGAGGTGTAGTCTATTGGGCACCCCGTTTCACCCCTACAACACTAAATCACTAATAACAGAGTGTAGACTGCACTGAAGTTCTACAGCAGCAGTCCATGGGTTGTAAATAGTCGCCGTCTCCAGATTGGTGTGATATGTTCCCCATCCCCTGGGATCTCCGTACTTTTTATTTTATTGTTCATGCTGATACATATCTCGTGGTCAAGTGCGCGATCGATGAGCCAGTAGGGCGCGCGATCCCTCTCGGGCACGCTAAAGGTTATCGTAGGGGAAGTAAGCCGCCAGCCCCTTTGGGCTTTTGGGTACAGAACTCGAAAATACGAAAATACAGCATACGACAATACCGCTTTCCGCGAGATGGAAGATTAAGATTCAGGTTCAGATTCATGTTCAGATTCAAATACATTGTACGAGTATACGATTGGGATCTTAAAATGCTACCAGGTATTTACTCGTGATTATCAAACAACAGAGTACTGCTGTATCATACCGATATAAATCACATAATATTCGTTGTCTGAGCATCATATCATCAAGATATCCATATACGTGGGACACGATATTGCATGTGGACACGATATTGCATGTCGATCGTACACATTTCGATACGATATGCTGGAACGAAGAGACCCATCCACGCCTGGATTCCTTGTCTGGCTCCGAGTACGAGGTCTACTGCTGTTTCTGGTGCATAGACAGGTACTGGTATATACGAAGTACCAGGTAGGGTAGCTATACACGAAGCTCAAATGTTGACAGGACGCTTCTTTGTTTCGCTGCTGTGCATCCCTGCTATTGTCGTACGTTGCTCACGAGGGAGGGAGGGACGGGCGAGAAGTTGGGCAGGACGAACGCCTCGCAATCAAATTTTTGTCTGCTGATGTCTACAATCAAATTCTTGTCAGCTCATGCATGGGGGTAAACATCAGCATTTGCCGATGTATTTATTGACAGCACTGCAGCTGCTTGTCGCGGTCCGATGGCGATTTCGGTAACCCGTCTTTTAGCGAGAGACGTGTACGTAGAGGTGACAGGCGACAAGACACTCGTGCTGCTGCTGTGCTTGCTGTTACTGCTGCTGTGCCACTGACGGCTGCTGGCATCCATGTGAGAGTCCAAAGAACACTCGTAGATAGGACTGCCTCGAAGCATATCTATCGTACATCGTACATATCTAATAGCTCGTCACAAGCGCGAGATGGACTGGTGGACTATGGAGCACGGAATGAAGCCCAGATTCGATGCAATCGCGGTTCGTTTACGCGCCAACTGGTCTTCGAGCTTTCACGCTATCCACTTCGTGCCTTCATGTTTCATGTTCCCCGTTCATGATAGTTTGTGTGGAGTATGATATCCAGCGGGTACGCATCATCTCGAGCTGAACCNATCAAACAACAGAATACTGCTGTATCATACCGATATGAATGAATCACATAATATTCGTTGTCTGAGCATCACATCATGCTACCAGGTATTTACTCGTGATTATCAAACAACAGAATACTGCTGTATCATACCGATATGAATGAATCACATAATATTCGTTGTCTGAGCATCACATCATAAGATATTCATATACGTGGGACACGATATTGCATGTGGACACGATATTGCATGTCGATCGTACACATTTCGATACGATATGCTGGAACTAAGAGACCCATTCACGCCTGGATTCCTTGTCTGGCTCCGAGTACGAGGTCTACTGCTGTTTCTGCTGCATAGATAGGTACTGGTATATACGAAGTACCAGGTAGGGTAGCTATACACGAAGCTCAAATGTTGACAGGACGCTTCTTTGTTTCGCTGCTGTGCATCCCTGCTATTGTCGTACGTAGCTCACGAGGGAGGGAGGGACGGGCGAGCAGTTGGGCAGGACAAACGCCTCGCAACCAATTTTTTGTCTGCTGATGTCTACAATCAAATTCTTGTCTGCTGATGCATGGGGGTAAACATCAGCATTTGCCGATGTATTTATTGACAGCACTGCAGCTGCTTGTCGCGGTCCGATGGCGATTTCGGTAGCCCGTCTTTTAGCGAGAGACGTGTACGTAGAGGTGACAGGTGACAAGACACTCGTGCTGCTGCTGTGCTTGCTGTTGCTGCTGCTGTGCCACTGACGGCTGCTGGCATCCATGTGAGAGTCCAAAGAACACTCGTAGATACGACTGCCTCGAAGCATAGCATATCTATCGTACATCGTACATATCATAGCTCGTCACAAGCGCGAGATGGACTGGTGGACTATGGAGCACGGAATGAAGCCCAGATTCGATGCAATCGCGGTTCGTCTACGCGCCAACTGGTATTCGAGCTTTCACGCTATCCACTTCGTGCCTTCATGTTTCATGTTCCCCGTTCATGATAGTTTGTGTGGAGTATGATATCCAGCGGGTACGCATCATCTCGAGCTGAACCACTCGGTTCGAAATCGCGATCGACGGCGGCAGCAGTATGTACGAGTGAGTATGATACCATCCAGCATCGTCACATCATCAGCGATTCCACTCCAAACAAACCCAACCAACACGCACCGAGTTCATATCCCTACGACACAAAAGCCGTGCTCACCCTGCGTCCGAGAGGTGCAAGCACGTTGGCCAGCCGCAAAACCCGTCCCCGCCCAGCACGACAATCTTCTTCGCCGGCCCTGCCGACATGCACACGCTCGCGCCCGCCCCCCTCGTCCCAGACTGTTCTGTTGTTGTTCGTCTGTTGCTGGAGCTGCGGAGGGGCGAGCTAGACGCGCCTGAGCCGAGAGCCGCCTTCGCAGCCACGGTCTGTGCCGGCGACCCTACGAAAGAGGACGCTGCAGGGAGGAACCCCTCGGTCCTGATGCATAGGGTCAGTGCGCACAGGGCCGTGCACAGAGTTCTCGCCATGGTGCCAGAGAGCGGTGCTTAGTCGTGTGAACGCGAGGAGGGTATGTGGGTGTGAAAACCAGGTTTTCGTATGAACTTATGGCGTGCATCAAGAGGGGCTACTTTGAGCCCGGGATCTCTGATCTTTGGCACGAGTCCAATCGCTCTCTGTTCTACTGCTGCTTGTGCTGTCTGACCTTGAGACCATCTCTTGCAAGGCCTGACCTTAGTTGATTCCCTGGAAGGTGAGCGAGCCCTTGGTGTAGGTTTGAAGGGCGTTACTCTTGTTTGGGATGAGGAATGCCTAGCAAAAGCCAAGGCATTTCCTAGATTAAAATGTACGTTGCTCTTTCGCTCTTTCGACAGGTGCCCCCGGCCTGCAGCCCCCCTCTCGAGCAAAACCTCACGACTCCCGAGAGAGATTGCCATATGTAGCTTGGACTGCTTTATGCGACAGCAACGTGGAAGACGCGATGGCATGGCCCTCCTTGGCTTTGCCTTGCAGATGACCGCCCACGCGCTGCCGTTTTGCAATACTTCTTGCATCTCAACGCATGGCAGTTCCGGAGGTCCTTACACTGGGCGTCTATAAGCAGTCGCCCGCCGTAGACACAAACACACGACACACATCAGATGGTCACCTGGAATGGCTGCAAGCTTCCAGAACAACACCAACACCTCCTGCTGGAGCAGGAGCAGCCCCAGTGCTCTGCCTTGCCCGGTTTCATTGCCCTGCTCTGTCTTGTTTTGCCCTGCATACTGCACCCAGTATATCCTTGATGGTCTTGCTGCTCACCGTCTGTTGCGTACTTACTGGGTGTGTTGCTGCTGCTGCTGTGTGCCGCCCGCCGCCTTTGGCCTTTGCTCGGTCGGCGCTGCCTTGCCCTGCTTCTCGCCCAGCAGGCGCAGTTGCAAGCTTGTGAGGCATTTGAGAGTGTGGAGCGATGAGCGTGAGTGACGACACCAAGGCCATCGCCGAGGGCAAAAAGAAGTGAGTGCGACAGCAGTGTGCCGCCCTGTACCTGCAGGTATTGTTCTCGTACATTAAATTCGGGTTATTGTATGTATTTTAGTGTGGGTTATTGTACGTATCTTGAAGTTAGTCGTACAGGGGGGAAAGAAGAAAAAGACAAAAAGACGAACCATCATGTGGAGGTCATCGTAGACGCCGTGATTTGATTATTTGTCGTTGATTTATAGTAGATTTATAGCAGACTCTCTGAGCTGCGAGCAAGACCTTGTATCAAGTCAAGTCTAAAAAAAAGGCAAATGTACACTGCTGTGTAATAAAGTCTCTATGTACTCGCAACGATAAATAGAAGGAGGAGGACACCACAGCAGCAACAGACAGCAGTAGCAGCGGTTGAGATCCAACCTCTTACTTGTGCTGCGGTGTGCAGCCGTCTGTATCGAACGCCCCTCTACTCCTCCTGCTTCTGTTCCTGCTCGAAGCTCCGAACGTTCTGGAGGCCTCTGAACTAACTACCAACTACCAACCATGTGTCAGCCATCAACTACCGGTACCAACTACCAACCAACTACCAACTGCCAACTCAACTACCATGTATCAACCACCAACTACCGGTACCAACTATCAACCAACTACCAACTAGCATGTATCAACCAACTACCAACTATAAACCACCAACTACCAACTATCAACTCCCAACTACCAACTGCCATGTATCAGCCACCAACTACCGGTACCAACTATCAACCAACTACCAACTAGCAACCACCAACTACCAACTACCAACTACCAACTCGACTACCATGTATCAGCAACCAACTACCGGTACCAACTATCAACTCAACTACCATGTATCAGCCACCAACTACCGGTACCAACTATCAAGTATCAACTAACTGATATTTACCTACCATAGCTGCAAATTATCGAAAGCCGTAATTTCTTGAACGAAAAAAGCGTTGCTGGCAATAGTCAAACCCGCGCACATACACTGCAAACGCAACATACCCAACAACGGTCCCCGCTGGTCCCTCTGGGTCATTGGTCCCCGCTGGTCCCTCTGGGTCATTGCCCGTGGTTGAGCGGTTTTGCAGGGCTGATGATGAGGCGTTATCGAAGCATCTTGCAATGTAACCGATTGCA
>MEHQ01002043.1:314874-579446 GCA_008828725.1 Saccharina japonica | reverse complement strand
TTTGAAATTTTGAGTTTTTGAATTTTTGAATTCCTGATATGCGTTCGTATGATACGAGTATGTACACGGCCCGATTTTAGGCTACGAGTACGCAGCAGTGCGTATACCCTCTCTGCTTTGTGACATGCATCCCGACTCGTCTCGCCGAGAACTGTGGGCCGACCTGCAGCACCTGCCGGAGGTTCGGAGAAGCCGTGGTAGAGAAGATGACACTCGCGACGGGTGCTAGAGTAGTGGTAGGGTCTGCTGCAACCGCCGTCCGCGTGGTGTCTACAGACGACGTGACGTGCAGTACGCGCCACGAGATCGACCCTTCGCCCTCCAGGTAGAGCCAGTCGATCAATACAAACTTGTCTCGCTGTCTTCTACACGCAGAAGTCAAGATAAACCCAAACCAGAGGGACCAGCTGTACGAGTGAAGGCAGATCAGCTCTCTCCTTCGTGTCCTTTGTAATCTCGTACGAGCTCGCTGCCCTCACTGTCTTATGCCGACTGAGACTGGAAGCTTCCAGAGTCGAGCTCTCGCGTCGGCCTATTACGCAAATACTATTCCGTTACTCGAATTCAAACCGCCTCACAAACGCCAGTTTCCTGCGGAAACCTATAGTAATGAGGCGCGCGAGCGCGAAGCGCGAGCCTTTTTCTCTTGGTTTTCCAGGGAAAAAAAAACTCTTAATAGAGGCTTGCGTTCTGCGTAGAAACCCATGTAGAGTGGTGTTTGCAGAATTCTTTTGTGTGTTGTGTGTGTTTGTAACCATCAACATCGACGTTTGTACACCGCTCTCAACGTACACGGCACCAACGCCAGTCCCGTCGGACTCTGAGTTCGCACACAATTTAACGAAGTCTTCTCGTGCTGGTATCGCTGTAACTCGTTCAGAGTTGGTCGAGCTAGGTGCGGCAACGCGTGTGTTTTACGGGCACGTGCCTTGATTTTAATTGGGGCGTAAAATACCATACAACGTTTTTTTTTAGAAAATTTAAAAAATACGTCACAGCGATGAGTTGGCATTGTAAGGCCCACCCTCCTACTGATGAGGGGAAGGAGAAGCTCTGCTGTAGATGTCGTACAGCAGTAGTTGTGGTGGCACCTGCTACGATAATAGGTGCGGCAACGTGTGTTTTCAAAGCAAGGCTGTGGACCATGTTTTTTTACAGGCACATAAATCGGAACGTAAAATATCACGAACGTTTTTGTTTTTTGAGTTCTACCGAAAAAAACTATCATCGTGTTGGGGAACCAGGAGACACGTTGGGGAACCAGGAGACACGTGTACACAACAGTTTGAGTACGAGTACAGAGGGTTCAAGTGCTAGACCGACAAGCCGAGCGTACAGTGACGTTGGCCCTGGCCTCATGTGTCCTCCTGCTGTTGCTGCCGTTCCGTTGCTGTTGTTGCTGCGGCCGCCACAGCTGCTGCTGCTGCTGCTGTATGCTGTATGTTTTTTTTTTTTTTTTTCAAGAAATAACCCAAACGGCACGTATACCTAGATGTTCGTTCGTGTTTTGGTTCAGCACTCAGCACAGCAGTATCCTCCCAGCGTGACGCATCGCAGATATGACTACTGCCGGTATTTGAGGTCGCGCCTCAATACCACCAGTTACTAGTACCTGGTGTACTCCCTACCGATCGAAAGTGCACTTCGTGTGCAAGTTCTCGTAGTACCCGGGACTGCCTGGTGCTGTATTGTATTAGACTACAACAGCAGTATCCTGCTGCTGGGCTGCTGCCGTTAGCGACGCATTATATTCAACGTGCCTCGAAACACGTATTTTATAAGAATGCCCGGTGAGAGGCTCCTAAAAACGGTATAACTACGGCCCATGCCTATAGGTGTTGCTGTACTATTAATAGTACTGCTGTTTTTTATTTTTTATTTTTTTTCTTCATCCCATTTATCATCTTCGCACTTCTGTCCCTCTCCCTCCATATATAGGCGTAACTCAAATCGGGGGTCACAAAGCAGGCTCTTCTCCCTCCTCCCCTCTATGGTTCATGCTTTGGTTTTTGTCGCGCAGAGGGTCCAGCATTCCCAACGCTCGTCGATTTTCATCGAATTTTGCTAACTCATAACTCACGCTCTCGCGCTTTCCGCTACGAGTCAAGATATTTTTTTGCGAGAAAAAGTCCCTACGAGCAGCACTCGGGGGGGCTCGAACTCACGACCTTGACTTTAACAGGGACGAGATTCACCTGTCATTCCACCGGGGACGCTTTTGGTGTGTACTGCTGTAGACTACTGTATGATACGACTACGTACTATTAATAACTGCTGTACGCGTAGTATCAAATCATACAGTCTACATCATATTTGCATTTTGGGGATGTTTGCATACCTGGTACGTACGTTATTTTTTTTTTGTCCATCCCATTTATTATGTTCGCTCTTCTTTTCTCTCTCCCTCTTTAGTCGAAACTCAGATCCAGGTTCACTAAGTAGGCTCTTCTCCCCTCTCCCCACTACGGTACGTGCCTTGCATTTTTATCGCGAGAAGAATTCAGCACTTTCCTCCCTCGTCGACTTGCGTCGGATTCAGCCTACCCACGCCACGAAGGCGCTCCCAGCAATTGGTTCCTTTATTTTTTTCAAATAATGTCAAAATCTCACCACGGTGAGATTTGAACTCGAGTACCAATGCTAGTAGACTTTGAAGCTGACCACTAGTCTACCGGGGCGACCGGCTTACGTTGCCGCGATATGTCACTCGAACAGACACTACCGTACAGCACACAAGCACGCAAGATAACACACACCCTCGGACGAGTGTCTCCATTTTTTATTTTTCAGCAGATTTTCTCGACAGCAGGGAGAGTGCAAACGCAGAGCAACAGAGCAACGCGGCTATGTATGTATGACAATCTCGACGAGACAAACCTTTCAAAAACCATTTTTCTCGTCGTGTAATATATTATGTGTGTGTCCCCTTGTTTCGGAGATATCGGCTCGCAAGTTTGCCTCAACGAAAGTGTTATCTTGCGTGTTAAATAATATACCTGGTACCGGTACACGATATGCTGTTTTTTGGTGCAGTGTTACACAGATGCTCCGAGTACCTTGGAGTAAAGTAAGGAGTATTGGAGATAAGGTACTTCAGGTACTTCGTGTACTCGGAGTATTTCGGGGTGCGATACTCCGGGACTCCGAGTACACGAAGTACCTGAGATACTGCTCGTACTCGGAGTATTTTGGGTATGAACACTCTCGATACTGCTTGTACCCGGAATATTTCGGGGTCCGATACGCGGGTATTCCTTGTACTCGCAGTATTTGGGGCTTCAGTACTGCTCGTACTCCGAGTATTCAGGCCGCCAGTACTCTAATACTCTAAGTACTCGGAGGACGAAATGTTCTCGATACTCGGAGTATACTCGGAGTGTAAAGTATATTAGGAGCATCTTTGCATCATTTTGAAGACTCGGCCGTCATTCCTCCCAGGTTCTGGAAGCATGTGACTGGCGTTTATAGCATTCCAAAATTCACAGATGCTCCCATTACCTGGAAGTATAATTAGAGTATTTTAAAGAAAAAATACTTCAGGTGCTTTGTGTACTCGCAGTATTCGGTGTTCAATACTCTCGATACTCGGAGTACTCCGAGTAATTTAGATGTTTGTACTCCGGGTACTGCTTGTACTCGAGGATAAGTACTGCTCATACTCCCAGTACTCGGAGCATTTGGGCGTTCAACACTCCTTATACTCCAAGTACTCCGAGTATTTTGGCCACCAGTACTCTAATACTCTCAGTACTCGGAGTACGAAAAATACTCGATACTCCGAGTATACATCGAGTATACTCGGAGCATCTGTGCAGTGTTACAGTAGCGGTAGCAACGCTGGGACTCGAGTGAGTCTTTCTTTGAAATTATTTCACGCCCTCCGTGCTCCAGTACGGTGCCGCGCAGAGTACGAGCACGGTAATAATACCTTTCGTGTTTCTATTTTCTCTGCTTCGATGCATGTATAGACTGCACGAACGCCTCGTCTATCCCGTGTCAAGGACGCGTTCTGTCCCGCTTCGCGCAGCTGAGTCGCCGCCCCCCTATTAATACTGCGCAGATTCAGGGCTGTGATGCCATTTTAGCGCGCATGCAGGAGATGTTGCTGGGTTTCCAGGCGGACCTCGGTGGCATCAGCGACGAGATCAAGCACCTGCAGGTACACGATAGCAGTGCGTGTGGCGGACGTTTCTCGAGAGTACTGCCCCGATTTGTTACTTTTGGGTATGCAGCCTGATGCCGTCGGGTAGCCTAAAGGGCGAGGCAGAAGCTAACATCGCGAATTCGCCAAAGACCGTCAGCGGTGACGTGAAGGAATGAACATTTGCGAAAACAACTCAATTCGTGCTGAGTAGTGGGGACGAATTGGGTACGCTAGCTCGCCCATGACTCGATGAACAACGAACGGAGGGTATTGTTTAGTTCGGGATCTCCGGCTTACACGGTGTGGTGAATGGTGTCTGGTGTTGTCAACAAGGCGCCGTTTTTTTGGTCTTATCTTTACCTGGCCCAACTGCCTTTAGTATCTTAGTCTAGGCGTCAGCGTCATTCTGCGTTGTTATGCGAACTGCACGACCAGAGCCTGCATCGCGTTAGAATTTAACGCAAAGTTTTGTGTATGCTTCGACGCCCAATGTGCCTGCCTATAGGACGAAAGCATTTCGATGAACATCAAACTCAAGAACTTGCGATCTGCAGAGGAGGATCTGGGCAAATTCCTCGGCAATATCGTGGTCACATCTGAGCTTGCGACTTCAATATGTGGAGATGAGGTCAACGACGCATATTTGGAGTATGTCATCCAGCTTAACAGCAAGGTAAAGCACGCATCCGACACGGAATTCCTTTGTATCATACGGTGGACACACAAACTACTCGCCACAATACGCTCGAAGCTCTGGTGTCGGAGCTACTGTAGCGCACAGCTCTATTGATATTCGTGGGATACCAAAACCACCATCACCAACAGCACCACGTCCTACTTGTTCCCGTTCAGATCAAGTACATCGGGCAGGCTGATGCGGCATCAGATGGCTCCAGCCTGGACATGCCTCCGTCAACCACGATGGCGGCGAAAGGAGTACAGCCCCATCTGGAGAACCTCAAAGCGAAGGTGAGGGAGAGTAGCGTTCTCTATCGTTGGGTGCGTTCGCATACGCGGACGGTGGATGCGCCAGCAGTTAATTTGAATGGCAACGTGTAACCTTGCCTAACTGAGGACTGATACGTTATGCTAAGCTGGTGTTCATGTTTTCTCCCACCCACAAGCCTTGGATTTTTTGGGAAGCCCCGTTCAAGGTTTCAGTTAGCAATTTTAGCGCCACTATTTTGTGCGAACGGATACGTAGACCTGAAACTGGCAGCCCGTCGGATTTTCGGGGTCACGGTTCTTATTATGGAAAGAGTGTGCGTTCGTTATTTCGACACGTGATGCGAAGAGTGGATGCGTCATCACATAGAGAGGACAGAAAGCGTGCTGATTCTCACTATAAGGCCTGGTTTCGGGATTGGAGTCACCGGAAACATCTCCAATTTATGTTCCGGAGCGTTGTAGACTGAAAAATTAGACAATAATTGAGTCTTCTGCTGGGAACGGAATTCCGAAGATGTCACAAATAGAGTACTCGTATCATAGCTTCGCCTAGGTTCACCCGTCGAGAAACCCTGTGTCCCCTGTCCTCTCTATTGCGAACCTCTTGTTCCTAATACATTGAGCAGCAGGTAGCTCCAAATACCCCAGTTTTGAGCAAGATCCGGGTGTGTGACACCCCTTTGCGTAATGATTGGCCCAATAATTATTGTGTGAAGAGCGCCGTAGTCTTGCGTCAGGGTTGGTTTGGTGGTTTGACGGTGATGATTGGTTGCACGATCGAAGTCAACGCGCAGCCCAGCGAAGCCATGATAACCGTGATAACCATCGAAGTGTGACTAAACCCAGCCCCGCTTGGTACTGTTGTTTGGATATGGTGATATACCGCTCCCAGGCTTGTGGCAAAGCGCGTGACTACCTATTGCAGAAGATCGGCGAACTCCGGAAGCCCAAGACGAACGTGCAGATAATCCAGAAGAACTCCCTCCTCAAGTATGTTATCGTTACATCCCCTGGATCTTGCTACGGGGTGACCTTGGCAATGTTATGATTCTAAACCGTTTTGACCGCGTTCTGATAGCTCATAGGGCATTTTTGCACGCTATTATGAATAGCATACTTAACTCCTTTTATTACGGGGGACCGTAGTAAATAGGACCTACCATACACTCAAAAACCTATATATTTACCTGTTTTCACGAACAATATTTGGTCCTATTTACTAGTGTTTACTATGGTCCCCCGTAATAGGGGCCTCGCGGGCCATATTATCCTCCTGCACCCGGTATGTTTTCTTAGTACTTCGTCTTTTCCGCAGCAGCTATACTATTTCCAGTATAGTGACCTAGAAAACACGCCTTACGGAAAACGGCACACCTCGCGAACCAAACGTGTTAAGCGCATCCGTTTAATGGTAGAAGAAAGCTTACATGCACCCCAATTGTTTTTGAACTACCACTAGATCGCTAAAAAGCACGCCTTCGTGCATTTGCTCCCTGTAAAGCTATTGATGTGTGTTGGTCACTCTGCAATCCCTAACCCGTATAATTACGTTGAGGTGCTCGTGCTTTGCGCGACGCGGCACTCTGTTTGGGGCTTGCACCGGTCATTATGCGAGTGCTTGCCATTGTCGCCGAAGTTCAATGTTAAAGCAATATCGGTGGCGCGAGGACTTGCACATTTTGCAAGTTGACCAATAGATGGTGGAAATTTATTTATAGCGTTCGTCTCTGAGGCGTTTTTTGGGTTAAATAATGCGTCGAAGTGGTCTGGCAGTAATATCGAAAATATTTCTGTGAAGGTAACCTTTCTTCAAACGAATGTCCGATGCGCTTAACAAGGTTGGTTCGGGAGGTATGACGTTTTCCGTAAGGCGTGTTTCCTACCTCTACAATATATACGAAGTACCAGGTACACTACACGAAGTATACTAGAAAAATAGTATAGCTGCTACTGAATAGAATAATCAACAAAAACACACAACAAAATCCGGCGTGGCTCCTTAGCTACTGCATGTGTTAAACACCTTATGAACCACGCGTTTTATTTCACAGGTACAAGTACTTGATGCAGTTCATGTGCGACAACGCCCCGGAAGCTGCGGAAGAGATTCGAGCGGTGTACATCGAAAGTATGGGGCGCACCATTTCGGCCTTGTTCAGGGCCTACCATGCGCAACTGATGAAGCTCGAGCTGCAGATGGCCAATCGTCACGACCTCATCGCGGTTGAGGTGTGGAAGTGTTTTAGCTTTCGGCAGAAGCATCGCGCCGAAGTCCCGTTTTAAGCGCCAGGACTGAAATTTCGTTAAGGCTGTCCATTCAGCGGTACACCACGATGGCTGCGGCCTTGTTTGTACGTTTGTGCAACATTTGGAATTCCAGTATGGATGAGCCACATTCCTTCCCCAGACGAAGTACACGGTGGACTCGGACGCAATACTCGTACACTATTTCAATAGTTTCCCCTTGAAGACGTCATGGTAATGTAACGTCTTCTTTGCCACACACCGTTGTCGCTCACGTGTGCTAGTAGATAGTAGATAGTCTGGCATTGCTTAGTGTACGCCCATTGTAGGGGATCGTAAATTGGCTGAGATCATCACGGTATGAGATCTTCGAGAATGGTCTACGTAGTATCATTCCGCTCTCGTCCTTTGAGTTAGCTGCATCGTTCGAGCATGCATGGGTGGCCGATTGACGCTACGTGGCGCCCTCGTACAATACAATGGGCTACTGCTCTATTTCGGTGGCGACAAGGAGACTGTGAAATACCTGGTACGCACAATGCATGCACTAAATCCGTTCGTGTCGCGAGTTCCATCTGAAATTTAGTATTGCGCGGGGCGCAGAAACCGAAGCGAACTGGACGGTCATAGTTAGCTGCGATGGCTTACTTGTGACCGCGCGTTTAACGACTGACGCAATGCCAGTGCTGGTGGCAACGTGTCGTGGGCGGTTCAATGGGCATATACAAGTTGTTGGCAGGGGTCGGCAATGTATCATTTTCTATGTTTTGTTGCATTACGCTGCAAGCCTTTGTGTCTTGCGGCCACCAATCTTGGCTTATGCTCTGTTTCTACAGCGATTTACCGACGATTCGATGCCTTTTCCGTTTTGCTTGTGCAGGATCCAGCTGCGAGAAGCTTGTTTTCGACGAAATCGGATCCCACCAAACGCGGAGACGGGTTCAACATGGGAGACCGAGATAGCATCCTCGATGCCGTCGAAGCTGGGCCCATCCTCGTACATGTCGCCTTGGCGGAAGGAAACCAGTTTCCTTATGAAGCTATCATGCGCTCGGTGTTTAAGCACCTTATGGACAGTGCTACAAGCGAGTACCTCTTCACCATCGAATTCTTCAAGGTGGGCTCAGGGTTTGCTGCACCTTCTCTGAGGTTATAAATAGTACCAGGTATATTCATGTAGCTGTTGGCCAAAGGCATCTTGTCCAACGCCGACGCTTGCAATTTGTTTCCATCACGACTGTGTACTGTGTACTGTTCCTGGTTCGCGCCAATCACGAATATATTGTTCCTGGTGTAGGCATATGCTGCATGCACACCACGTTTTGAATAGTTTGTCTTGCAGCCTTGATGCCCCCAGTCCCCCCCGGGTTCCATATCCCCAAGCGGGACGGGCACTACTCATGTTTTTGCTGTCAATGCGATAATCTACTGGCAAGGCCTACAGCCGATTGCGACCACGCATTCGAAGTCGCACACTCGCTCAAATGTCTCAGAAGAAGCGGTGTCGATCAGCAGTTCTGCCGGAAATGATTGCTTGTGACCTTATGTATAAGAAGAGGGCACACATAGTGTCCTTTGTGCCGACATCGAATTTCTTGCTTGTGATGCTGGCGTAGAAATATATCAGTTGTCATGCTGAATTTGGAAAGCCGCGGCTCTTGTTTTTCTCGACGATATCGGCTGCACTCTTAATCCATGCAGGGCCAGTCCCACGAGACTTTCAACCAGATCTTCGCGAGAACGTTGTCGCTGTGCATCGAAAATCTCGAGAGCTACCTCTCGACTTGCTGTGATTGCATCGGGCTCCTCCTCATGATCAAGATCACCCACGCGCATTCGATGGTCATGCAGCGACGGCGGGTGCCTGTGCTGGACAGCTTTTTCGACCGAGTCAATATGCTGCTCTGGCCGCGCTTCAAGGCCGCCTTCGACAACAACCTCAAAAGGTGGAATACTTTCGTGGCGCGAAGCCTTTACCTGGTACTTATTCAGAACAGGAACCCTTTCTTGGTTTTTGCCCAACGTTCTGCAACAAAATGGAATTCGCTTGACGCCTTGACTCATTTTCGCGTCGCTTTTATCGAACCGCAGCGTCAAAGCAGCGAACCCGAAGCGATTAGGGGCTATCGAGCGACATCCGCACTACGTCACCCGACGCTACGCGCATTTCGCAGCTTCACTACTTGCTTTGCACAGTGGCTTGGATGATCTGGTGGTGGGAATCGGAGGTGAGGAGATGCTTCTCAACGACCTGGCGACACTGAGGGTGGAGGTGAGACCTATAACACGTGCAATTCTATCGACAAATCCTGTGTGTCCCGATGGTGGTATCACACCGCCGAATCGATCGCAGCTGCTCTTTGATCGGACGAATCGACCACTGCCACGGTCAGTTTCGGTCATATTGCCTTACGAAGATTACTATTTTTACCGTCGGTTTCCTGTTGGTCACGCTCAGTAACTTGTCCGACAAAACGCTGATATCTTGTTTAGGCCTCCTAAGCGTAAGTGGTATGACCTTGTCTGCTACGCGCGTGGCGATTGCAGTGTTTGAGCAGGGACGATCTTATTGGAAAACAAAACACCGGAGTGAAACAAACAATCGAATAGCCCAGTTTGAATCTTCGCTGGAAGTAGAGTCACGGACGTGGTACGTGGTTCGTGGTATGTAGAAAAGGAGTGCGGCGCAACCTCCGATGTGGCAGCAGTAAAAGCGACGCCGAATACGCGCGTCATAGCCGTTGTACACAAAAACTACGGTTCAACGGGGCATCACACGAATAGCGATGGTCGTGGTCCGACCCGCACCCTGGGAAGTCGGAAGTGATCTCTACTCGTATACTGTACCTGGTATATATTACCACGTGTCGTCATTTTTGGGCACGTCCTGACAGGTCGTCCGAGGTTCAGCTATGAATGCTGTCAACAGTATGTAGTAGGCACGTTCCTACCCCGTAGCATGATGCAGGCGCACCACCTGATCGTTTCGTAGCTGTTTTACCTGGTGAAGGAGGCAGGCGATGCTTGTGTGAAGTAGATGCCTGCTCATACAAGTCAGGGTCCGGCTATAGCCGTGTACCAGTCTCAATTTGGGAAACTATTTTTTCTCTGAAATTCAAGTGTGATGTTTAGATGCCGATAAATAGAAACAGTGCCCGAGACCTTTTGCTATTAACTGACTTCGAAAGCGACTCTCCCTCCTTGCTAACTGTTGCATACATACACGGTGGCGCGAATCGCGAAGGAGCAGCGAAGTGTCACGATGTTGGGATATCAATTTGTCAACCTTTTCATGTCGTTGTGACTGGTCTTGTGTGTACTCTTGTATATCTACTATACCGACCTTACCTACAGGTTGTGCGATTGGTCCAAAGGATGGCGGATCAGCTCCCCTCGAATAAGCTTCAAGTGGTTTTCCTCATCAACAATTACCACGAGGTGAGAAAAATTCGTTAGCTTCCTTTTCAGCGAGCATTTGTTTTCTTGTTGCCAAAGTGAAATCTGTTTGACGTGCCGCAGACCCCCCGCACCCGTTCATCAAATCACTTTATAGCGCTGGACTTAAATGGTAGGAAATGGCAGTGAAAATATCTTGTGCGCTGGATTCATAGTTTATGTCTTCAGTTTCTTTCAAGATATTCCATCTACACAGAAAGCCCCAAATAAGTGAATTGAATCGTTAGTAAATGGCCTAAAACACGTCGGCTTCAGTTTAAACTGCCCACGAGTTGGGGCACGCGACACAGGGATCTCAGCACTAAACTGTTGCTACCTGTTTCAGTCAAGTGCCCAAGTGCTCCTACCTAACGCATTCCCGAAAAACAGGTGCTGAACGTGTTCCAAGAAAGAAGGATCATTTCTGACGAAACGGCTAGATTCGAAGAGCTGCTTGTCCGACAGCGGGACTTTTTTGTTGAGGAGGAGCTCAAGGAAAAATACAAGCGGCTCGTTTCGTTTGTTCAACAGACAGAGGCGGCGATGAGCTCCGGAAAGACTGGTGGGTTTGCATGTATCGCGTTAGTATGATGGCGCATACGGCCAATAACTTTCGTGGGAAGAAACATCCCGCGTGAGGCAGCGATAACGTTCCTTATACTGCCTGCACACGCCCACTGTGTATGTATATACAAATATTGTGTGTGAAACCGCCTTTTTTTCGGGTTTCAGTCGTTAACTTGATCGCACGGGCCGTTCTGTTTATTTCCGCGATTCAAGACGGGGAGCTGGACGAGGCTACAGTGGAAGGTCTTGTTCGCGAGTTTGCCGCATCGTGGAAAAGTGGCATAGAGGCCATCAACCAGGACGTCTTGTCCTTCTTCAGCAATTTTCGAAACGGGATGGAGATTTTGAAGCAGGTGATGGTACCTGTTCGACACACGTTGTCCCTTTCATTGGTCCCCGCCGGTTTAAGGTGCAATATTTCGTGGTTTATTGACGTTCAGTGGTTTCAGGCTTTGTTATATACTACATGGTACCTGGTATATTGCAGGTGTTCATTGCAGACCTGGTACTCGTATATATCTAGTTCTCTAGCCCCGGTGTAGCCTCGTAGTTTACCCCTGCGCATGCATGTAGGTCCTGTGTTCGAGTCCCAGTGAAAGTTGAATCGAGAGGAAAGCGCATACGTCGTAGATTGCTGCTGTTGATAACAACTGTAACTTCACGCGAGGAAGCACGGTTCTACATGAGTCGACGGGCGAAGGAAGCGCTGTTTGCTTCGCGTGATATTACCCAAGGTGCGTACCGTAACCGGGAGGAGCGGAGAGGGGCTGCCTTCAGACCCCTTTTCTGAGGCACGACGAACGAAGGGCAACGGTTAGAGTTTTACGGCAGCGCATATCACTGACGAGTACCTGCCAGACGCACGTAATACATTGCACACACCCCAGTGATCTTGTAAAGGCTGACGTTTTTTGGACGGCGACATTGCTTCCTGTACCGGATTTTCATGACGCGTTGGTCACTGGTCGCCCCAGTGGGTCAGTTGGTAACCCCACCCGTACACCTTCTGACGGCGAAGTCGCGGGTTCGAACCTCTCCGGAGGGATTTTTTCGCAATCTGGCAGTGGAAAGCGATACTTTATTCGTGAGTAAACAATATTCCATGAAATGTCGACGAGGGAAAGGGACGGCTGAAAAATAAGGCAATCACCGCAGAAGGAAAGGTGGAGAAAAAAAAAAAAAAACTCCTGTGTTTACCCTCCTTTTGTGTGACCCCGGCTGGTGCGTCAACATACCGAAAGGTGTAGGCGCCCAGAATAAATGGGACGAAAGCACACACATACATTGGTTAACTACACCGATTAATAAGCGGCGTCATGTCCCTAGCCGCCTTTCCGCCTCCGGGTGTAGAACAAGATTGTAAGATGACGAACGTTTCCCCGGGCTTCAAACATTTTTACCTTTGTTCTATTGTGTCGAATTACCCTGAGCTGTGACGTAATAATTCCGTACAGGTGGATCGTCTATCCGACGAGAGCGCGGGCATGACGTGATGACTGGGGGTATCTGATCCTAACTTTCATGGGCATTGGTAGTGTTAGGCCAACCAAATCCCGGTTAGAATCGAACTTGATATGCAGGGCCATCGATGTTTCGTGTATGCGCGCTGATAAATGTTGACGCATGTTTCCAACTCCTGTTGAAATCAGGTTCTGACTCAACTGCTGCTGTACTATACGAGATTCCAAGAAATCATTCGGAAGAGCTGGCGACGCCCACCTTCGTTCAGTAAGGACCTTGTTTCGACGTCTGCCATTCTGAAGGAGATCAAGAACTACAGTCGATCGTACTAAGGACTAATTCACGTCGGGCCGTGTGTTTTCAACACGTAGGACAGACCACTTCTGCACTCGAGAATGGTGGATCTTCACTGCTATTGGAGTATCCGTTGCATTCCCGAATGCCGAACGTGCTGCAAAGGCAGCAAAAACGACAAACGGGGGAGCAGTGGCTGCCTGTGTCAATTGGGTGACGGGTATGCACTGTACCGGTAGGAGCTTTATTTAGGCCACATAAGCCCTGCCTCCTTCCCCTTCGAAATATGGCCTACTCCTAAAGGGATGGAATGGCGCTGAAACCCTGCCGCCCTCTGCACCGCAGTTCTATAGAATACGAGGCTGCCGAAGAAAGTTTAGTTTCCCTGAAGGCCTGCAAGCCTGCGTGAGGGTGGGATCCTGTCCAATCCACCTGTGGCAGACACCGGCGGTTTTTAATTTTGTTGTGGGCACAGGCTCGTCTATGAGTATCTCGTGTAATCATGTGCCTGCAAGGCTGTCGATGTACGCTCTTCTGATCATCGACGTATGTCATGGTATCCCCGGCATGCTCCGGAGACAAAGCTCGCGAGGGGCATGCACCGCTTCTTGCCACAGCATGACGCGAGCGCATGCGCGGGGCCAGAGATAGTGCCATGTAGGCAGGAGTGCTTGGTGTGTCGACTCCGGAGACTCAGCTCTCGGAGGGCATGTACCTGTCACCGCGACGGCAGAAAACGGGTGCATGAGCAGCGAGCTGCGAGCAGGTAGTGTGCTTGAGGATGTGTTTCTGCAACTGTTTTCTGTCGGCTGCAGATTTTAACCGGCTTATGCCTTGCGGCATGTTATAGTGTGAGAGCGGGTTGTGAAGCGCCGCATCTTCGATCCATTTATCCGAACTTTCCGGATGGATTTTATACCCTCCTGATTTTCTTGCATCTACACATATGGCCCTTCAAGGTGGGCTAGTGTCATGATATCCCCGTTTCCCCTCTGTTGTTGTGGAGGCGTTCCTATTTATGTTTCCTCTTGTGAGAGGAATGCTTGCCCTCTATGCCAGAAGCTCTGGAGAGGCAAGGAACCGCTAAAATATGCGATCAACGCGTCTGAGTGACCAAGAGTTATCCAGAGTCAACCTGCACAGTATTAAGTCGGGCTTTGTTATATTTTGGCTCAAGAATTGTGGAATTATTTTACGCAGTAAAATGGTGCCTAGACGGCACCCACATGGTACAATGGGATACCCTGCTCCCAGAAAACTAAACACAGAAAACACCCTTCGGGCTAACCCGCTACGTTTACGTTTCGGCCCCGTACCGCCGAGAAAAAAACGGAAACCCTGGCCACACTTTTCTGCTACTATGTTACACTAATATTCTACCATAACCTTACTGCCCCCTCCCCCCCCCCCTCTCTTGAGCGTTAGGGCGGGACGGTGGGGAAAAAACGCTCAACCAATACCAACCTCTGCTCGGTCACCTCCCCTAGCGCTCTGCGTGCTGCTCTGCTGTTCGCTTCGTTGCTTGCCAGCAAGTGTCCAGCTTCCACAACACTTTCCCATAACGCCTTCCACTTTATTACAACCCCTTTTCCCTCCCACATTCTTGCCATTTAAAAATACAACAAACTCCATATTCGAAATGAATTTGAATATTTTAATTTGTTATATTTTGGCTCAAGAATTGTGGAATTATTTTACGCAGTAAAATGATGCCTAGACGGCACCCACATGGTACAATGGGATACCCTGCTCCCAGAAAATTAAACACAGAAAAACCCCTTCGGGCTAACCCGCTACGTTTACGTTTCGGCCCCGTACCGCCGAGAAAAAACGGAAACCCTGGCCACACTTTTCTCCATTGGGCAAGCCCGATTACCTCTGAAACTCATCTTCTTACTCCTCTTCCCGCTTTACCTTGATAGAGCTTCTGACACAAATTCTGCCCCCTCCCCTCCCGCTCTTACGTAAACCATGAACGCCAGCGACTTCCATCTCCCTGCCCTTTGGATCTGAATCTCCGAAGCACCTTGTGCCGCCAGCTGCGTGGCCCCACCAATCCTACCTGAGTGCAATGCGTACTGCGCCGGGTCTCTACCCAAACTACTCACCATCCGCCTCAAGGCCTTCGTCGCTACCGCGCGCGAGATAACCTTCCACCCACTTGCCGTGCGTGTCTGCATGAGCGGTGCAGACCCGCTCAACTCGGGGTACAGGTCCAGCAGATCCAGAATGATTTCCAGAGCCCCGTAACCCCTTACACCCCCCGTCCCTTGGTCCTTCCCTACCGGTACGCTCGTCCTGGTAACGGTTGCCCCTAACCTCTTGTTGTCTGACTTGGACGCGCGGAACTTCACTTCTACTCTGTCCGCTATGCGCCTGTCATCCCACGCCAGTTGTGACGCTCCCGCATAAAATTCCAAGTCCCTTCTCGTCAGACAAAAGTCCGGGTGTACCAGGCCATTACCAAAAGCCCAAATTTCCGAGGCTCTGCACAATAGATGGAACGACAAAGCGAGACCGTACCACACTAACCACCCTTCGGTCTCTACACCGGCTACGCACCCCCTCCCCTTGGTTAGTAGATCCCACGACAGAGGTTTCCTCACCTTGGGGCGTACCTCCGACTTTCCGTGTGTTCTGTCGATCCCTTTTCCTACTGCTGTCACCATGCAGTGCGACGTGGGCAATTCCCAACCCTCAAACATTCTGTGGAAATACTTGATCGCGGCTAGATACCCTCGAACCGTCTGACTCTGGTTTTTGAAGCTAAAGTATCGCAACGCCATGAATTTCGTCAGCTCTTTAACTGCCGCATCGACTCCGTCCCTTTCCAACAGCCACGCCCCCTTTCCTTCTATCGCCCTGAGACGGCACCACGTTTACCATTGATTCCAGTACACCTTTTGCGTGCTTCAACCCACCGAGGCCAGCGCTAGGGTCTCCACCAATCTTTTCGCCTCGTCCTCATTCCCTCCCTCTCCCGCGTATGGTCCTGCTCGGGGGGGTTTGAGAAGTGTTCATGATTCTGCAGTTCGTGTCGTCGCATCCCATACCACGTCATCCGTGTACTCTGTGGGAAAATGGGGCTGTAGAATTGTCTAAAAATACTCGCACCCGCTCTGACCTATACTTTGCTCTCTCCATTCCCCGTGTACGAGGGTCTGCAGGTTGCGCGCGATGTGTTCTTTTGGCCATCTGGAAATGCCGTCAGCCACCACATTCTGCACACCTGGAATATGTTTTGCGTCATGGGTCCAACCGCTCGTGATTTCCAGTCTACCCAATAATCTCATGGCTAGGGCCGCTCGTCTGTTACGTGATCCTCCACATCTGTTAATCCACGACACTGCTGCCGCGTTGTCTCCTCTCAATAGTACTGGATCTCCTGGTGTTTTCGGCCTATCTTTCAACAGGACTTCTGTCACGTACGCTGTCATTATCATGCCACAGAGTTCGAGCAAGTTGATCGTTATTGCGTCCTCGCCCTTCGTTACCACCTGTTTTCGCAGAAGCTCGGACAGCCGGAGGTTCAGATCGTATCTCCAATACACCTGGAGCTCTGGGCAAAACCCCCCGACTGCAGTAAAACTTGCGTCTGAATAGTATCGTCGTGAGGCAGTTCGTTGTACGTGTGCGTAAAAAGGTGCTCCAAGCGATTCACCGGCGCTAACCAAGTTGTTGTCGATTGCCCACTTCCAGAAGGCAATATCATTGTGAAACTCCCAGCCCAGTTTAACTACTCTCCGCGTCCTTTGTTTCGACTTAGCTATTTTGTGAAGATCGGTCAAACGTAAAAGCTGCCAGACACAATGATGTCCCGCTCTGACTACATACGTGAGGTTCCATAATTTTCCGGCCATGCTGAGAACGGCCTGCGCGCCTGCATGCGTTTTGCTTCTCGGCCACTCAAGTTCCAGGAGAGTCTAATCGCTTCTATCCTTTCCTTAGTGACAAATTCGCATGGTGTGGGTGTTGATGGTAAAACCGAGAGCATCCACGGTTGGATTCCAATTCGTCTCTTCTTTGGGGCGAGAATTGGAGTTTCGCCTTTTTCACCTGGTCCAAATAATCTTACGTTATCTGATGCTAGAGAAGCCGACGCTATTAGGGCTGTCTGATCGGAGGCGTTGAGCTGCACGCTGGCCATAATGAAATCATCCACGTAAACGGACGTTAAAAACGGTTCGTTCGGCCCGCCCCTTCGCGGAGCGTTAACTCTTACTCCGGTTGGAATCCGGGTTGGATTTCCCGTCTCCCACGGCTTCACGATTTTGACGTGCGACATCATGGCCTTTCCTTCTGGTAGGATAACGGCGCTATTTACCGTAGTGTTACAGTGGGCGTGTTCGGCCGCCGCGGCCATGAGGCCCCAGTACCCGGGCGAGGCTGCCCATCCAAAAGTGAGTCTGAAATCCGATACCAAAACGTCGTCTATCACATAACAAAAGTTCTGCGCCTGGTGCGGTGCAATTCTAACATTCCTGAAAGCGTCAGTTACGTCTGCCTTTGCCAAAAGTATACGGCGGTGGGGGAACCTTATTCGAAGGTCTGTAAGAGCCTTTAGAAGTGCGGGGAGGGCGTCACCACAGAGACATTTTGGTACCTCTTCGGTCTGTGTGTCTCTGTTCAGTCCCCGCTTTTCCCCCCTGGCCCTCCGGCCTCAAATGAGTAGTCGTTAATGATTCTGACCTTGGTGTGACCACCCCCCCAGAGGTGCACCCGTAGCCCTTTTATGAGGCAGCGGATTCTCTGCCAAACACTAGCACTCGATTTCGTCTAACATCTTCATACAGTGTTTCCCAAACTAGGTCCATGTGTTCTGCCACGGTGCTGTGATTTCCATACTGCATTGCTCTGGTTGGGTCGAGGTCCGTGACAGATGTTTTCACCGGGACGCCATTCTTGATAATGTCTACGAGCTCCGTTATTGCTGGAAAGTCTTTAATATCCCCAAATAGTGTTCATTGACTGAGAGAGAACGGAGTGACACCAAGGTCCTCCGATTCCAACAGCCACGTCTCCCACGCACCATCGCGTACATGTAACAGCTCTGTGCCTATTATCTGCCAACTCTCGAATGGTTCGTTTCGTGCTAGAAKGGTCGCGGTTTTATGGCGGCCATCAACGCTTTTGTTTGATTCCATTTTTCTCGTGTCAGCTCAGCGATTTTGCTTGTTCTGCTGTTGCCATTGTTGGTTACATTGCATGTCTGAACTTGAGTGTAGTACGCTTCTTTCTCCATCTAAAGGGGCTACTTGTCGTCCCCGACTCGGGTACAATGTTTTCTTTTGCGTACTCRGCTTAAGATGGTTGGCCTTTGAGGACCTCTGCCAGCCTTGGGTCGACTGACACGACCAACGTCAGGCAACTGGCCATGACCTGGAATTTATTTTCCGATCCGGGACTCATGTCCGGCAACTGGCCGTGACCATGCCGCCCCTGCGGTGCTTTTGAGACTCTCGCAAGCCTTGCGCCAGACTGGGACGTCCAAGGCCGGCAACTGGCCATGACCTTGGTACCGCTGTCTAGATTTACTGCTATCCTGTTCCGACTCGGAAAGATCAAGGGCGGCAACTGGCATGCCCACAGTAATTCTGTCTTGCGTTATTAGTTTTTACAACTCCCGAACTCGGGACCATCACGGACAGGCGACTGGCCATGCCCACAGTAGTTATGCACAGTGTGATTGAATTTCGGCTCGAAACAACCAGGGTTCGGCAACTCACCTCGCTCTTGGTAACGCTGTGTGATCCTACCGCCACTCTGTTCCCACTCGTTAGCCGCCAAGTCCGGCAACTGACAACAATCATGCCTAGCGTTGCTACTTTCCGTACTGCTATGCTGTTCAGTAAAAATTGTCCTACTGTCAAGAACCAACTTGGCACATTCACGGTCACACGACTCACCCACGAACACCGCTTGCGACACCGATCCCGGTTGGGGCGCGCCAGTCAGTCCCACCGACTTACTGGTGTCCACGAAAGGCGAAACTCCGCCCTCCACCTCGCGCCACTTGCCGTCCGTCCCCGCCATCAGGCGAGGCCCGCCCTGTCAATTACCTCCACCTCCTCTCCCCGCCCCGGGTCCCTGCCTGCCCTGGGGTCCGCCACCTCTCCCCTGGTTCTGCCCGTGCGAGAAGCTGAACCTCGCGACGGCCGCCGGAGGCTGCTGCTGTTGCTGTGGCTGCTGCTGTTGTTGTTGCTGTTGCAGCTGCTGCTGCGGCTGCTGCTGCTGGTGGTACCTCGGCGGCGGCGGCGGCGGCGGACAGGGCAGCCCTGGGGCCCCAGTACCATCCTGAACGAAAGGGCCATGCGAATATTGGCAGTTGGTTCTGTTGCACTGTTGCCTCCGCCACGCGAAATGGCAGGTCCCTTCCGGTGTCCGTATCTGCTGCAGGCCCGATACAAAAGGCCAACCCGCCGCCCGCGGTCCCCCGTCCGTACGCGGCCGCGTGGCTGGTGGGAGAATCCCTCCTGTGTTCGCCTTTCTCTTGACCGGTTTTGCTGCCGCCGTCGTACCGCCCAGCCTGGGCACTTCCAGCGATGTGTCCATCCGACCCAGCAAACTGCAACTTCCTCGCGATGTCAGTTCGCGGAGCATCGTGAAGGCTGGGGCATTTATCCCGGCACACTCACCTTCCGGCGGGGCGGAGTTGGGAAAGGAAGTCTTCACCGGGACCGCGGCGTCTAAAACCAATCCGAAAAAGTCGTTGATGTCTCTGTTGGCCGCGAAAATCACTCGCCCGCGAACTTGCTGCTGCCTTGGACGTTGTGTGTTGTAATCCGTGTTCATGTACGCGGTGAGAGTCTTGGACATTTTCTGCCACTCCTCAATCAGCAAGTCCCTCCTGCCCTGCGACACGCCCCCTGCGGACTCCGTTGCTCCCTGTTGGATCACTTTCACCAGAACTTCGACGAACGTTTGGAAGTGCACCTCTGGAGCTCGAGGCACTGCCGCGGCTCCCGGCTCGACCGGAGGTAAAAACGCGTCTATGTCGATGTTTGCTATCGGGGGAGTGATCATGTCGATGAGCCGCTTGTTAGGGTCGACGATAAACCTGAGCACATGAGACAAATCGCTGGACGAAAACGGCAGCAGAAACAGACCACTTCGGAGCACAAACATCGCWGCTGCTCCTGCCTCCTGCCACATCCTGATTTTTCGCTTGGTGGAGTCCGCCGAGATGGTACGGGCTTCTAAGCTGCTGACGTGCTCCATGCCCCCAAATGGGCCACCCACGCCACCCCACGGTGGCTGCAAAGGAGGCCCTCCCCCCTGCCACCATCCTGGGAACTGCATGCCCAGAAGGTGTGGAGCTTGTGCGTAAGGCGGTTGTTGCATGCCGTGCTGCTGCTGCCCTGCTACCTGCTGGTGGTGGTGTTGTCCTGCCAGGTACGGTGGTTGTTGTGGTATCTGTGGCTCGATCTGCTGGGGCTGCTGTACTGGGGGCTGTTGCTGCGCTCGCGGCTCGGCCGGGGGTGCTGGTTGGAGGTGTTGCTGCTGATGGAGTTGCTGCTGTACTTCAGGCCCACCCGGGGGTGCTGCTAGGTGCTGTTGCTGTTGCTGCTCGAGAGGTGCCTGCTGCTGCTGATGATGCTGCTGCTGTTGCGGCTGTTGTGCTAGCTGCTGTTGCTGCGCTGGCTGTTGTTGCAAGACTTTTGTGAGCAGCAAAACGGCTTCCAGTAGCTGCTCAGCTGGCGTCTGCCTGCTGCCGCTGCTTCCTTGCGGCTCGTCGGCTCGAGCTATGCCGCTGCCGGAGCCCGTGCCCGAGCCTGCTCCGAGCTCCTCTCCCTCGGTGCTGCCGGTGCCCTCTCCGTCTTTCTCCTCTTCGCTTCTCCTTCCCTCGCTGTCATTCGCCGCAAAGCGAGCCCGTCGCTTGCCTGCGTTGCTCATCTTGCCCGAAAAAACGCTCAAACCAATACCAACCTCTGCTCGCTGCACCTCTCCTTGCGCTCTGCGTGCTGCTCTGCTGTTCGCTTCGCTGCTTGCCAGCAAGTGTCCAGCTTCCACAACACTTTCCCATAACGCCTTCCACTTTATTACAACCCCTTTTCCCTCCCACATTCTTGCCTCTTCAAATTACACAAATTCCATATTCGAAATGAATTTGAATCTATTAATTGTCCCGTACCTGGTACCAGGTACTGCCTAACCGTATGCTGCTACGTAACTTAGGCTACTTCTCTTCACACATTTGTTGGGGTCCTCTCGGTTTCGGTTACAACTCGTACAATGTATGCATCTGGTGCATACGTACGCTGCATTCACTTTTTCTTGTTTGAGGTGACAGATTTTGTTTTTTCCATGTTGGCTCAAGAATTATGGAATTCATTTTCGCAATTCCCAGTGGGTACCACTGGATCTCTAGAAGCATTAACAAAAAAGAGTCCGTCCGTCCGTCCGTCCGTCACACATCACTCACACATCACGTACGTACCAGGCGTGACTCCCGCAAAAAACGCAACTTTTTCGAGCTTCCAACAGCGGGCAGTTACCCGCTCTGCGACACCGACCACCGGTAGCCCTCACGGAGTCGCTCGCCCTGAGCCAAACCTCGCCTCATAAGGAGCTGTCTGTGTCAAGTTCTCAGATTCCACTGGCAGGGGACCTATTTCCTCTTTTTTGTTTGTCACATTTTCGATGAGAAAATCCCGAAGCTCCTGCTGCTGCTTCTTGCATCAGGGGTCAGGGATGTTGGGCTGCTCTTGCATCAAACCAGGGATAATGCGAGAGAGTGCAACAACACCCCCTCTGGAACACCGACCACTGATGATAGACGCTCCGGGAGAGATGGGCTGGAGCTCAAGCGTGGCATGGTGGACAGATGGCGCGTTGCTCGGGGGAAAGCGTTGCACGGTGAGTGGACATTTGTCTTTTTCGACTTTTACTTTACAGTACGAGTACGTGGAACGATCGATGCGTGTGTAGTCTACTACTATATATTCCGTCTATCCGCGATGCTCTGCGCCTGGCATTTCTGGGCAGCTGCGGAAGCAAGCAAAAAACGTTTGAGCTTGCCCGCTCTCTCGCTGATGTAATCAACATCTATCTATTATATATAGTTCGTCTGATGCCCAAAAAGCAATACTTTAATCAAGTGATCTTTGATGCCCACTTTATCATAGTAACTTACGAGTGGAGCAAATGCAAACAAACAAAAAAAACATTTTTTTTGTCCCACACACGTTCAAAACGCACGCTTCTCCCTACCCCGGCATGCCCGGCACCGTCTTCTTACTACGTCGCAGGCTGGGATACTGTAGTACAACTCGTACGTGCGCCGTGCCTGTCGTGGCCACAGCGATTCGCGGCTGCTCTGCGTACGGGTATTGCAGCAAGCAGTGCGGTTGCTACTTTTAGCCTTTGCTGAGATTGTATCGTCCATCCTCGTTCTGGTCGTACTCGTATCGTATGATACGTACGTGGCCTTCTGTCACCGTACGCGACGAAAGCACCACTGCTTTAGAAACGGGCGGGGTCTCTGAAGGCCCCTAGATAACGCCCCCTCCTCCTACCTCTGCTCGTGTTCAAAGCCGTCCCGAGTTCGCGAAGCTTGGTCATGTCGCATGGCCTACTTACCAGGTACCACGGGTGGTCCTCGGGAAAACAAGCATACGTATTCCACCCCATACCAGGTACCAGGTACGAGCAGGTACCAGAGATCACCAACAACCATCCTCAAGTCAAGCACCGCCACCATTACCACACCACCAGCTGAGCACCAGCACTTAGTTACCAGCAGAAACGTGTCGCTGGTGGTGGTGGTGGTGGTGGTGGCTGTGTTTGCTTGTTTTGGTTTCTAAAACAAATCTCGATCACTCTGCGATGGCAAGAAATAGACGATTTTTGTGAATGCGGCGCAATAAGGTGATACCAGGATACCAGGTATCATACCAGGCTAGACGATGCCGCGGGACACCATAATAGCTCTTCAACGACACGCCACGTTCAGAGCCATGCCCAGGTGACATGCTTACGTGACATCCTCGCGAGCCTGCATCATGCTGTAATCATGCTGTAATCATGCTGTCTGTGCACGCACGTATATACATACGTAAATAAATAACCCTAACTTAGTCTTGTTGCCTATGTCTTCAAATGTATGCATATAGATATATATTTGTTTCCAATCTGTCTTGTCCGCTCACGGAACAGCAACGTATCGCCTTTCGGTTTTTCGTTTTGCGCAATCCTCTGTTGTTGTGCGGTGCTGTGCGACCTCTTCTCTTGCATTTTATTTCGTTGTACGTACATACAATGTGCCTGCTGTATATACGTACGCAGAGTATGCAGTATTTGTGCCCTGTTACAGTTTTCACGAAAAACTCGGTATGCATGCATGCACGAGTCAAATGATCTCGATCATCACCCCACCACACCACAGTCTCGCGAGGGATTTTGCAAGGCCCTTTCGCTATGACCGCGGGACAACCGACAACAACAAACAACGTGCTCTCAGGAACAGCCAGCCCCCCCCCTGTCCCCCCTGGCCACATATATTATAAATTTGTTTTCCATCGAACAACCCGTATTGATTCGGAGTCAATCCCCTTCGTTTCTATTTCCTTAACCATTTGTACTCCTACTAAGAATATTCCACAGATGCTCCGAGTATACTCGATACTCCAAGTATACTCGGAGTATCGAGTATTTTTCGTACTCCGAGTACTGAGAGTATTAGAGTAGTACTGGTGGCTTTAATACTTGGAGTATGAACAGTATTACTGAAGGCCCAAATACTCCGAGTACTGGGAGTATGAGCAGTATATCTATCTATTATATATAATTCGTCTGATGCCCAAAAAACAATACTGTAATCAAGTGATCTTTGATGCCCACTTTATCATAGCAATTTAGAGTAGCGCTGATGAAAAAAAAAAATCTTCGTACATACAGCAGTTCGCTTTGATGCCCAATTCCCAAATCAACCATAAATAGAACATATATTCTGCATGCGACGATTGACCTTCGATCTCGACATAGACTCAGTCCACGACTAACAACCTTCGTACCAGGCAAGGCCAGCAAGTGTACATAGCGGCCTCGAAGGTATCATTACGATTCGTAGTCTAGGGGGCGAGCGGTTGCTTGCGGCGTCCGACGGTCTTCGTCGAAAAACCTTAAAACACTCGTTCTTGCGATCGCATAGAGTTTTCGTGTTCTGTTTTGAACTCAGCTGCCAACTGTGTTTTCGTCAGACGCCTGCTCTGCGCCCTCCGCAAATCATCGACCGAGGCGTGAGAACTGTGGCACTACGCTCGTAGGGTGGATCGGAGGTCCTCACCAGCGCGATGCGTTCAGAGTTTATGACGCAGTCGTTGGGTTTGTCGATCGATATGTCAAAATGTCAAACTTGAAAAAATGCGATTTTTTTCTTGTATATGATACGTACCTGGTATAAAAAACCAAGTATCCCCGTCGTCGTACGAGTACTTGACGTATGTACGAGTATGTATGTATGTGCTGTCTGGTACCTGGTATGAACGAACCTGGTATCAACTACGCATCCCCGTCGTACATGCGTACTCGTATGAATACAAGTATGAATACGGGCTCCAGGTTCACAGCTTGAGCCTGTGGCACTTTCCTTCTTGTCTGTGTACGCGTCGAAGAGACGCCAGGTTGTTGATCACACGAGATCTGGTTTGCACGATAAGATACGGAGATCTTATGACAGGGTGAATTGGTGATACTTGCATGGGAGATCCTTACGGTGATCTCCGACAAGATGTTACCGGGCGCTTCCGACAAGATGTATGTATGTGCAGGTATATATCATATGTACGAGTATACGAGTTCATAAGACACTCTCCTCTCGTACCACACTGGTGATGATACTCGTATAAGTGCTGATGATGGTGTATCATAGTAGTGTTGAGTTGACGTACAGTAGTATATGTGTTGTTGTTTGGTATCCACGACCCGGCTCCAAGAAGCACTTCGTACGAGTATGTATGTGCAGGTATACGAGTGATATATGAGTACGTAAGACAGCACACAGCACTCTCTCGTACACTGGCGACGGTGACTGTTCACCCTAGCCAAGGCCACAGTCGTTGAGCAAGATCGTTTATATTTACGCAGGGATGTGTTCATGCACGGATGCTTATACTCGTATGTTGGCCTATATCTAGACTTCGGAAATCCGCCGACATTGTAATATTGACAACCGAGGATAGGTTTGCCCCTACACGCTTTGTGCTAGAGCTGTCGACGTTGTTTACTCTTCTTTAATTCCGGAGTTATCAGGTTGACAGTCTTGTGTTTATATGTTCGTTACTGTTTCTTGCCTTCTCCTGTCTTCAGCGTATTATATCTTATCATTATTATCATCTTTGCCATCCGACAATGTGCAGCATGACCTTCAGCGTTGACCACTCATAACATTCCCGAAAGCAGAAAACCACGGAAACAAAGGAAACCTATGCGCAAAGTCTAACTGTTTGGCAGCTCTTGTATCTTTGGTTGTGTTTATGTCCCCATCGTTTCTATTTTCTTCACCATTATTTGTACTCCTATTAACCTTCGCCGTCAATTTGTTTCCTATTTATTCCTATTATATGTATTTCGACCCTCTATCATCTCCATTACTACTTGCTTCAATCTGGCCCTACCGCCGTGGGGGCGGGAGGGCCACTTATTCCCTAGTATTATATATTTATATTAATTCGATATGTAACCCTAAAACAAAATACGATATGAAATCGATTCGATTATATCTTCTTCGCTATGAGACAATGTGATCACATTTCTTTTTTGCGTACCAATCATACCGACCGGTACATTTTGATTTGGTTGCCCTATTTATATCGGCGTCGTAAGATCTACAGTAGTGAGATCCTTGACTCGTACAAGAGCCGTGCCCAAACATTTGGTGGATTGGTTTCACTTTCTCTCGGTTGAGGTGTATGATTCCACTCCAAAATCCAGAGTGTTTGGAGCCATTGCTGCTGTGACTATCGTACGGACTACGGACTACCGTATATATTTTCCGCGATGAGACAATGTGATAACATTTCTTTTTTGCATACCAATCATACCGGTACATTTTGATTCGACCCTGTGTTATCCAGCAGCGACTCTATGATACCGAATACTGCTATAATAGGTGTCATCTCTAACACGTTGCCCTATTGATACCGGCGTCGTAAGATCTACAGTAAGATCCTTCGTAAGAGCAGAGCAGAAGCTCGTACTATGTTGGGTGCAGTATGCAACGCTCTCGTTCACCGTCTATTAATAGCCAGCTCTGACAAAACGCGCACTGGGAATTAGCAGGCCAACATCGTTCATTGGCCCTGCATTACAGTAAAATAATGCCTACAAGGAAAACACGGGAAAAATGGGATACCAAGCTCCCGGAAACACTTCGGGCTAGTCCGTTTCTTACTTTTACGTTGGGCCAATACCAAAACAAAACGCAAACTGACCACACCCTTCTCCACCAAAACTATACTCCAATATCAGCCCCCCCCCCCCCTCTTGAGCGTTAGGGTGAGATGGTAGGATAAAACGATCAAAGCCCTCTATGCGCTTTGCCTTCCTCCGTGCTTACGGATCCAACCAGCGTCCAGGGCAAAGGTTTCTAAGAAACGAAGCCCCTCACTTGTCCTTTGGCGTATTATAATCCCTCGTCCTTCAAAACTGTAGAAAACGCCTCTTTACCTAAGAGTTTTACGAGCTGGGCCAGCCATAAAACGGAGTTTCTGTTGTGAGCTTCTAGCGCCGCCAATTTTGCGAGTTAGACTTAGAAATTTGGCAGAGATGATTCTGACATATTATTGGAGATGCAAAAAAAAAAGTATATGAACTTTTCTTAACTTTGAAAAAAACCGACTCGATTTCGCCGAGATATCCGCGAAAACCCAAAAGTACCAAAAAATCTGATTTTTTACCAGATTTCGACGCTAATTTCACATGACAGCTAAAAAAATCGCCATTCCCGATCAAGCTGAAATTTGGTGTAGACAATGCTTGAGACACAAGGAGACGATCGATGCAAATTGCATTGCCCAATTCATCACCCATCAAAAGATATAACAAAAAAAACGATTCTATACTGAAAACAAGTAATTACGAAAACGGCAGTTTTACTGCGATGCCCCGCTCAATTTTTCACTTTTCGAACTGATTTTTTTACCACGTATTTGAAACACATATGCGAATGTACTCCGTGTCATCCCTTTTTCTTCTTTTCTTTTTCGGACTGGTTATGACCACTTTTTCATTTTTACGGATTGTTGGATCGGTCATATATCCTGAGGAAAAAAAAAAAAAAAAGGGATGACATCGAAAAGGTTTATTGATACTTGAGGAACACCGTGTCAAAAAATCACGTCAAAACACGCATTATTGAGCGGGGCATAGCCGATTGACTGTTCTAGCGGAGTCTTGGCTGGCCCAGCTCGTAGGTATTAAGAGTTTACTCTTGGGTAATCCACCGCGGCTTTAAAAGTCCGATAAAAAAGAGAAAGTTGAAATAAAAGTTGAATCAAGTGATTTCATGAAAGTTCAAATCGAGTGATTTCATGAAATCAATTATCAAGTGATATTCTGCGTGCACTTTTTTGAGTGCGCTTTCGAAATTTCTTAGTAAAGTCCAGTGTGATGGGCGAAATCACTCCACACACAAAAAGCCCATAGCACGCACACCCATCCGCATCAATCACGCGATAGTCTTGCGACGATTTACCTTCGATCTCGACATATACTCAGCCCACGACTAACCAACTTCGTACCGGGCAAGGCCAGCCAATGTACATAGCGGCCTCGAAGGTGTCATTGCGATCCATAGTCTAGGGGACGAGCGGTTGCTTGCGGCGTCCGACGGTCTTCGTCCAAACCTTCAAAACGTTCTACGTTTTGTCATTGGAGGGGTCGATAATTTTTGTCGTCTGTTTTCAAGACGTGAGCTGCCATTTTTTTTTATTAGACGCCTGGTCTGTGTCCTCCATAGTATATCATCGACTGAGGTGTGAGAACTGTGACACTAGGGTGGGTTGGAGCCCCTAACCAGTGCAATTCGTTCAGATTTCATGACGCAGTCGTTGAGTTTCTCGATCGATGTCAAAAATGACAACTGGTGTGCTTCTTGCGATCGGCAACTACTGCGAAAAAAAATGCGTGTGCCCATAACTGCTGCCCCGCTCCCACACGATAAGCGGCAGCGTCAGCAGAGCTGGCACTCCTCTCAAACTCCACGGCCCGCCGCTTCCGAAGCGGCATAGCTGCGTCATCGACAACATCTCCCCTGCTCAACAGCAGTATCGGGCGAGCAGCGCACGAGGGAGGAAACACCAACACCAGCACAAGACAACAGACGCGAGCTAGCGGTGCAAACCCGACACACATCTCAACAACAGTACCCATGGCGAACTCAGCATCCCGTAAAGACGACGGTGCTACAGCACTACGATAGCACGCCATTAGCACTCAGAGAAGTCGATGCCCCCATAGCAGCCCTCGCGCAGCTTTCGTAGAGAGTAAGTACCACGAGCAGAGAGCGCCCGCGTAATTAACTGCTGCTTGCTCGAACGATACCAGAAACATTTACCCTGCTCTAACTTTGATGTAATCAGTCAAAGTCATCGATAACTATAGACACACCAGAGTCAGGCAGAGTCTATGACCAGAGGCTATCCCCCTTGTAACCCAAGGGGGGCTGGGCCGGTCGTGCACTAAATCCAGGTGCTTAATAAATACATTTTTTTTGTTTCCTTCCCGTTCATTATACTCGCCTTTCTTTTCTGTCTGCCTCATTGGTCGTAACTCAGATCCGGGGTCACGAAGTAGGTTCTTCTCCTCCCTCCCCACTACGGTACGTGCCTTGCACTCTTATCGCGATAATTGTTTAGTACTTTCTTCCCTCGTCGACTCGCGTCGAATTCCGCCTACCCACGCCAAGAAGGCGCTCTCAGCAATTGGTTCCTTATTTATTTCTGCGGATAAAGTCAAAATCTCACCACGGTGATATTTAAACTCGGGTACCAATGCTAGTAGCATTTGAAGCTGACCACTATACTATTATTTAAACCGTGAGAAAATGCTAGTGTCCCCGGACCCCCCACCAGTATCCATTTAGGCACGAGTGGAAACCCCTGAATTATTTGAATGCACCGCACAGACGATCAGATCCTTCAACGGTCAGTAATACCTACCACTCTGGTGCCCTACAGTCCACAGGTCTTCGTCCAAGCCTTCAAAAAGTTAAATATATGTTTTGCCATCTACAAACCGGTCTCCGGTGGTTTAATAGGTAACCACGAAACCTATTATGTTGGAGGTCGAGGGTTCGAGTCTCCGTACTTTTGAGATTTTTTTTATCGAATGACAACAACTGAACTGTCGAGAGCGCATATTATAGCGTGGGTAAGCACAATTCGACGAAAGTTGACGAGGGAAGAAAGCGCTGAAACCTTAGAGTGTTTGCGCAAAATACTTTCTAGAAAAATACTTTTCCAAAAATTGACCCGCGGTAAAAATTAGCGGTATTGTTCTGAAAAAACGACCTGAAAATACTTTTCAAAAGTAACGATTTGGCCAAAATTTGCGGTACTTTTTGTGCTCTCTGTTCATTGGCGTACAACGTACCGATATTTCACCCGACGCACTGGGTCTCATCGACACCACCGGGAGCCGTACCTTGCACACCCGACAAAAGCGCTGCTACTCACAAGACGGCAACTAACCGCGGAGCGCACCGAGGCTCAAAAGGTGTAGGCTGGGGTATGGCACGGACGAGTGGCGTTGGGCTGTCACGGCGGGCCGCTGCTGCGGCACCCGCCCACTTGGTGTCGTCGTGAAAGGTGCCTCGATCAGAAATTGGTACTCGTACGTGCTGCCTGTATACCTCCCTATGATACAGCATGAAAAGTCGTGTGTACCATCTCCGTAACACGACCGTGGTGGCGGCAGCACAGCAGCTGCAGCTACAGCAGCAGCAGCAGCAGCAGCAGCAGCAGCGGCGGCGGCGCCGCGGCGGCGGGCGCGGAGGCGACTGCGCCGATGTGCGAGGGGATCGGGTGTGCTTGAATCGTAGCGTTGGCACGCGTAGGCTCGAACAGCGAAGCTCAGCAGCAGCACAATAATAAGAAAAAAAGCTGATCCCATGCTTTGAAAGTTGCAAAAACGGAAGCCGCTTGCTGCTGAGCTGCTGCTGCTGCTGAGCTACTACTGCTGTTGAGCTGCTGCTGCTGCTGCTGACCCTAGCCACCCCTAGGAGAATACGAGTAGCTGCTGCTAACTGTGCTGCTGCTGCTTCTGCTTGCTATCTGGGTATACAGCGGCTGCCGCCGATGTTGGGTTGCTGTTGCTGTTGATATATACGCTGGCTTGTATTCGTTGCTGTTTTGCTATAGGATGCACCTGGTACCTGGTACCACGAGTCTTACGTACATACGTACGTTCGTACTGTGCTGGTCTAAGAATTCCTTTTTGTTTCTTCGTTTTTGTCTCCCCGTGCTCACCCGCTTCCCTGTTTCACACGGCACGAAGGGTTTGCAAAGTCTTTTTTATATTTGTTTGCGCAAACACTTAGAAATCGTGAGGGAAAGGAAATTCACTTTTTTTAGCGTCCAGAAAAATATTTTCTGAAAAGACTTTTGCGCAAACACTCTCTTCTCGCGATAAAAATCAAGGCAAGAACAGTAGTGGCGGAGGAGGGAGAATAACCCACTTTGTGACCCCGGATCTGAGTTACGACTAGGAAGGAGAGAGAAAGGAAGGGCCAAGATAATACATGAGATAGAAAATAAAATAAAAAAATTGACACTCCTGAAGCGTGTGGACAAGTAGAGCACACGAGGTGTATAGGTTTAGCTGACCTTAGTGAGATGGACCGTTGAAGAAGCTGATTGTGTGTGCGGTGGATTCAATCAAATATATCAGGGGCTTCCACTCGTACCTATATGGATACTGGTGGGGAACAGGGGAAACGAGCATTTGCTGGTGGTTTAACTTAGAGGTTCCCCGTGTTTTTTCTGAGCGCGATCACTTGAGGGGCTCTATACCTAATCCCAAAACTGATATTATAGGACACCAAATGCGCTACCCGATGAAAAACCCCACGGCCCAAGTGTAAACTGAAAAATATGGCAACACAAGAACGAAATACCGACGAATTTGGGTTAAGGAGCCCCGTCATACAGAAACCTTTTCAGCCAAAAAAGTGCTACCTCTATCGTAGCACGCGTCTACAACAACTTTGTCTTTACCAAGCACCTGTATTTGGTGATCGACCAGCCCCCCCTTGAGTTACTAGGGGGGTAGCTTCTGGTCATAGACCCTGCCTGGCTCAGTCGTGTGTAATAACGCATCCGAACAACATGCACGTCGCGAACCTCCCCGGATACGATGTTCTGCACGCCGCACACGTGGGGTCGTTCAGCTACCACCACACGCCACGGCCCGGTCCACGTCATGAGCAATTTGGGCGTCGAACGGCTGCGTCGCACCCGAGCTACCAAGACATATTTTCCGACAGCCGAATTCGGCTCGCCGCTGCACGCTTCTAACCACGATTCGCCTGCACCTTATCCAAGACCTCCTTGTGAGCTGGCTCTGCGCCTCCACCACGCTCTGCACCTTATTTCAAAGAGTCGATCCTGTCCGGTCGACGACGCCAACGTAGACAACGCTGTACGAGGCGCTCTACCGAACATGACGTGATAAGGTGTGAGGCCGTGACTTTCGCGGAACGCAGTATTCAAGACCCATTGAACCACCGGTACCAACTCTACTACCCAATCGCTGGATGTTTCGTTTCTCTTGGACCATAGCCTCCATAGTGCGTACCACCTCACGCATCTTTTGTTCGCATGTACCATTAGACCACGGCGAATTCGCAACACAAAACCTCCTATCAACACCAAGAGACTTCTCCAACGCAGCCATCATGTGATTCTTGAAATGGGAAGCAGTGTCATTCACCCACACCTCCGGAACCCCAACGGTCTTGCACGAAGACAGGAGATGCCGCGCTGTCACCCATGCATGCCCCGTGGGCTCAAGCCTAACCCAGTTACCTATGTCGTCCATCATGACGAGGATGTAACTGTAGCACGCATCCTTATCCAGGCCGTCGTCGCCCAACGGCCCACTTGCTCCAACATAAAGATAATCGAAGTGGACGACTTCAACCGGCCTAGTACCGTGCACGGTCTGCCCAAGCGGGCCGGCCTTCTCACCCACCTGATAATCAATGTAATGAAGACACTGCTTGACGAACTCGGCAACGTACTCCTGCATGCAAAACCAACAGCAGCAGTACTCCATCAGGCGCTAGAAAGTTGCCAGTTCACCACGATGGCCAGCCTCCTTCATATGAGCACACACCATCAACCGCACCTGAAGCTCTGTAGCCCCCCCGGGAATCCAAAGCACCGCATGCTCGTTAACCGGTTACCCCTCGAATATTGCAGTATTATGGAAAGCCCCGGTAGACCTAACTCAGCTCAAGGCCAGCATACAGCCGTACCACTCGAGGGAGATGTGTTAATTATTACCGAGAAGAAATAATGCAGGCAGAACCCGGATAGTGACCTGGGCTGAGCCCGGTCAGAGAGACCTTGCTGGGTAAAAGAGGAAGACAACAACACAAGAAAGAGAAAGACAAATCTGGTCGGGTCACTTGCCACGCCCCTGACCATGCCACTCGCCCTGCCTATGACCACTTTGACTATAGGTACTGCTATGTTGTTGAGTATAAGCTGTCCTACTGTCGAAATCCAACTCGGCACATTCACGGTCACACAACTCACCCACGAACACTGCTTACGAAACCGATCCCGGTTGCGGCGCGCCAGACAATCTCACCGACTTACTGGTGTCTATGAACATCGAAACTCCGCCCTCCGCCTTGCGCCCCTTTCTGTCCGGCCCCACCTTCAGGCGATGCCCACCCTGTCAATTTTATTACCTCCTCCTCTCCCCGCCCCGGGTCCCTGCCAACCCTGGGCTTCGCCACCTCTCCCCTGGTGCTGCCCATGCGAGAAGCTGAACCTTGCGACGGTCGCCGCAGGCTGCTGCTGCTGCTGCTGGTGGTACCTCGGCGGTGGCGGCGGCGGTGGCGAGCAGGGCAACCCCGCGGCTCCGGTCCCGTCCTGGACGAAAGGGCCATGCGAATATTGGCAATTGCTTCTGTTGCACTGTTAACAGCGGGATTCAAGACGAAATATCCCAAAAAAGTGTCCGGTCCATTGACAAAACTGTTAAAACAAATGAAAAAAAACAGTTGAAAAATATTTGCCACCACCCTATTTAACTTGGTTTTAGAATACATTGAAGGATGTCAGTGTATTACGAAAAACTCGACACTGAAAACGAATCAGGCGATGATGTTCGACACACACGTGTATTGGGTGGGAACCGATAGGATGGCAGGATGTTTTTTATCTGCAGTTGATCTTCACGTCTAACGGAGGGTAAATATACGGGAAAAACTGGATTTTGGGGGGATGCGCGTATCTATCTCTCTGGGCAGAACAATTTGAAATGACTGAAGAACTCATGGGTGCCTTGCCCTTCACTAGGAGTTGGCGCAAGCGGCAAAACAAACCACGCTCGAATTCATGAGATATCTGGCGAGAAATTATGCTCAGAAGTTGGTGCTCTTCGTGGGAAACTTGTGGGATGAAAAAAGAAAAAAAACTGCAAGGTCATCAGGGCAAAAATAAAACAAAAATAAACTGCCTTCGTTGTATCGGGCCAACGGCGCCAGATCCGGGCGCGGCCGCACGCCTAGCTATCATTATCGTCGCACCTGGTGTCATCGCCGCAGCGAAAGGCGTCTGTGGTCGGGTCTTATGCTGCGGGAAGCGAGTTGCCCCTTGCGAACGCAGCAAGACTAACTGCTGTCTCAAGAGTACGGGACAATTATCGTGTTATAATGTCTACGATACCTCGCTGTCCACAAATATAATGACGGGTTGAGTAGATATATTAACATAAAAATCTCCTTACGTTTAGGGATAGAGATTACGGGTCGATACTTCGTGGATACCGCTCTGTCCCGAAAAATAAAAACCTTTTTCAAATTAATATTCAACAAAGCGGTGCTTATATATCGGGACAGCGTGGTATCAAGTCCTCGTATTTATGTATGTACCCGTACAGCAGCAGTGTCTGCGCCACTGAAATAATGATGGGTGTGCCAATCCAAGCCGCAAGCACAACAGCCGTAACTTACACGTGAGCTAGAGGTTGGGCACACTCCTATGGAGAGTGCCGTCGGCCTCACAGAGTATCGGCGAGATACATCCTGGCAACCTAAGAGATATCGCGGTGTACTGCTGCTGCTGTACCACTAGTATACGTGTGAGGTACCAGGTATCACATGCAACAGCAAGCATGGTCAGCCTTCGACTTGATCCCCACGTACGTGAGGGAGTAGCATTGTCGTACTGCCAGCCGCCGAGCTCAAAAGGGCCACCCGGAAAGCGTGACCTACTCTGCGCCCCGGGCCTGGTCATGGAACAACGTGGCTGCGTTTTTTGTACAGGGTGTTAGAAAAACTATCTCGGTGCTCTCGATGCAGGCTTATGCTTTTCCATTTTTTTAGAATGCTGTGGTATGAATAGTTTTTTAGTTGTGACGTACGTCTTTTTTCCCCTTCGCGGATTGGTTTATTTCCTAAAGAGTTGTTTTTTCAGCTGCCGACCATTACGTAGCGAACTCGGGACAATTGTTTCTTTTTTTTTACGTCTAAATCAACGCCAGTCCCTCCTCTAATTGTTTCCTCCGACACGCGAAATGGCAAGTCCCCTCCGGTGTCCGTACCTGCTGCAAGCCCGATACGAAGGGCCAACCCGCCCGCGGGGCCCCGTCCGTACGCGGCCGCGTGTCTGGTGGATGAGTTCCCCCCGTGTTCGCCTTTCTCTTGACAGGTTATGCCGCTGCTGTTGGGTCGCCTAGCCTGGGCACTTCCAGCAATGTGTCCATCCGACCCAGCAGACTGCAACTTTCCCGCAATGTCAGTTCGCGCAGCATCGTGAAGGCTGGGGCATTTATCCCGGCGCACTCACCTTCCGGCGGGGCGGAGGGAAAGGTGATCTTCGCCGGAACCGCGGCGTCTAAAACCAGTCCGAAGAAGTCGTTGATGACTCTGTTGGCCGCGAAAATCACTCGCCCGCGCACTTGCTGCTGCCACGGCAGAAGCGTGTTGTAGTGCGTATGCATGTAGGCGGTGAGAGTCTTGGACATTTTCTGCCATTCTTCAATCAGCAAGCCCCGCCTGCCCTATGACACGCCCCCCGCCGACTCCGCTGCTCCCTGCTAGATCACTTTCACCAGAACTTCCACGAAAGTTTGGATGTGCACCTCCGGCGCTCGGGGCACTGCCGTGGTTCTCGGCTCGATCGGAGGTAAAACGCTTCTATGTCGATGTTTGCTATCGAGGGGGTGATCATGTCGATGAGCCGCTTGTTGGGATCAACGATGAATGTGAGCACGTGAGAAAAATCGCGGGACGAAACCGGCAGCACAAAAATACCACCTCGCAGCACAAACATTGCCGCTGCTCCTGCTTCCTGTCACATTATGATCTTTGGCTTCGTGGAATCCGCCGAGGTGGTACGGGCTTCTACGCTGCTGGTGTGCTCCATGCTCCCAAATTAGCCGTCCATGCCCCCCAGCGGTGGCTGCCCTCCCCTCTATCGTCAACCTGGGAACTGCATGCCCAGCAGGTGCAGGGCCTGTGCGTAAGGAGGTTGTTGCATGACGTACTGCTGCTGCCCGACTACATGCTGTGGATGCTGTTGTCCTGCAAGGTGCGGTGGCTGTTGCTGTTCTGCGGCTCGTTCTGCTGAGGTTGCTGCTGTGCTGCGGGCTCAGGCGGAGGTGCTGGTTGTAGGTGTTGCTGCTGCTGAAGTTGCTGCTGTACTGCGGGCCAACCCGGGGGTGTTGCTTGCACAGAGAGCGGCGATTGTAGGTGTTGTTGCTGTTGCTGCACGAGTGGTAACTGCTGCTGCTGCTGTTGTGGCTGTTTCAGCTGCTGTGGCTGTTGCGGCTGAGGCTGTTGCTGTAAGACTTTAATCAGAAGCAGTACAGCTTCCAGTAGTTGCTCACCCTGCATCTGCCTGCTGTCGCCCCCTCCAGAATGCTCTTCGGTTCGAGCTACCCCGCTGCCCGAGCCTGCTCCGATATCTTCTTCTCCGGTGCTGCTGGTGCCGTCTCCGTTTCTCTCGCCTTTGCTTCCCCCTCCCTCACTGTTGCTGGTCCTCGATTCTTCGCGGTTTCCAGTTGCGCCACTGTCATAATTCGCCGCAAAGCGATCGCTTCGCTTGCCTGTGTTGCTCATCTTGCCCGTAAAAACGAGCAACGCATGGGAAAAACGATTAGAGTAATACGGTGTTTACAAAGATCAGATTATGGTTTGGTTTGGTCTTTTTCTATTCTCCCGGTCCCAAAAAATAATCAACTTCCAAAAAAAAAGTTCCAAAACGCTCTGAAATCGTCCGAAAACGCCCTCAAATTATTTTCGGATTGGGGTTTGGATCTTTTGGGTTTCGAAAAGAACAAAATATCGTTGGCCAAGAGCACCCGAGATGCCCCGGGCGAATGAACACTTCGCACGAGCAAGAAACCCGCATATAATCTACGGCTCGTACGCACAGCGCACAGCAGCAGTGAGAAAGAGGGCTACCAGAGGGCAGATGGTTTGCGTCACACAAGCTATCCCAACAAGGCCGATGTCAACGCGAAGCGGCGCCGCGAAGGCCAGCAAAGGCATGCGCCCACATGCGGGGGAGGCTTGGCACGGTACAGCGGCATCGTCGATGCTGTGTGCTCTGCCGACTGCTGCTGCTGACGCTGCTGCTGCTACTGTTGCTTCTGCTGCTGCTGCTGCTGCTGCTGCATGCTGCTGCTGCATGCTGCTGCTGCTCTGTGTGCTGTTTGCTTTTCAATTTTTCTACAGAGAGGTCAGCGAAAATACTCTAGAGTCTGGGGCGTGTCACCGCGCCACACGCACACCGCACATCGTACAGCACGCCCCACGCACTCACTGCACAACGCGCCCCGGTGGCGTCGATTTACACCCTTCCAATAACTGCGGTAGAGCGCACAACACACACACGCAGCAGCAACACGCAGGAGCACGCAGCAGCAGCAGCATCTCGCATCGAAGCCGTTGTTATTCCATTTTCCGTACTTTCATTTCGTTATTTGTCGCGAATTCAAATTCATAGAATTGTATTTCCACTTCAAAACCAAACATCGTGATTTGGGTCTTCGCAAGCGTTTTCATATCAGATTCCGTTATGAAGATGGTGAATAGTCTGGTTCTCAAGACCAAACCATAATCGGGTCTTCGCAAACACCCTAATATTTCAAATTCATTTCGAACATGGAGTTTGTGCAATATGATAAATAAAGCAAGAATGTTGGAGGGGAGAGGGGTTGTGATATATTGGAAGGCTTTGGGGGAAAGTCTTTTAGAAGTTTGACACTTGCTTGTGCGCAAGCGAAGCGGACTGCAGAGCACCACGCAGAGCGCAAGGGGAGGTGCAGCGAGCAAAGGTTTGGTATTGCGGGTTTGATCGTTTTTCTGGGCAAGATGAGCAACGCAGGCAAGCGACGCGCTCACTTTGCGGCCAATGACGACGACTCACCCCGGAACCGCGAAGAATCAAGGACCAGCAGGAGGGAGAAGCGAAGAGGAAGAAGACGGAGAGGGCATAATTACTATGGGCATGGCCAGTGGCCTGTCCGTGACGTCCGTGACGGTCCTGAGTTGGGACTGCTAAGCCAATAACGCAAGACAGAATTACTGTGATTATGGCCAGTTGCCTGACCTTGATCGTTCCGAGTTGGAACAGGATAGCAGTAAATCTAGACAACGTTACCAAGGTCATGGCCAGTTGCCTGACCTTGGTCGTGCCCAGTCGGCGCAAGGCTGGCGAGAGTCCTCAAAGGCAACGAACATGAGCGAGTACACAAAAGAAAAACACGTACTCAAGTCGGGGCAATAATTAGCACCTTTTTCAGATGGAGAAAAAACGTACTACACTCAAGTTCAGACATGGAATGTAAACATCAATGGCAACAGCAGACAAGCAAAATCGCTGAGCTGAACGAACAATGGAATCAAACGAAAGCGTTGATGGCCGCCGAAAACCGCGTCCTTTCTAGAAAGAATCACATCATTCGAGAGATGGCAGGGACAGGCACAGAGCTATTACATGTGAGCGATGGTAGCGTCTGTATGTAGACAGTAGCGCACCAGAGTGGAAGGGACTGACCTTGTTTAGTGAGATAGACCGTTGAAGGATTTTATCATTTGAGTAATGGATTTCTTGATATCAAGGGTTTCGACTCGTACTTATATGGGTACTCGGAGGAGCGACCGGGGATGTGTATATATACAAGCATTTCGTTCGTGTTTTAAATCATACAACTGTGTTTGCTACCGAGCACCTTGATGGGTGCTCGACCAGCCTCCCCCTTGGATCACAAGGGGGGTAGCCTTTGGTCACAGACCTTGCCTGGCTAAGCCGTGTCTATAGATATCTGTAACTTTGACTGATCAGATCAAAGTCAGTCAGGGTAAAATTGTTTTAGATTTGGATCGAGACACCAGCCGGAAATTCCGCCGCATCGGTATAACGGTTCCGCCAAGGCGAGGAGTGCTGCCGCACAGGGGCTGCTGTGCGTAGCTAAACGAAAGGCTATGGAACATAATCAGCACCGCTTCCGGCCTAGAGGGGGTGCTGCCGCAGGCGGGGGTTCGAGTGGCGCTGACTGATCTGATTTTGGGAAACGGACCCAAAGCTCCTCTGTATGGGCGAGTCTTTTCACAGGCAGCGTCACTGCGTTTTTACATGCAATACGCTGAGTACGTGCCCAACATGGAGTTTATTAACAACGCCTAGTCTATCTCGCGTCCGGTGCTGTCGGTTGCCCAACTGCTGTGCAAGTCTGTCCATGCCTGCTTGTCCCGTACGTATTTCGATGGGACTGAATGAACTCCAGGAAGACGATTTGCGCGAGGCTCTTGCGAAACACGCGAAGTGTTGGACCGATGATTCTATCGATCCGTCTATTATAGCCGCAGAGGTGTGCCGTCGGGTGGCCATGGGATCCGAAGGTACTGCTATAGATTGCACTGATGCAGTACAAAGCCACCTTGAACAGTATTTCGAAAACCTGAGTGCTGAATGCGTTTTCCGTGACGTGCGTGGGGCCTTTAAACGGGGTCCTGCCGCCGTTATCAGCAAAGCGTTTGTGGCTGGATTGCACCCGCCCGAGTTCAAGGTCGAGGTCGAGAGTAAGCTCGAGATGAGGGGGGCTGGAGGGACAAGCTTGGCGAAGTGTTCGACTTCGTGAGGGAGGTGTCAATCGAATGGCGCACGGTGGAGCTGGCCGATAAGGAACGAAACCTTCCACGTACTGGTAGGGGGGCACTGCGCGAGAAGTCATCCCCGAAGCAGCTGGCTGGGAAGACCACCAGCCCGGGCGCCGGTAAGGCCGCCACCGGGCTTGTTACTTGTCTTGACTGTCAGAAACCTGGTAATTCCGCTCGTAACTGCCCTCTGAACAACTTTCCTGTGAAGGCCTCCACACAGACCGCTGTGGGATATAGAAACGCCTAAGTCAGACAAGGTCTATGACCAAAGGCTATCCCACTTGTGACCCAAGGGGGAGGCTGGTCGAGCACCTACCAAGGCGCTCGGTAGAAAACACAGTTGTATTATACTTTTTACCACGAGAAACTGCTCGTACTCGTACATATCCCAGCCCCCCCCTCCGAGTACCCATATAGGTACGAGTGGAAACCCTTGATATCAAGAAATCCATTACACAAATGATCAAATCCTTCAACGGTCCATCTCACTAAACAAGGTCAGTCCCTTCCACTCTGGTGCGCTACTGTCTACAATACCCCCAAAAGCAAGTTATTACTCAAAGTAGATATCTCAACGAGCTTTGATAAAATGTAAGCACCAACTACAAAACATCAAAGAAAACACTGGTGTCGTTTGTGAATGATAAACGACCTTAACCAATGATACCATATTCAACACAAGCAATAAACAAATGCCCCACTGAATTTACTTTTTAAGTATCATATGCACGAACTAAACAAATGACGTAGATCTCACGTCAAAATAACGACGCTCAACAACGCAAAAACTATTTCATAAAACGCGAGCAAAACATACAAAATATGCGGTATAACTTGAACATTACGGCGTGACTAATAATGTAGAAACGCCTCCGCCAACAACGAACACCGGCTCACGAGAAACAGGTGCATATTATGTTTTTGCGAACACCATCGGTACATGTACGTAATAGCACCCGAACAACACACACGCGCGGAACAGGACGTAAAAAAACGAACTGGATAAACATCCTGCGTCAACCTTACAAACGCACCGCTAATCTAGTAAGAACCAAAGTACCAGAAGCACGCCAACCAGTGCAGCACCTTTACAAGCAATCCCCACGCGTGCAAGCTGTCTTCCACAGCTCGAACCCAAAATAACCTGATAAATTGTTCACCACTCCGATAATGGGGCGCAATTTCAAGTTCAACAGTAGGTCACGCATGAAAACAGTCGCAAAAACATTTATTTATTGTCAAAAACGCCCAAGACCAAGCTCCATACAGTCATCGACGGCAGCACATCACAATGCTTATTACAGCAACCGTCCCTGCAAAAACGCAAACAATCTTTCTAGTATATATCTATTATATATAGTTCGTCAAGTGATCTTTGATGCCCACTTTATCATAGCAACTTAGAGTAGCGCAATTGTAAAAAAAATACGAATTCAAAATATTCTACAGTTTGCTTTGATGCCCAATTTTTTCAAATCAACCACAAATAGAATACATGTTCTCCCAAACAATAAATTGAATTATCCTCCTCGTGTCGCGCGTCCCGTATCGGCTTCTTTTACATTGCAGGCTGGCACAATCAGCACAACCATCACGCGTCTCCTACTCCCGGAAAGGTTGCACAAGGACACAAAATTACACGCACAGATATCAGGCGTCTCTTCCTCAGGGAAATGTGGTGCAAAACGAGCCTTGCCTGTACAACGACACACCGATCATACACGTCCATCGTCTACGGGCCTGGACAACGAAGACGACAACTCACATCCATCCATTCGCCCACCTGACAACACAAACCCCCACGTCTTTTGTCACGGCTCCCTCCAACGGATGACATTGTTGTTGCTCGCACAGCTCCGTTCTGACCGGAGCCGTAACACCACTCGCCACTCAGCACTACGACATACGTATCCTTCCTAAACGTATCTCGCCGCGTCGCATTTACAACAGCCGTGAAAGAAGCATGAAATACAGTTACGTTTCAATTTTTCGAACTTACCGCATTTATTTATCTCGCCGCGTTTTACAGCAAAAACGATATTGCCCTTCGTCTACGCCGACATCGCTCTCGTTCACACTTATTTTTCCGTACATCTGACCTTCTCCTCTTCCTCGTTCACATCCAACAAGCATGCCTTTAGCTACGAGAGGGTCAAGAGTGAAGGTGACGATGCTACGATGTGTGCTAGTATCTGTTATTCGCCAATATTACCATGCGTCGTTGTGATCTACAAGGTACAGCAGTACATATCAAACGTGTACATCAATTCCCATGTTTCGCCTTACGTCGTGCGAGTAACCTTTTTCTGCCCAACATTCAGACATAAACCACGTTCTATGACGATGCCACGACCTGCGACGCCCGCTTTGTCCCCTAATATTGTTGGTAGGCGTTCGCGCGACACTGCCGTTCTCCTTCGGTACCGCTTTTCTGTAGCGTAACAAAAATTAGACATCTCGGAGGTGTATAACGCCAACAGAATGTATACATACGCTGTAGAAAAACTTAACTTCTTGCCTAAAATATATCCGTACCTGCAAATCGAACATTTCTATCTTCGTGCGTCATGATACTTTTATATAATAATGTGCGGTGAACAGTCACCGCGAGACATTGCCACACGTCGGCAAGATTTATCAACGACAAGTGAAGTATAGTACGTAATGCGCTACTCGTATTTTCAATAGATACGGTGCACGTGCTCTAATTGTTCTAAACTGGTGTACTATATAATAAGGATACCGTGTACGTCCTGAAAGCTCTAAATTCGTAAGTGCGCCGTGCTTGTCGTCGTGGCCACAGCGATTCGCGGCTGCTCTACGTACGAGTATTGCAGCAGCATGGATCCTACTTTTGACCGGGGGACCATTAGAGTAAATAGGACCAAACAATAGTGTTGCTAAAAATAGGTAATACATTTTGGTTTTTGTGTGTACCGTAGATTTGCTGACTTCACAGATCTTAAGCATATACCGTCATTTACAACAAATACAACTGATTGCAGCGACTTCACATGATCATTCAGTTCACAGCAGTAGTATAGTGATAGTACAGCAGTACCTTCATGTGGTTCAAATGTATTTTGTTTAGGCTATACATTCTGGAGTACCCGCGTACTACGCCTGTTTCTTTGGTCATCAATCTTCTGTCACGCCGAAGTGGTGCTTTGTTTTCCTTCGTTTGTTTTGTGTCTTGAACCATCGCGTGTTGATTGGGGCTTTTTTTCGTTCTTTGCGGAACGCGGGCTTCCGTAACATCCTTCGAAAGATATATTTTTGTAGGCTCCGAAGTGGTGCTTTGATTTCCTTCGTTTGTTACCATCGCGTGTTGATTTGTGCTTTTTTTTCGTTCTTTGCGGAACTCGGGCTACTGCTACATTGTGATGATTATCCCGCCTTGAGACAGTACCAAGCCATCCTTCGGTACTTTTTCCCAAATAATCGTAAGTATTCTTGACATCCGACAATGTGTTGCATTAGCTTCAACGTTCATCACGCATAAACACCCGAAATATTAAAACTACGAAAATAAATTGTGTGTCCTCCCTACGAGTATTGAGTTTTAATTTTTAATACGAGCCGCTCAACTTGTGGCCCCGCCGCCGTGGGGGCGGGAGGGCCGTCTGATGCCCAAAAAACAATACTTTAATTAAGTGATCTTTGATGCCCACTTTATCATAGCAACATAGAGTGGAACAAAAGCAAACAAAACAAAATATCCTTTTTTTTCTCCCACTTCCCTTCTTCCCCTCGCTGCCTCGGCAAGGTTTTTGCTTTGGCATGGCCCATAGCGAGGGGGGGGGTCTTTCTAGCGAGCAAGGCTAGACTCACCCTCAAGCGGACCGATACCTTCTTGCTGCTGCGCGCCCGCCGCGAAGCGTGTGCAGCGGTGGAGTTGGTTCGGCACTGGTGCGTCCGGCGCAAAATTTCAGATGCACGGGCCTTTTTGGCCGTCGGTGTAGACAGCAATGTCCATCTCACTTTTGTGCGCGGAGGCAGACGCCATCAGAAAGGTGGACGGACAGTACGTACACGGCCCTAGGTGTGTTAGCTAGAGGGAGCTGTGCTGTCTCAGTAACCTGGCTTCGCCATCAAAGGAGGAGGGAGCGTGTGGCGACGAGCTGACGGAAACCCTGGCCACACTTTTCTGCTACTATGTTACACTAATATTCTACCATAACCTTACTGCCCCCTCCCCCCCCCCCTCTCGTGAGCGTTAGGGCGGGACGGTGGGGAAAAAACGCTCAAAAGACTGGGCCGGTTGACCCCTTCAGCGCGAGAAATTTTATTTTCCAGACCAAGCACCCTGAGTGCAACGAGGGAGAAAGCGAGGAACCGACTGGGAAGGACAGCAACGAGAGCGTGTACGGACGGAGCGGGTCGAGTGTGGTCGTGCTAAGACTGGCCAGAGCGGCACCGGAGCGGCACGCCGGAGCAGCAAGCAGCACAGCAGCGCGCCGGAGCAGCAGCACAGCAGCGCGCCGGAGCACGGACGACATCGACCCGTGGCGTACGGACGAACATTTTTTTGCTGACAAATTTTTCGTTTTTTTCCCCTGAATTTTGTTGTTGGGTCTGTGTGGATGACGTCACTGGTTTTGTAGAGAGACGCGGCAGAGATGGCGCGGATACCCCGGGTGCCTTAACTGTGTGCCTGATCGTGGAAGACCCCTTCAATGTGGAACGATTCCTAATCAGTGTCGATGTTTATAATGCTGTGCCTAACACAGACGTTCAGGATAGATTCGGGTAATTGTCAATTGACGTGATGGCTTTGGTTTGCTGTTCTTTTTCACTGTGTGCCCGCGGACTGTCATTCTGGCAGCACTTCAGACAGCAGCTGCGTGCTCCATCTTGTTCCCACGCATACCGTGTGTTTTTGTACAGACAGCACTTCAGGCAGTAGTTGTTACGCTGTAGTCGGCAAATTCATTGGTAAAAGAGTGGGAGGGGGGGGGGGGGGGGGCGATGCTGCTGTAGTCGAATGGAGATTGCGGGCGTGTAGTTCAGTTTTGGACACGCATAATATGCTGTAGGGATTTTAGGTGTACCTCTTCGGACTTGTGTATCCTTTCCCTCCTAAGTGTGCGTGTTCTTTAGGATTCTCTGATGGCTCTAGCACTTTTGTGACCACGGGCCGTAATCTTGCTAGATCAGACTATAGGGATTAGCAACTGAAACGAGTTTAATGTGAAGACAACAACAACAACAACAACACATTCAAAGCACGCTTCTCCCTACGCCGGCATGCCCGGCACCGTCTTCTTACGTCGCAGGCTGGCATACTGTAGTACAACTTGTACATACGTGCGCCGTGCTTGTCGTCGTGGCCACGGCGATTCGCGGCTGCCCTACGTACGAGTATTGCAGCAGTGCGGTTGCTACTTTTAATCTTTGCTGAGATTGTATCGTCCATCCTCGCTCTGGTCGCCTACTCGTATCGTATGATATCTACGTCGCCTTCTGTCACCGTGCGCGACGAAAGCACCACTGCTTTAGAAACGAACGGGGTCTCTGAAGGCCCCTAAATAACATCCCCTCCTCCTGCCTCTGCTCGTGTTCAAAGCCGTTCCGAGTTTGCGAAGTTTGGTCATGTTGCATGGCCTACTTACCAGGTACCAGGGGTGGTCCTGAGGAAAACAAGCACTCGTACGTATTCCACCTCATACCAGGTACCAGGTAGCAGGTAACAGAGAAAACCAACAACCGTCCTCAAGTCAAGCACCGCCACCACCACCAGCACCAGCTGAGCACCAGCAGCAGCAGAAACGTGTCGCTGGTGGTGGTGGTGGTGGTTGTGTTTGCTACAAGCTGGGCCAGCCAAGACTCTGCTAGAACAGTCAATCGGCTATGCCACGCTCAATAATGCGTGTTTTGACGTGATTTTTTGACACAGTGTTCCTTAAGTATCAATCAACCTTTTCGATGTCATCCCTTTTTCTTTTTTTTTTTCCTCAGGATATATGACCGATCCAACGGTCCGTGAAAATGAAAAAGTGGTCATAACTAGTCCGAAAAAAAAAATAAAAAAAAGGGATGACACGGAGTACATTCGCATGTGTGTTTCAAATACGTGGTGAAAAAATCAGTTCGAAAAGTGAAAAATTGAGCGGGGCATCGCAGTAAAACGGCCGTTGTCGTAATTACTTTTTTTCAGTATAGAATCGTTTCTTTGTTATATCTCTTGATGGGTGATGAATTGGGCAATGCAACTTGCATCGATCGTCTCCTTGTGTCTCAAGCATTGTCTACACCAAATTTCAGCTTGATCGGGAATGGCGATGTTTTTAGCTGTCATCTGAAATTAGCGTCGAAATCTGGTTAAAAAAAATATATTTGGGTACTTTAGGGTTTTCGCGGATATCTCGGCGAAATCGAGTCGTTTTTTTTTTAAGTTAAGAAAAATTAATAGACTGTTTTTTTTTGCATCTCCAATAATATGTCAGAATCATCTCTGCCAAATTTCTAAGTCTAACTCGCAAAATTGGCGGCGCTAGAAGCTCACAACAGAAAATCCGTTTTATGGCTCGCCCAACTCGTAGGTCACAACAAATCTCGATCACTCTACAAGGGATGGCAAGAATAAACAATTTTGTCCAATGCGGCGCAATAATCGTAATGTGATACCAGATACCAGGTATCATACGACCAGGCTAGACCGTGCCGCGAGACACCATCATAGCTCTTCGACGATACACCACGTTCAGAGCGATGCTCAGGTGACATGCTCACGTGACATTCTCATGAGCCTGCATCATGCTGTCATCATGCTGTCTGTGCACGTACGTACGTACGTACGCACGTACACACAATACGAGCTGGGCCACCCAAGACTGCTAGAACAGTCAATCGGCTATGCCCCGCTCAATAATGCGTGTTTTGACGTGATTTTTTACACGGTGTTCCTTAAGTATCAATCAACCTTTTCGATGTTATCCCTTTTTGTTTTTGGTTTTTCCTCGGGATATATGACCGATCCAACGATCCGTAAAAATGAAAAAGTGGTCATAACAGGTCCGAAAAAAAAAAAGAAAAAGGGATGACACGGAGTACATCCGCGTGTGTGTTTCGAATACGTGGTAAAAAAATCAGTTCGAAAAGTGAAAAATTGAGCGGGGCATCGCAGTAAAACTGCCGTTTTCGTAATTACTTGTTTTCAGTATAGAATCATGTTTTTGTTATATCTCTTGATGGGTGATGATTTCGGCAATGCAACTTGCATCGATCGTCTCGTTGTGTCTCAAGCATTGTCTACACCAAATTTCAGCTTGATCGGGAATGGCGATTTTTTTAGGTGTCATGTGAAATTAGCGTTGAAATCTGGTAAAAAATCAGATTTTTTGGTACTTTTGGGTTTTCGCGGATATCTCGGCGAAATCGAGTCGTTTTTTTTAAAAGTCAAGAAAAGTCCATACACTATTTTTTTTTGCATCTCGAATAGTATGTCAGGATCATCTCTGCCAAATTTCTAAGTCTAACTCGCAAAATTGGCGGCGCTATAAGCTCACAACAGAAAATCCGTTTTATGGCTGGCCCAGCTCGTATGGCTGTTGTATCATGTACCTGGTACGTATGTCCGAAAAATGTGTTAATTACGTAGTAGGCTGCTGCAGCAGTACGACGACCACACTGCTGCCGTACGTATACCCGGGGACACGATCAGCGCATTCCCGTATTCCCGGGGACACAATGAACCCCTCCCAGCCTCCCAGGGGGGGGAGGGATAATATCATCCCCTACGTAGCAAAATATGTACTGCTGTCTGTGCACGTATGAATTAGTATATTCAAATTCATTTTGAATATGGATTTTGTGTAATTTTAAATGGCAAGAATGTGGGAGGGAAAAGGGGTTGTAATAAAGTGGAAGGCGTTATGGGAAAGTGTTGTGGAAGCTGGACACTTGCTGGCAAGCAGCGAAGCGAACAGCAGAGCAGCACGCAGAGCGCTAGGGAAGTTGACCGAGCAGAGGTTGGTATTGGTTTGAGCGTTTTTTCCCCACCGTCCCGTCCTAACGCTCAAGAGAGGGGGGGGGGAGGGGGCAGTAAGGTTATGGTAGAATATTAGTGTAACATAGTAGCAGAAAAGTGTGGCCAGGGTTTCCGTTTTTTTCTCGGCGGTACGGGGCCGAAACGTAAACGTAGCGGGTTAGCCCGAAGGGGTTTTTCTGTGTTTAGTTTTCTGGGAGCAGGGTATCCCATTGTACCATGTGGGTGCCGTCTAGGCATCATTTTACTGCGTAAACTAATTCCACAATTCTTGAGCCAAAATATAACAAAAAGTACGTATGTATATACGGATGTACATATCAGCTGTTTTATCTACTACCATGGCATTGATGCTCGTAAATCCGCCCTGCAGAGCGGATTTATGAGATCTGCCTCGCTTTTTGTATACTGTTTTTAGTGCGGATTTACGCGCGCTGCTATACTACCATGGTACGTATGGCACGTGCGTGTAATGTGCCTACTGCTGGTCGCTCCGGTGGTCTAACAGGTAGCCACGAAGCCTGTTTGCATTGGACGTCGGGGGTTTGATTCTCCTCGTAGTATGGAGATTTTTATTCTCAAAATGACACCAACTATCGAGAGCGCATATTATAGCGTGGGTAAGCACAAAATTCGACGAAAGGTGACGAGGGAAGAAAGTGCTGAAATATTCCCGCGATAAAAAGCAAGGCAATCACTGTAGTGCGGGAGGAGGGAGAAGAGCCTACTTTGTGACCCCCGATCTGAGTTACGACTAGGAAGGAGAGAGAAAGGAAAGGCAAAGGTAATAAATGGGATGGGCGAAAAAAAAAAAAAAAACTGTACGACGTACGTACGTACGTACGTTACACAGCCAGCAATCAATGCTGCAGAGTAGTATTTGTGCCCTATAATATTTTCAACGAAAAAATCGGTATGCATGCATGCACGAGTCAAATGATCTCGATCATCAGCACAACCAGTCTCGCGAGCGATTTTGCAAGCCCCTTTCGCGATGACCGCGAGACAGCCGACAACAACAAACAATGTGCTCTCAGGAAGCAGCCAGCCCCCCCTGGCCACATCTATTATAAATATATTTCCCATCAAACAACCCGCATCGATTCGGAGTCAATCCCCATCGTTTCTATTTCCTTCACCATATATTTTTATTCCTATTAAGAATATTAATACTCGTAGTCAATTTGTTTCCTATTTATCCCTACATATTATTTTTAATTTGAGCCTCTATCATCTCCATTACTACTTCCTTTAATGGCCCTACCGCCGTGGGGGCGGGAGGGCCTCTTATTCCCTAGTACTCGTATATAGCTTGAATAAATGTCGACCAAGTACTACAACAGCATCACATCTCGAGAAAGCTGCTGTGTGACACTAAACTACATGTGTCTAAGCAAACCTTGATTTGCCCGAACGTGCCCCCTAAGCGCCTTCCTTCAGACGGAAAGGGTCCTTAATTTCTCCACTACTAGCGCACACAAAAGTGACGCATGATACGGTAGAGGTGCAACATGTATTTTCTGAGGCTGGCTATACCTCACCCAAAAACTGGTTTTGACGGAAAACAAAAGTGCTGCCCGATGAGAAATCTAATCGCCCTAGTATACAACGAAATACATTGCATCACAAGAACTAAAGTCTGTCGGTTTTGAGGAAGCGAGCCCAGTCATTTCGAAACAATTTCAGCCAAAAAATGCTACCTCTATCGTGGCACGCGTCAAGTGCACGTAGCGAAATGACTTTCAGCGCGCGAATTTCATCACCACACGGGAGCTAAATTCGCCAACACATATACAAATTTCGACAACGCACTATCGGCATTCAACACACAGCAGTATCACATGTATATACCCGTGAAAGTTTACTACTGCTCTCGTACAACAGCAGGTATGACATCATTACCACCTGCAACGATGCAACACGCTCTCAGTCACAACTATCTCTGTTCAGTCCCCCCTTTTCCCCCCTGGCCGCTCCGGCCTCAACCGAGTAGTCGTGAATTATTCTGACCTTGTGTGTGATCACCGCCCCAAAGGTGCCAGCCGTACGTAGCCCTTTTGAAGAGGCAGCGGATTGATCCTGTCTCAAACACTAGCACTCGATTTCGTCTACTATCTTCATACAGTTTTTCCCAAACTAGGTCCATGTGTTCTGCCACGGCGCCGTGATTTCCATACAGCATTGCTCTGGTTGGGTCGAGGTCCGTGACAGGTTTTTTCACCGGGACGCCGTTCTTGATAATGTCTACGAGCTCCGTTATTGCTGGGAAGCCTTTAATATCCCCAAAATAGTGTTCCACTTGACTGAGAGAAAGGAGGTGACACCAAAATGCTTCTGATTCCAACAGCCACGTCTCCCACGCTACCATCGCGTACATGTAGCAGCTCTGTGCCTACCTCTTACATCTATCGAATGATTCGTTTCGTTCTAGAAAGGTCGCGGTCTTCGGCGGCCATCAACGTTTTTGTTTGGTTCCATTTTTCGTTCAGCTCAGCGATTTTTGCTCGTCTGTCGTTGCCATTGTTGGTTACATTGAATGTCTGAACTTGAGTGTAGTACGCTTCTTCTCCATCTTAAGGGGCTACTTGTCGCCCCGACTCGGGTACATATTTTTATTTTGCGTACTCGCTTAAGTTTGTTGCCATTGAGGACTCTGGCCAGCCTTGCGTCGACTGGACACGACCAACGTCAGGCAACTGGCCATGACCCTGGAATTTATTTTCCGACCGGGACTCATGATCCGGCAACTGGCCGTGACCATCCCGCCCCTGCGGTGCTTTTGAGTACTCTCGCAAGCGTGGCGGCGACTGGGCACGACCAAGGCCGGGCAACTGGCCATGACTTTGGTAACGCTGTCAAAATTTACTAATATCCTCTTCCGACTCGGAACGATTAAGGTCAGGCAACTGGCCATAACCACAGTAATTCGGTCTTACGTTATTGTTTTTAGACAGTCCCAACTCGGGACCATCACGGACAGGCGATTGGCGATGCCCACAGTAATTATGTACAGTGTGATTGAATTTCGGCTCGCAACAACCAGGGTTCGGCAACTCACCTTGGTCCTGGCAACGCTGTCTGACCATACTGCCACTCTGTTCCGACTCGTTACATACCAAGTCAGGCAACTGACAACAATCATGCCTAGCGTTACTACTTTTCGTACTGCTATGCTGTTCAGTAAAACTTGTCCTACTGTCAAGATACAACTCGGCACATTCACGGTCACACGACTCACCCACGAACACCGCTTGCGACACCGATCCCGCTTGCGACACCGATCCCGTTTGCGGCGCGGCAGTCAGTCCCACCGACTTACTGGTGTTCACGAACGGCGAAACTCCGCCCCCCGCCTTGCGCCACTTGCCGTCCGGCCCCGCCATCAGGCCAGGCCCGCCCTGTCAATTACCACCTTCTCCTCCCCTCGCCCCGGGTCTCGGCCTACCCTGGGCTCCGCCACCTCTCTCCTGGTTCTGCCCGTGCGAGAAGCTGAACCTCGCGACGGCCGCCGGAGGCTGCTGCTCTCGATGTGGCTGCTGCTGCTGTTGTTCTTGCTGCTGATGCTTGCTGTTGCTGTTGTCTCTGCTGCTGCGGTGGCTGCTGCTGCTGCTGGTACCTCGGTGGCGGCGGCGGTGGTGGCGGGTATGGAAACCCCGGGGCGCCAGTACTGTCCTGAACGAAAGGGCCATGCGAATATTGGCATTAATTAGTTATGTTGCCTCCGCCACGCGAAATGGCAAGTCCCCTCCGGTGTCCGTATCTGCTGCAGGCCCGATACAAAAGGCCAACCCGCCCGCGGGCCCCCGTCCGTACGCGGCCGCGTGGCTGGTGGGAGAATCCCCCCTGTGTTCGCCTTTCTCTTCACAGGCTTTGCTGCCGCTGTCGAGCCGCCCAGCCTGGGCACTGCCAGCGTTGTCTCCATCCGACCCAGCAAACTGCAACTACCTCGCGATGTCAGTTCGCGCAGCATCGTGAAGGCTGGGGCATTTACCCTGGCGCACTCACCTTCCGGTGGGGCGGAGTTGGGAAAGGCAATCTTCACCGGAACCGCGGCGTCTAAAACCAGTCCGAAAAAGTCGTTGATGTCTCTGTTGGCCGCGAACATCAATCGCTCGCGAACTTGCTGCTGCCTCGCGAGTAGTGTGTTGTAATGCGTGTTCATGTAGGTGGTGAGAGTCTTGGACATTTTCTGCCATTCGGCAATCAGCAAGTCCCGCCTGCCCTATGACACGCCCCCTGCGGACTCCGCTGCTCCCTGCTGGATCACTTTCACCAAAACTTCGACGAACGTTTGGAAGTGCACCTCTGGGGCTCGGGGCACTGCCGTGATTCCCGGCTCGACCAGAGGTAAAAACGCGTCGATGTCGATGTTTGCTATCGTGGGGGTGATCATCTCGATGAGCCGCTTGTTAGGGTCCACGATGAACCCTTAAGTGGGTACATTCCCAGTTCTGCTTGTGCGTAAGGCGGTTGTTGCATGATGTGCTGCTGTTGCCCGGCTACCTGCTGGGGGTGCTGTTGTCCTGCAAGGTGCGGTGGCTGTTTTGGTGTCTGTGGGTCGATCTGATGAGGTTTCTGCTGTGCTGCGGGCTCAGCCGGGGGTGCTGGTTGTAGGTGTTGCTGCTGATGAAGTTGCTGCTGTACTGCGGGCCCATCCTGGGGTGGTGCTAGGTGTTGTTGCTGTTGCTGAACGAGAGGTGCCTGCTGCTGCTGTTGCTGCTGCTGTTGCGGCTGTTGTGTGGGCTGTTTCTGCGGCGGCTGTTGTTGTAAGACTTGTACACAGTAAAGCACCAGAGCAATAGGTACTGACCTTTCTTAGTGGGATGAACCGTTGAAGGATATCATCATGAGTGTGGTGGATTCAAATATATCAGGGGTTTCCATTCGTATCTATAAGGATGCTGATAGGGGACCGGGGATATGTACGAGTACGAGTAGTTACTCGTTTGAAATATAATAGAATTCTGTTCAACTCTTTTTATCTCTAGCACCTGGGGTTGGTGCTTCGTCAGGACCCCTTCTGGGGGGGGATAACATTTGATCATAAGACCCTGCCTGACCCAGGCGTGTCTATAGTTATCGCTAAATTTGACATTTCACATCAAAGTTAGAGCAGGGATTTTTTCTGGCGAGACGTGAGCATAATCACGCCGCGTTTTCGGGAGGATGCTTCCTTCGTGGTGAGAAGGGCGCTCTCTGCACGTCGTCCTGTCTGCGGAAGCTGGACGAGGGCTTCTATGGGGGGCATCGGCTTCGCGGAGGGCGACTGACGTGCTCAAGCTGTTAAGCTCTAGTACCATCGCCTTTATAGACTGTGTGGAACGTGGGCTTGCCGTCTGTTGTTTTGTGCTGGTGTTTTCCCTCCCTCGTGCGCTGTTCGCCCGATACTGCTGTTGAGCAGGGGAGGTGTACGCAGCTATGCCGCTTCGGACGTCAATGATGCAGCTATGCCGCTTCGGACGACGCGGGCCGCGGAATTTTGGAGGAGTGATCGCTGCTGTCGACGCCGCGTATCGTGTTGGAGCGGGGCAGCATGGTATGGGTTGCTGTGGCGTGAATTTTTTTTTCGCAGTATTATCACCGGACAGAGGTGTGAGTGACCGCTTCGGACGACGCGGGCCGCGGAATTTTGGAGGAGTGCTCGCTGCTGTCGACGCCGCGTATCGTGTTGGAGCGGGGCAGCATGGTATGGGTTGCTATGGCGGGAAATTTGTTTTCACAGTAATATCACCGGACAGAGGTGTGAGTGAATGATCAACGTTGGTGATCGTTGTAGCTGCTGCTTAATTACGAGTGTGTCTTGTCTTTGACCTGGTAAGCTCACCGTGCCTTGTCTTGTGAAACACGTATCCCGATTGTGTCTCGCAATGCGGTTTACAGCAGCAGTAGGTGGTTGCAATTTGTGTAATGTTTTGGATGATTTGCGCTGTGAATCGCGAACGTTGAATGTTGAAAGATGCGGGTACATGCTGTATGCCTCTGTACAGAGATGAAGTCTCATCGTATCTATGAAAGTTGGGTATGATAAAGGGGTACTTGTATACGTGTGCATGCCGTGTGCCTCTGTGCAGAGATAAATGTCTCAACGTATTGTAGCAAAGAACCGAGTACTTCCAGACCCCCTACCGTACAAGCGAGCTCGCCACGTGGCACCCGTGTCGAAAAAACGTACGGAAACCATGAAGATTCGTTTGAAGTATAAACCACAAGCGCGAAATAGCGTACTTGGAATAAATTGCAAAGTTAATACGCATTTTTCAAGTTATGCCGCATATTTTGTACTGGTATGTTTTACTCGCGTTTTATGAATTAAATTTTGCGTTGTTGAGCATCGTTATTTTGACGTGTAATCTACGTGATTTTATTGTTCGTGCATATGATATTTATGAAGTAAATGTAGTGAGGCATTTGTTTTATTGTATGTGTGGAATACGGTATCATTGATTAAATTCGTTTATCATTCACAAACGACATCAATGTGTTTTTGATGTTATAGAGTTGGTGCTTACTTTTTATCAAAGCTCGTTGAGATATCTACTTAGAGTAGTAACTTGCTTTTGGGGGCATTGTAGACAGTATAGCACCAGAGCAGTATAGATACTGACCTTGCTTAGTGAGAAGAACTGTTGAAGGATATCATTGTGAGTGTAGTGGATTCAAACATATCAGGGGTTTCCATTCGTATCTATAAGGATGTTGATGGGGGACCGGGGATATGTACGAGAACGAGTAGTTACTGGTTTGAAATTTAACACAACTTTGTTCAACTCTTTTTATCTCTAGCACCTGGGGTTGGTGCTTGGTCAGGCCCCCTTCTGGGCTAGAAGGGGGATAACCTCTGATCATAAGACCCTGCCTGACCTAGGCGTGTCTTTAGACTTTAGAGAGCAGCAAAACAGCTTCCAGTAGCTGCTTAGCTGGTGTTTGCAAGCTGCCGCTTCTTCCGAGTGGCTCGTCGGCTCGAGCTACCCCGCTGCCGGAGCCTGAACCCGAGCCTGCGCCGAGATCATCTCCCCCGCTGCTGATTGTGCCCTCTCCGTCTCCCTCCCCTTCGCTTCCCCTTCCCTCGCTATTTCTGGCCCTTGCTTTTTCGCGGTTGCGGCCTGTGTCGTCCTTATTCGCCGCAAAGCGTGCCCGTCGCTTGCTTGCGTTGCTTATCTTGCCTGAGAAAACGATCAAACCCGAAATACCAAATCGATGCTCGCTTCACCTCCCCGTTGCGCTCTGCGTGTTGCTCTGCAGTCCGCTTCGCTGCGCACCAGCAAGTGTCAAACTTCGAAAGCACTTTCCCCCAACGTCTTCTTCTATAATACAACCCCTCTCCCCTCCCACATTCCTGCCTCTCGATATTGCACAAACTCCATATTCGAAATGAATTTGAAGATATTAAAGTGGTGTCGTTTGCGAATGATAAACGAACCTTAATCAATGATACCGTATTCCACACATGCAATAAAACAAATGCCCCACTGCATTTTCCTAATGAATATCATATGCACGAAGTAAAACATCACGTATATCACACGTCAAAATAACTACGCTGAACACAACGCAAGCAATCCGAAATACACACCCAAATTACAATAACAACCTAAAATATTGTTCACCACTCCGATAATGCGGCGAAATTTCAAGTTCCACACTAAGTCACGGATGAATACCGTCAAAAAGCATTTACTATCGAAAACGCCCAAGCCAAGCTGCATACAGTCATCGACGGCAGCACATCAAAATGCTAATTACAGCAACCGTCCCTGCAAAAATGCAAACAATAGCTTAAATAAGTATCGACCAAGTACTCCAACAGCAATACATTTCAAGTATGCTGCTGTGTGACACTACACTACAACATATGTCCAAGAAAACCTTGACTTGCCCGAACGTGGCCCCTAAGCGCCTTCCTTCAGACGGAAAGGGTCGTTTATTTTCTCCACTGCTAGCGCATACGAAAATACACGTCGCGAGATGACTTTCAGGGCGCGAATTTCGTCAACACACGCGAGCTAAATTCCCCAAAACATACAAATTTCGACAACGAACTACCGGTATAAATGGCCGGTATTCAACACACAGCAGTATCATATTTGAGTTGTCACATCCTACTGCATGTGCATACCCGTAAAAGTTTACTACTGCTCTCGTACAGCAGCAGGTATAACATCATTACCACCTACAACGATGCAACACGCTAGTCTCAAGTCTCTCTTTCACAACTCAATTTTATTTTCACTTTTGTGCTTTGTATATCAAACGAATGCTCATCATGGTTTCCGTACGCTCTTTCGACGCGAGCGCCGCTTGGTGAGCTCGCTTGTACAGCCTGGGATCTGCAAGTACTCGGTTCTTTGCTACAATACGTAGATACATTTCTCTCTGCACAGAGGCACGCGGCATGCACACGCATGAAAGTACGCCCTTACCCAACTTCCACAGATACCATGAGACTTCATCTCTGTACAGAGGCATTCATCATGTACTCGCATCTTTCAACATTCAATGTTCGCGATTTACGGCGTAAATGGCATGGCCCAAATTGTAAACTTCTACGAAACTCAGGGTGCCACCGTTACGGTGTCTCGAAGAAAGTACTACTAATGCTGTAATCAGCATAACGACATACAAGCGGGGTATGCTGTAACCAAGCAAACGCACGGTAAGCTTCGCCCCTCAGATCAAAGACAATACGCACTACTTCCAAGCAGCAAATGCAACGATAGTCAACGTTGATCCACACTCACTCACACCTTCAGTCCGGTGAGTGTTCAGCGTGCAGTTGGCATCCAAAAAAACGTACCAAAACAATTTTTCATCACAGCTGACCATACACTGCTGCCCCGCTCCAACACGATACGCGGCGGTGACAGCAGCGAGCACTCTTCCAACACGCCACGGCCCACCTCTTCCGAAGCGGCATAGCTGCGTCATTGACAACACATCTCCTTCTCAACAGCATTATCGGGCTAACAGCGCACGGGGGAGGAAAACACCAGCACAAAACAGCGGACGAAAGCAGGCGGTGCAAATCCGACTCGTCATCTTGTAAAGACGACGGTACTACTGCTCAACAACAGTAGTAGCACGTTGTTAGCAATCAGAGAAGCCGATGCCCCCCATAGCAGCCCTTGTTCAGCTTTCGCAGCCAGTACGACGTGCAGAGAGCGCCCTTCTCGCTGTGAAGGTTGCGTGCTGCCAAGAAACGCGGCGTATTAAATTACCTACTGCTGTCGCGAACCATCCCAGAAAAATCACTCTGCTCTAACTTTGACGTGATCAGTCAAAGTTATCGATGACTATAGACACGCCTAAGCCAGGCAAGGTCTATTATGACCAAAGACTATCCCCCTTATGACCCAAGGGAGAGGCTTGGTAGTTACAAAGTTGTATTAATATTTCACGAGCAACTACTCGTACTCGTACATATCCCCGGTCCCCCTTCCGAGCACCCATATAGGTACGAGTGGAAACCCCTGACATCAAGAAATCCAAACACATATGATAAAATCCTTCAACGGTCCATCTCACTAAACAAGGTCAGTCGCCTGCACTTTGGTGCGCTACTGTCTACAGGTCACAAGGGGGATAGTCTTTGGTCATAGACCTTGTCTGACTGAAGAGTACCTATACGTGGGAGACGTGGCTGTTGGAATCGGAGGCACCTTGGTGTCACCTCCTTTCTCTCTCAGTCAAGTGAAACACTATTTTGGGGATATTAAAGGCTTCCCAGCAATAACCGAGCTCGTAGACATTATCAAGAACGGCGTCCCGGTGAAAACATCTATCACGGACCTCGACCCAACCAGAGCAATGCAGTATGGAAATCACAGCGCCGTGGCGGAACACGTGGACCTAGTTTGTGTTAACCTGTATGAAGACACTAGGCAAAACCGAGTGCTAGTATTTGACAGAGAATCCGCTGCCTCTTTAAAAGGGCTACGGGTAACACCTCTGGGGGCGGTGGTCACACACAAGGTCGGAATCATTCACGACTACTTGTTTGAGGCCGGAGCGGTCAGGGGGGAGAAGGGGGGACTGAACAGAGACACACAAACCGAAGAGGTACCAAAATGTCTCTGTGGTGACATACTCCCCGCACTTCTAAAGGCTCTTACAGACCTTCGAATAAGGTTCCCTCACGGACGTAACCTTTTGGCAAAGGTAGAGACGTAACTGACGCTTTCAGGAATGTTAGAATCGCACCGCACCAGGCGGAGAACTTTTGTTATGTGGTAGACCATGTTTTGATATCGGATTTCAGACTCACCTTTGGATGGACAGCATCGCCTGGGTACTGGGGCCTCATGGCCGCAGCGGCCGAAGACGCCCACTGTAACACTACGGCAAAGAGCTCTGTTATCCTACCAGAAGGAAAGGCCATGATGTCGCACGTCAAAATCGTGAGGCCGTGGGAGACCGGGAGTCCAACCCGGATTCCCACCGGAGTAAGAGTAAACGCCCCGCGAAGGAGCGGGCCGAACAAACCGTTTTTATAACGTCCGAGTACGTGGACAATTTCATTATGGCCAGCGTGCAGCTCAACGCCTCAGATCAGACAGCCCTCATAGCGCCGGCTTCTCTCGCATCAGATAAAGTGAGATTATTCGGACCAGGCGAAAAAGATGAAACTCCAATTCTCGCCCCGAAGAAGAGCACGAATTGGAATTCAACCGTGGATGCTCTCGGTTTTACCATCAACATCCACACCATGCGAATCTCTGTCACTAAGGAAAGGATCGAAGCGATTAGACTACTCCTAGAACTTGTGTGGCCGAGTAGCAAAACGCATGCAGGCGCGCAGGCCGTTCTCAGCAATGCCGGAAAATCATGGAACCTTACGTATATGTATTCAGAGCGGGAAGATATTTTGTCTGGTAGCTTCTACGTTTGACCAATCTTCACAAAATAGGTCAATCGAAAAAACGGGCACGGAGAGTAGTTAAACTGGGCTGGGAGTTCCACAATGATATTTCCTTCTCGAAGGGGGCAATCGACCACATATTGATCAACGCCGGTGAGTCGCGTAGAGCACCTTTTTAGGCATATGTACGACGAACCCCCTCACGACGATACTATTCAGACGCAAGCTTTACTGCAGTAGGAGGTTTTTGCCCAGAGCTCCAGGTGCATTGGAGATACGATTTGAACTAACATCTGTCCGAGCTTCTGCGAAAACAGGTGGTAACGAAGGGTAAGGACGTGATAACGATCAGCTTGCTCGAACTCTGTGGCATGGTAATGAATGACAGCGTACGTGACACAAGTCCTTTTGAAAGATAGGACGAAAACGCCAGGGGACCCAGTACTGTTGAGAGGGGACAACGTGGCAGCAGTGTCTTGGATTAACGGATGTGAAGGATCACGTAACAGACGCGCGGCCCTAGCCATGAGATTACTCGGTAGACTGGAAATCACGAGCGATTGGACCCATGACGCAAAACATATTCCCGATGTGCAGAATGTGGTGGCTGACGACATTTCCAGATGGCCAGAGAAAACAATCGCGCGCAACCTGCAGACCCTCGTACAAGGGGAATGGAGAGAGAAAAGTATAGGTCGAAGCGGGTGCGATTTTTTCGAGACAATTCTACAGCCCAACTTTCCCACAGAGTACATGGATGACGATGTATGGGATGCGATGACACGAACTGCAGAATCATGAACAGTTCTCGAACCCCTCCGAGCAGGATCATGCGCGGGAGAGGGAGGGAATGGGGACGAGGCGAAAAGACTGGTGGTGGAGACCCTAGCGCTGGCCTCGGTGGGGGGAAGCACGCAAAAGGTGTACTGGAATCAATGGAAAACGTGGTGCCGTCTCAGGGCGATAGAAGGAAAGGGGGCGTGGCTGTTGGAAAGAGACGAAGTCGATGCGGCAGTTAAAGAGCTGACGAAATCCATGGCGTTGCGATGCTTTATTTTCAAAAACCAGAGTCAGACGGTTCGGGGGTATCTAGCCGCGATTAAGTATTTCCACAGAATGTTTGAAGGTTGGGAGTTACCCACTTCATACTGCATGGTGACAGCAGTAGGAAAAGGGATCGACAGAGCACACGTAAAGTCGGAGGTACGCCCCAAGGTGAGGAAACCTCTGTCGTGGGAGCTGCTAACCAAGGGGAGAGGGGGTGCGTAGCCGGTGTAGAGACCGAAGGGTGGGTAGTGTGGTGCGGTTTCGCTTTGTCGTTTCATCTATTGTGCAGAGCCTCGGAAATTTGGGCTTTTGGTAATGGCCTGGTACATCCGGACTTTTGCCTGCAACAACCCATCTTCTCAGCTCGGTCTGATCATTTTTTTTGTCTTCTTTCATCTTGGCCCAGAGAGAGCCTTCTTTGTAACATCATACGTTTCTTCTGAGAGAAGCTAACGAGCGCGCCTAACGGCGGCTCGCGCCAAGCCTCTGGACTAGCACGTCCACCACAATGCCACAAGGGGACACTGTCACCCAACAGAGGGGTCTCGAGACTTGGGAGCTCCGTGATCGATCGACCGTGCACACGCACTCTCCTTCACTCCTCTTCTTCTCTCCTACTCCTCTTCATCCTGTCCTCTTGGACAAGAGCGATAGCAAACACACTGGCCTGAGCGCCATTCTTCTTTCTATATGAGTTTCTGAGAGCTGAAGCTCGAGCAACAACCAGTTGGTTTGACACCGGCTGAAGTGCTTACCTCTGCCGCGGGCTGCCTGGTCTAACTCAGGAGCCGCGCACAAACGCCCACGACGGGTAATGCCTTAATATCGGCGGGCCGCTGAAGGCGATAAAACTGTGTTATATGCGCGAATATACGCCTGAAAACGAGACCGCAAAGTCTTGTCCGTCAAGGGGTGCGTCACAACCAGAGCAGCAGCAGACATTGCCATCCCCTTGAGGAGAGGATGTCATTATCTTCTGCTACACCAGCAGTAGTAACCGTACACCAGCTGCTGTGCACCGTGCATAAGGTGCAGCGCAGCCACGCAGTTGAAGATGATATTTTCAGGGCGAATTTAAAAAAAAAGGCTTCAAAAACAAAAATCGCCTACGAGTACGGCGAAATAGAATAAAAGGACCGAAAAACATTTTCCGCCTACGGCGAGAAAAATACGTGAAACGAAAAAAACGCCTACGGTGAAAAATGTTGCGCGCCCAGAATCGCGTATTGCGCTACGCGCAACCAGCCTCGCGGCAGATGTTGCGCAAAACGGCTATTTTGACCCATATATTGCGCCCGCGCAACAGCCAATTAATGCCCTGCTGTACACCACTTGGCAGTACAGTCGCTCTTGTGCGCCTCAAGATTTACCTATTATTCTTCGTCTCTTCCGTTACGGGCATTGTGCGAAGCCGCAGGCGGGCGTCAGCCCACCGCGACGAAGCGCCCCTTGTGTATCCAAATTTTGTTCCTTTCCATCCTTATTTAGGTCGTTTTATTTCTTCGTGTTGCTTTGTCCATGCAGCCGTCAAATATTAATCTTCAGCATGTGTACGTACGTGTTCTTGCAGCATTTTGTGAAAAAAAAAAACATTTGTATTCTGTCTCATTCCAGGATTCGTTTTGGTTTTTATTCGTTTTCTTTTAGCTCTTGTTTTCTTGGTTGGCGTTACGTATAATATACGAGCTGGTTCAGGCATATCACGGCAAATTTCGTCAGTCATGAATACCGCATGCAACAGCAACTCCAATGAATGTCACATTTGGCATCATACTGACCGCCATGAACAGTGGAAGAGGGTGACGTCGCCAGTTTTTTTATTACTTGATTAAACTATTGATTTTGTGTGCGCTTTTCATCAAATTCTCAGAATTTTATTTTGTCTGCTACTTTTTTTTTTGCACTTTTCATCAGTTTCTCAGAATCTTATCTGTCTACCATACGTTTTTTTTTTCCCCTATAAGAAGAAGTTCGGTGTGATACACGGGCCTCGAACCCTTGACTCTTGTGTTGAGAAGACGCTGTGCCACCTGTTACTCTACACGTACAAGTTATGGTTACCTCCATTTTTCTGTACTTCTATTGTAGACGACTTTTTCTTTTTTTTCCTACGGTCCTCACGCAAATGGAGCAGATCCTCATACGCCATCATGCGCGTGTACCGCCTTAAGGGAGGGCAGCGGGGGTTCTCGGGGCACGTCGTCGACGTTTTTTCCTGGACATTTTCCCCACCAATGCACACAAGTTGACGACAGTTACTAATATCCTGCTGCGCGAGATCCTAGCGACAGCTATACTATCTTCAAGGACCTAGAACTGGCGCTGCCGCCGAAAATGTGGCCCGACCAATCACAGGCCTTCAAAGCGGTCAATAATAGTCAGACGTTTCCGTAGGAAAACGTGTTTTCCCCCCATTTTTTTTTCTGAACGAGCCGCTTCCAGGTGGTCCAAGGCATGTTTGTACAAAGTTTCACGCAAATATTCGAAGATCTGACTGCGTATGATCATGTTAAGTCATATTTAACGCCCAAAGTCGATTCTATACTGAAACTAAGTAATTACGAGGCGAAGCCTATTTTGCCCTTTTACCGCACAAAAATCAACATGTCCACGCCGTTTTTTGGAGATAGACCCTGAAATTTGGTACACGAGTTTTATGCGCCCTACTCGAGCCTTTTACGAGTGTTTTTTTTGTTTTTTTCGCCGGAAAATTTGGATCTCTTAAGACCCAAATTGACCCAAATTTCCCAAAAAATTACAAGACAAACAATATCTGACGGCAAAAAAAAAAAAAAATCCATCCGTTAAAGTCTCGAGTAGGGCGCATAAAACACGTGTGCCAAATTTCAGGGTCTATCTCCAAAAAACGTGGTGGACATTGGCCACTGAGTGAATTTTCCGCGGTATACTTGAACCAGCCTGTATATTTCTTGTATCCACGTGCCTGGTACGTTGCCATTTCATTTGCTTAGGGCCCGTACAAACGAGGAACACAAAACCTAAAAACAAAACCTAAAAACAAACCCTAAAAACGAACAGACTTTAGGTTTTTAGTGTAAAATCGAAGATGGTGTACAAACGCAGGATACGCGTGAAAAACAAAAGCGAAAAACAAAAGCGAAAACGAGTCAACGGTCAAGGTGGAAAACCAGCAGTAATGCACCACCCAGCTGTGGTAGAGGCGACGCCCAGCCCTGAAAAAAGAGGAGAGTGTGCCCACATGACTAGCCGACCTTACTCTGCTGCTGCAATGGCGCCCGTAGCCTGTGGAGCGCGAGATCTGCGCTGGATAAAGTACGGGTGCTGTACAAAAAGTGTCACCGCTTGCTATAACAGATGATTTTTGAATGTACAGCAGCACGCAATTCGACTTGGACCGCCCCATGAGCCACGGTTTTGGCTACGGCGTTGAACACTGCATTGCCTGGCACCAGCCGCATGTTGTTAGCGCCTTGTCTGCTCTCTGTCTTCTGGCTGTCCAGTGTACGGGGCGTTCGTAGCTGCGGTTGTCGCCATGATCTCCGTTCTCGCTGGGCTGTTCGTTCTTCGTGTTTTGTTTTTAGGGTCATTTTAATCGATTTTCGATTAAACAAAACCGAAGAGCAAAAATATCCCATCGCGGTCTACTGGGTCTCTTTTTTTCTGTTTCGCCAATCAGAGGGAGTGAATCTTCATAATTCATTATAGGTTTGGTTTTTAGGTTTTGTTTTTAGGTTTTGTTTTTAGGGTCAAAACGCTCCGTTTGTACGGGCCCTTACCTTGCTCCAATTGAGATTATTTTGGTTTTCTCTGCGCTAGAGTCTACGACCACAAAAAATAGCTCTCTAGGACGAAGAATCAGGACGCGGACATTACAGTTGGTGTCCGACGCAAGTCGACGAGGGAAGTAAGTGCTGAAATCTTCTCGCGATAAAAAGCAAGGCAAGAACCGTAGTGGGGGAGGAGAGAGAAGAGCCTACTTTGTGACCCCGGATCTGAGTTACGACTAGGAAGGAGAGAGAAAGGAAGGGCGAAGATAATAAATGGGATAGGAAAAAACAAAAAAACAAAAAAAAACTGATGTTGAGTACTCGTAGAAATAACGGCTTAACGTGAAGACCACGAACAGAGAAAACTCCACTTGGAAAACTCGGGCACTGCCCCAGGATGCCCCCTCGCGCAGTCTCCGCGTAGATATTTTGGCTGCACACACAATCGGTGTGCGACCAACTGATCGATGAGCCGCTGCGAATAGTTAGTATGGCAACCCGACAAGCGTATGGATGAAACTGCACCTGAAAGCCTTCGGCGCCTTTCATAAACAAAACCGTGATTTTCCAAGGAAGAATTAACTTCCCGATGTCTCCGAAGCGAGGCTCCCACGAGTTCCTGCTACTTAAAAATAGAATCGCAGGAAATACACGCCTGCACGGAGCATTCTAAAAGCCGGCAAGTATTCGTCCGCGCCATGCAGGTCACTATCCTGCTGCCGGCGAGACTAACTTGGTTTGGCCAACGCTCATCTCTAGCAACGGCATGTATTTAATTTGTGCGAGATCTCGTCACTCACTAACAACGTGGCTGGGTCTCCAACCACACAATGCTCTAGTAATGTCCGACCTCACTCTAATTCCGTCAATCCAAGAAATCGACGGCTAGCGGACAGACCTTGCAAGGGAACACCACTACCCAACCGGGTTACCCACATGTTCAAAGACAACAAGTCAACTTGGCCGCTGGATCGAGTCCAAATGTTTTCCTAATTAAAGCATGAAAACATGAACGATGCCAGCATCATACCAAAGTACCCAAAAACCCAACGCGAAAACCACCACACCCCACAAATTTTGTAGCTGCATTCTACACCAAGCTCCAGGTCTGTGCTTCTCCCAAAAAATAAGATGCAGTAATTCGCTAGTCATTAAAAAAAAGTCCTAAAAAATAACGTCGTACTCTGCACCTCTGCACCACGCTTCCGAGAAACACTCTAATCTAGTTCAAGACCAAAGTAAAGACGCTGCACTGATCGTCCCCGCCTATGCATCGCCGTCATAGTTCAAAAAATGCCTACCGCCGTTGTTATGGAAAACACTACAAACAACGTGCCGCCGATGTAGCCAATCACCTTTTCTGATATGTACTGGGAGAGAAGTGCTCCTCCGGTCACAGCGATACCTGCCAATCGTGGTTTTAAGATGCCCCATATGAGTGTGTAGTTCGTGGGCTACATGAAGCGGCGACTGCTCATGTATTGCGTGATCAGATAATATCACCTTGAGCACACAAAACAAAATAAAACCTCCTGTCTGGTACACCCACGTCACGTACGAGTGGCGTGGAGTATATGTGATTGCATTAAAGCTGTGCATCTATAAATAGATGGGTTCGGGACGACAAGCGTGCTCGTCAAATCTTCGGCAGCGTTATGTTTCAGCAACGGGTGGTGAGCGGACACTTCTTCTAGGGTTCCAACCGCTGTGGCCACACACGGCCAAAAAGATAAAGAGCGCGTTCACGCACGGAACGCTGACGATAATATAAACGAAACCCTTCACATGTCGTCATCTTCAACGAATTGGATAATAGTTACGCATTGCAGTGCACGACAAAAGTCACGATTTTCCCTACATTCTTCCCGAAACATGAAACGTATTAAAAAACGGATTGGAGGTCGTTGTCCACGAGTAGAACGGAGCTGACATCTCGGTTCTAAGGTTGGATTCAAAAGGAAGGGCCGTGGGAATGGGATAGCAACTCGGGGGTGATACGTACAACAGCCAGCAGCAAGATGCCCAATACAGAGCTACATAGTGGGGACTAGAGTAGAAGTGCGTGCTTGTAGTCGGGAGGCTACCATTGGAACGAGCCCCAATGTATCTCTAGATAACGGTTACGCTGTCAAACGTGGTCGAGCAGCAAGTAAATTGCTGTAGGTCTAGATTGTGTCTGGATCTGCAGAGTCTACAACTCTGCGACCGGAGTGACCAATCATTCGCGGTCTGACTGCAAAAAAAAATACCCGGTACCTGGTACAAAATTAGGGCGATCGTCACTGATCTCTCCCCTCAGCTCAAAGCCCCTACTGGCAACCTCGCAGGGGGGGGGGGGGGGGTACTCATTTGTTGCTTGCCTTAGTCATTTGACCATTGACCCCGCATCCCTTTCGAGACGGAGCACCTAGGGCTAGGGGGGGGCTTCAAAGGTAGTAAAATATCACCTGGAATTTTTCCGGAAAAAAGAACAGCAAAACGTGACACTGCTGCACAGGCTCAATCCGCAAAAAAGGTGCAGCGTGAACTTGTGTTACTGCTGTATAGGCAGGTTGTGACGGACTCTAACGCAGTGGACCGTTTATACGACATGAGCACGCCACATACCAAAATCAAACGCATGCTACACTTCAGGGGGCTCGCCGGCGGCTCGTTGCTGAAATGCACTTTCTCTGCGAAGCGTTCTACACACTGCGTACAGTACCGCAAAACGGATTGGTCAGATAAATTACAGTTATGTAGGCAAAAAGTGTCTTACGTACAACGCCGCGCTAATATGGGTGCAGTCGCACGGAGCGCGTTGTCGAGTACCGTATTAAAATAAGTATTAACACCAGTAAGACAAAACCAACAACAGGAGGGCAGTTTGTGCCGCAAACGTTCGGTATGTCGTACCTTTACGATGTGTTTGTGGATGGATGCTTGGAAGGGGTGATGGATCGCGTTACGAGGAACGTACTGAGAACATGGTCGAGAAGTGGATAACTGACAGCGGTGACTCATTTGACGCTCCCCGTTCTGCTGACCTTCTGAGTAACGTGCGAATGTGCTACGACAAGGCTGGAATCGGAAACAACCACGTGCTCCATGTACAAATAGTTGAGTATGGCACGCTAACTGCTTACTCATACTCCGTAGTTGACCTGACTGTTACATGCTTGATGTTGCACACGAGCAGGACTTGACGTTGAATGTATCCCGCTGGTGGCCGCACACATGCAGGGAGTATTGAAGGTACTATTTTCGATGGAAGGTTGAGGTTCCAAGATAATGGGACTACTGTGGTTACTATGTATGACTTCAGGACAGACCCAGATGACGGCTATGATTCAATCTCCCTTCTGGCTCCTGACCGCCCTGAGAACCGCATGACCGATTGTGAATATATCTTGGCGTTTCGTGTACAATTTCGTGATAGCGTAGCATCACTTCCGGTGAGACTGCAATATGCATCGACGTTTTCCGCTGTACGCATGGCCACTCCAACGTACAACATTACTACTGAGCGAGACCACAAAATCGCTCGGCGTAAAGCTGATAGGAAAGTGGTGACACTATACTTGTACTCGTTGTTCTACGGTAACAAAGTACCGGAAGCAAACCCTTGACAGCGCAGTACAACGCACGTTGGAGAAGCAGGAAGACCTTTATTGGCTTAAGTTTCCCCAAGAGAACACCTTCACTGTTGGCTAGTTTGTGTCCCACGCTAGTGAAGGACTACTTCTCCCGCCACACATAGGTGTATCTTCTACAGAGGGAGTCGGAAAATTTGGGTTAATGTGCGTGTCGATGGTGTGTGCTCAAAGGTTGAGATTGCAGCGAGGTCTGAAAACGCGGCAAATCCCCTGGCGGGGAGTTTGGGGGTGTGTGCAAACAATTGTTCATCAAGACGAAGCTTCTTGACGATACATATAGCAGTCCATGGATTAACGGTGTTGACAGGAGAGCGCTGGGGATGATTCAGAAAGCGGGGCTCGCCGCGTCACAAGCGCCTATCGTATGCCTCCATGTGTAGCTGCCGCCGAGTAGTCCCTGAACAAAAGGGGTTCACTGGATTCATGACGCTCCGAACCACACCACGACCACCGTCGAAGCCGGGGAGCACCTCACCGCCTATGAGACGTGTGTATGTGTGCATGAGACTGCTTCATCGTTTTCACCGCACCCGTCTCTTCGTAGACTATACTGTCACCAGAATGGTCCGTCGAAGTCGTTTGCTACGGCCGAGGGCTGTTCTAGCTCGTACTGGGCATCGACCAAAGTGATTCCCTGCGGGTGCTCACGCTGGCGAACAAGGTGCTGGAGGCGAGGGACGCGATCTGAGAGGCGGCGCTTAGTGCAGAGGCACCACCGCCACTACTGCCGGCAGTATCAGAGGACGATGGGACTGGAAGGAGCTTCTGAGTAGGGAGAGACGAATCACTTTGTTCCTGCCTCAATGAATCTACTGCTGACGCTGGGGAAGGAAGTTCCAAACTCCGAACGATGTTTTCACACGCAAGCAGACGACGACTTTCAAGTACAGCAGACAGCATGGAACAAAGCGGTTTGAGCTCGCACATCGACAGCGAAGGGGCCGCAATGCCTGATAAATCTTGGTTGACGGAGAGTTTTGAAATCCATCAATAGGAACAATTCATTTCAGGGGGGGAGTTACGCATTTTCTTCTGGAGATAGAACTCCAAACTCTACTGCGGCCCTGACTGCTGCGCGTCGACTTATGACGTACATGACAGAACCAAGCGATGGCAAAAATGTTCAGGAAGAAACGACGACAGCGCAGGCTAGGGTGTTACTTTATTAATTTGTTTTAACGTGCTAAGCTGTGCAGCAGAGCAGAGCGCTACGTAGGCGCCCACAGGCCCCTGCTATATCACACAGATATCATACAGAGGAATTGGATGTTTATGGCGAGTGGGATCATCGAAGGAACGTACTATTAATAATATAAAATATAATAATACGTATATGAGATGAGCTAACATATACGAATGGAAAGGGTGAACACGGCGCAGAGATGCTGCAGCTGGGGGACGCTGAGATTTCGTTGAACCGTCCAGCGTCCATGTTTACAGTTTCTAGTCGCGGATAAGGTCGCGATCGCTACACGCGTACGAAGCAGCGCACTGCTGTAACTACTCACTTCCTGCTTTGCGCTTTGTGTTGCTGATTTACCTCGCGACATATAAATATGTATATTCGTACATGAGAGATCGCTATCAGCACTACTACGGGAATAGTCCCATTATTCCGGTATCAAATGGCTGCAGAACGAAATCAACAAGGACATGAACAAATGAAAATCAACTAAAACCGATAAACATTTACTCAAATCAAGTGCTTGCATTGTGCGCAACTGCTACTACTGCTGTGTAGAGTGAAAATGATCGAAAAATACTTGTCCGAAGGCCTGAACGAATCTTATACTTGTGTTTCATGTAGTGCATGGGCCACCCGGGGATGATATTTTTTGTCCCCCCCCCAAAATTACGCCTTTTTTCCCTCGAATGAGAGGAAATAGGGGGAAAAAATTGGAAACGCTGAAAAAGGCTGTTTCCCGGAAATGTTTGGGTTCCGGGTGAGGAAATACGCATCCCTGGTTAAAACTGGGAGTGGCAGGGGATCTGATCATTCTGATCGAGCCATGTGAAGGAGGCCGTAAGTTACATGCGCCACTGGCGGCGCACCAGAGAGGTTATGGGCTAGTTAACTAGGTTGCCTTGGTTGTCTTGTCAAGGAGGCGGAACCGGAACTAACGTCGAACTCAACGATGCGTTTGCCATGGCATTATAATCTTTGCTAAGAGAGGCAATGACACCGGAATGTGGTGAACGTGAGACTACTGGGACGTGAGGCTACCGGGACGCGAGGCTACTACTCGTACAAAATGTTCTTGAGATTTTCGACGTTCCTGAGGGTGATAAAGGTATGAACTCAAGTGGCTACGAGTACTACACATTGAAGGGAAAGCGAAATCGCATGATCCCAAGGAGGACCCTATTGTACAAGGCAGTCAGGAACATTAGCGAGTAGCTAAGCGCTACGGCTCACTTTGATCTGACGATCAGGATAGTAGCTAGAGGATGTGTAGTTGGCATACAATTAGGAGACCTACGAGGACCATGACTACGCCCAAGAAGACTGACAGAGCGGTTCTGGTGTAAATGTTCATGTTTCCTGACGAGGATTGATGTACCTGGTAGGTTTTCACACTGTATGTTGCAGTGACTACCTCACAGCTTGAGAGTAGCTGTTAGGGATGCTGGGAACTCATGTAGTATTACATGACAGCGCTGCTTGATCGCAGGAGCTTATGGGGGGCTGAGTAACTAATTGTGGTAATACTGTAACAAGGACTGTTACAAGTATTAAGTTTTGTGATATAACCCCAGTACCGGCACGTACAGTAGATACCTCTCCAATAGACGTTCTACCTTCTTGTACTCTCACCTGTTGCCGATGCGTGTGCGACAATGGCGCCGGAGGCCACACCAAACGGATTCTGCGCTGCCCCCAAGGCAATCGTGGTCAGGAAGGATCGATCTCCAAATTCCGCAGCGAACACCAACGAAAACGTTTGCAGGATCAGAGCCCTGTAAAACGGGTAAAAGATACCAGTATATAAAGGATTACCCACCAAGAAAAAAATGGGTTCCCAAGGACAAGCGCACGGCGAAACAGCAGTACGGCGACCGACGCAAAAAGTAGACCTCATGTGATGACAGCAACATATTTCGCTTCCCAAACACTTTACAAATGCAACATTCTTGCGATAATAGTGTGCTGCTACCGACTGCACCAGTCTGTGAACAGCGAGCCCAATGCCTCCACAGACGAAGCAACATTCGCAAGCCTGGGCAGAAAATTATTCTCGCCGGATAGGTCATCAACCATCACAGTACGATGTTTATGCGGCTATGGCTATCGTCCGTACATCCAAGTATATATGGTCCCTTAGGGCCGTTCCTAACGAACGAAACAAATCACGATTCGTGAGGTTATTGTTGTGAATCGCGATTTTTAATGTCATGATTCACCACAAAAACCTCACGATGCATGACTCCATTTTTTTTTGCAATTTCTATAAAAAACAAAATCACGATTCATGATATTTTGTCGTGGCGCGAAATACGCCTGATCAAGGCACTGCGTAACCCACCCGACACCAACGGTATCCGATGGCCGGTCGCCCCGATGGTCTAGAGGTAACCTCGAACGCTTCTGAACGTTGATGTCTGGAGTTCGAATCTCACGTGGATCGGACTTTTGAGTTTATTTGCAAAAATAAATAAAAAACGGAATCAACTGCTGAGAGCGCCAATTAATAGTAGCGTGTGTAGGCACAATTCGATGCGAGTCGACGAGGGAAGGAAAGGCTCTTCTCGCGATAAAAATGCAAGGCAAGAACCGTAGTGGGGGAGGAGGGAGAGGAGCCTACTTTGTGACCCCGGATCTGAGTTACGACTAGGGAGGAGAGAGAAAGGAAGGGCGAAGATAATAAATGGGATGGACAAGAAAAAAAAAAAAAAAAAAAAAAATGGGGTGGAAAAAAAAAAAAAAAAAAAAATAGGGGAATGGCAGACCCTGCTTCGTACGCCGATTGTCGACAGCGAGCTGCTACCTAAAGACACTGCTGGGTGGGCTAACGAGCACGCTGTGGCCTCGAAATATCAAGGAAGAGGAGACACAGCGTGAAGAAAAAGCAAAAAAAAAACTGAAAATCTCACGGGCCAGGCAGAGCAGACAACATGTCAGAGAGATTGGAACCTCGCGCGGACCTGGCCTGGCCGACGGCGCGTGAGATTGGAATATCACAGGCCGTGTCGAGCCTCGGTCCGTGATTTGAATCACGGGACGGGTCGGGCGCGGTCGGCCGGGCACGGCCAGGCCGTGACCTACCTGCGAGAGTTGGCCCCACCCTCTATTACCGATTTGAAATATCGTATTTTTGACAATTTGAAAATATCATGAAACGTGACGAAAAAACAACTACGATTTTCGTTTGGAAACAAGTCTCGCGAATCGTGATATTTTGTCATACCAAAACGTCACGAATCGTGATTTATTCCGTTCGTTAGGAACGGCCCTTATATACATACATACATACGAGCTCTCCACACGGATGATGCGACATTCAGGCAGATACGACGTGATGACCTTTGAACTGCGTACTCGTATGACACGAGTACAGGACATGCAAGCACCATTTTTATGGTTGAAACAAACAGACTCGCTCCCGGGTACTGCTGCCTCGCCATGCAATACTCGTACGTACATCACTACTCGTACAGCAGTAGACCTGGTACGAGTACTCGTAGTACTCTGTAGTTGCGACTTGCTTCTCACCAAACGGTTTTCTTGTTCTCGAGCTCCTTGACACTCTCCTCAGCCTCGGCCCTCTCTTCGTCGATACCCTCGTTGGAGTCGTTCGGTAGCTCGTACGCGTCTTTCAGAGTGTTGAGACCAAAGTAAAGGAAAGCTGCTGCCGCTACGATGTCGTCAATCGGCAGGCCGGACGTGAACACCGACGGCACAGAGTGAAATGCCAACCCCAATAAAACAGCGAGCACTGACATTACCGCAAGAGCCCCCACGGAGCCCGCAAAGGAGATGAGGCGCGACGTTTTCGCCGCCAGAAGAGCAGCGATGAAGAACGTCTTGTCGCCAATTTCGGAAACGAACACTAGAGAAAACGCCTGGAAAAAGCCCGAGCTTGTTAGCTTTTCCATCAACGTACCATCCACAGCTGCCGACACCAGCGGGAGGGCCGTTTCGGCCGCCACGGCTGCATGAGGCAAAACATGAACTGTAGCCGCAGTAACCCCCAGCAGCAGAGCTGCCTTTTGGAGACCGCCACGCTTTCCCAGCCCAGCTAATTGCCTCCCAGCTCGCGCAGACCGATATTTAGTCCCGTCACCCTGCCAGTCACTTTTCTCCTGCGTCATAAATGGACTACGCTGAGCTTTTGGTCGATGAGGCCGAGAGAGAGGCTGCGACACGAATGCCTTGGGCGTTCTGGGTGCTACTTGAAAGGAGCGGTTGACGACAGGTGGGATCGCGTGTGATACAAAACCGCTAACAGAGGAGAAACTAGTAAACAAAGTCAGCCCAATTGCTGAGAATTTCATGGTGTTGCACTCTGCACGAGCGTGCCCCACAGATCGGGTGATCAGTCTGGGATGCGAGAGGAGTGGTGCCCTACTGACTGTATCATGATTTTGATTTTGACACGCACACGACACCCTTACGAAAAAAACTCTAGCATACTCTGGAACTCCCGAAATAAAATGTTTGGTACGTTTTTGGTTTTTGGTATCTGGACGAGTGCATACTCTTTTTGGTGAGTATCTGGACGAGTGCATACTCTTGCACGTTTCCAGTAGTGCTCGCTGACTGCTGTTATGGTGGCGAAATCCATCATGATGTTGGCGGCCTTTGGCACCAGGACGTCATCATTTTGTGTGCCAAGCTTGGCACGCACAGGGCAATGGAATGCTCTCCGACGAATCGCCGTTGATTCTGCTAGCCGCACGCGCGTAGGCCGCCTACTGGCCGTCGACAGCAGCAGTAGTAGTGTGGAAGCCCGCCCTATTGTCGCCGACGAAACGGTGATCGAAACTCCTTCTGTGAAGTCTCCTTTTCTCCAGACTCTGGTCGAGCGAGGATTCTACCACCAGTGCACCAACATTAGCGGCTTGGATGAGAAGTTGGGCACGGGCGAGGTCGTCAAGGCTTATCTTGGTTTCGATGCAACAGCAAACAGGTACGAACGTGTGTGAGGCGGCGTGCCGGATTCAATGTGGTCAGACGCCGCTGGATGCTTCAGCATGTTAACGAGGACGTCACTTGGCGTTGGTGCTTGAGGGCTCCGAAGTGGAGGTTTGACGTCGAGACTTAATTGGGAAGGTCTCGCAATATCGTGGTTGCTCATGTTTCCTCCTCCACAACCCGGTATTCGCGTATTTTGCTGCGACAGCCTCCACGTCGGGAGCTTGTTACAGATCATGATCTTACGACACCTTCAGAAGGCAGGACATCAGCCGATCGTGCTGGTGGGGGGGGGCACAACTAAAATTGGAGATCCGTCTGGAAAGGATGAATCCCGACAAATCTTGGACGAGGCGGCAATCCAGGTGGGTGCTCGAACATCGAGGTTTACTCCTATTTCTGCTGCTGTAATACAGAAATAATAGAGTGTTTGCGATACGTAAAAGTAAATAAAAAAAAAAGAGCAGCGGCCAAAAACAGGTACGAGCTGGTTCAGGGCATGTCTAAACAGAAACGAAAACGAAAAACGAAAAACGAAATCATTTCGTTTTCGGCATCATTTTAGCCGACGTCTCCAAACAGAAACGAATTGGGAACAGCAAGATCCAGGCGAAAAAAAACTGAGAGCACAAGCCATGGGCTGTTCACAACTATGTACACATGCCGACAATCTAGCGCTCGGCACCACAGGTACACCAGAGGAGCAGGCAGAAGCGACGACAATTCGATACCGGGAGGTCATTGGGCCTCCCATGGAGGTGGTCGCGTGTCCAACTTTGACGCCCCGGGATCAAAATTCAAATTATACTGAGAGCGAACTTCCAACCTCATTCTCGAGGGCTGATGCTGAACTCTACTCAAATTACTCTTCGCTTTGGCTCGAACGCCGGCAAACAAAGGCCCTAGAGCGTTGGGGCTGGTGTTGTGGTTGGCCTCCTGGCTGTGCGGCTGTGTTGCCGTGCTAGCTGTGGGTTGCGTGCTGCGTGCGGCAGTCCTGATGTGATATTTTGACGTGGCTGCGCTGACCAGTAGGACACGCTGAATTGTTGCTGCTTCGTGCTTTCGTTTCTCCTTTTCGTTTTTCAGCTGTAACTTTTATGTTTTTGGCAATAGGTTGTAAATCGTTGATTTTCTCAGAACAAAAAAAACGAAGGGGAACACGTTTGTACCAGGGACCAATCAGCGGCCTGTTTTTTGTCATTTCGTTTTTCGTTTTTCGTTTTCGTTTCTGTTTAGACATGCCCTCAGGCATATCACCCAAAATTTCGTCAGTCACGAATGCCGCATGCAATAGCAACTCCAATGTCACATATTTGGTATCATACTGACCGCCATGAGCAGTGGAAGAGGGTGACGTCGCCAGTTTTTTGTTCAAGGACCTAGAACTGGCGCTACCGCCGAAAATGTGGCCCGGCCAATCACAGGCCTTCAAAGTGGTCAAAAATAGTCAGGCGTTTCCGTAGGAAAACCTGTTTTCCCCCATTTTTTTTTTCTGAACGAGCCGCTTCCAGGTGGTCTAAGGCATGTTTGTACAAAGTTTCACGCAAATATTCGAAGATCTGACTGCGTATGATCATATTAAGTCATATTTAACGCCCAAAATCGATTCTATACTAAAACTAAGTAACTACGAGGCGACGCCTATTTTTGCACTTATACCGCATAAAAGTCCAAATGTCCACGCCGTTTTTTGGAGATAGACCCTGAAATTTGGTACACGTGTTTTATGCGCCCTACCCGAGCCTTTTACGAATGGGTTTTTTATTTTATTTTATTTTTTCGCCGGAATTTTTGGATCTCTTAAGACCCAAATTTCCCAAAAAAATACAAAACAAGCAATATCTGACGGAAAAAAAAAAAAAAAAAAAACCATCCGTTAAAGTCTCGGGTAGGGCGCATAAAACACGTGTGCCAAATTTCAGGGTCTAAGACCAAAGGTTATGCACTTTGTGGCTCGTTCATAATCTTATCAGCAACATAGTGCCAAAGAAAATGGGTGTACCCCTCGTATGGAGCATAAAGTTGGCCACTATGTTCCCCAAGATTGAAAAATCCAACAAAAAGGGGTGTCTCGTCATCATCTGACCCCTGAGATGATGCCAGGTACAATACGCCATTATCTTGGTTGGCTCTTTTATTGTTCCGCAAGTATATACGATAATACATGCCTTGCACTATATACGAGAACGATACGTATAATATGTACGTATGACGTACACCGAGTACGTATACGAAAACGATACGTACCATATTTTGAATACATACGAGTATTATGTTGCTTCGGCCATAGGCACTGCTGCTGCACAGCCTTTATCTTTGTTTGCCGAAATAAAAGTCGGGAAGAAAAAAGAGCCACAAAGTGGTACGATAACCTTTGGTCTAACTCCAAAAAACGGCGTGGACATTCGCCACTGAATGAATTTTGGGTGATATGCCTGGACCAGCCTGTACACCTGGTCCGTTCGGGGCCAAAAACAGGTACATACTAAAATCAAGTTTAAAACGCACCCCACGAACCTGCCGTTCCTTGCAACGCAAAGTAGAGTTTTTTCATGTTCTTCGTGCTCGCCCGGTGGCTACGTATACGAGTAGCTGCTATTAATAGTACGAGGAACGAACGCTTGCTGCTGTATTCTCCCTTCTCAGCTTGCGACACCCCTGGTATTCTAAGTCAACCACCATCCCGAAGGGGAGCCTTCTATATCGTATTATTTCGGCGGAGGTGTGCAGGCAGATATGTTTGTGTGTCACTCGAGTGGCGTGTGGTGCGAGGTGCGAAGGGAAAAGGGGGTCTCCGCGTACGTCGGCATTTGTATAGCGGGCATAGGGTGGAACTATGAAGGGCGTAATAACGACAAAAAAAAGGTGAAAGTCAAGCAGAGTAGACGAAATCCGGTATACCTGGGCTTTAAAGAGGCAAAAACAGGTACAACGAGTTTTGGACCAATGGCAGGGCACGTAGAGTGCGTTTTTGACTTGAGTTTAAGTATGTACCTGTTTTTGGCCGCAAACGGACCAGGTATACCTTTTTTTGGCCGCTGCCCAAAAAAAAACTTTCCTTCCAGTTCCTTCCGCTAAAAAAAGTGAATTAATTCCCTTCCCTTCACGATTTCGGTGTGTTTGCGATAGAAGTAAACCCAATCCTGCAGGCGACGCCTCCGAAAATACCAAGGGAAGAGGGGTGAACCAAAAAAAGAACGAAAAGAAAAACTAGCGTACGAGAGGAACGGCAGCCCAGCAACGGTGGGGGCGGCAGGGATAACCGCAGTGCCGCCGCTGCCACGACCGCAAGCAGCAGCACAGTTGGCTGCAGCTACGTGGCTGCAGCTAACAGCAGCGTCTGCTCCAGCAACATAAACAAACAGCATCGGCAGCCCCAGCAGCAGCAGCAGCAGCAGCAGAGCAGCAGAAGCAACAGCTTCCGTTTTTGATTTTTCCGATTTTGCGACCGACTATTCCTCTCGTCGTGTGCTGCTCCTGCTGCTGCCCTCGACCTACGCGCGACACCGCGCCGGCACGCTCCGCTCCCAAGCCCGCCCGGCGCCCGACATATACAGACCGTGGCGGCGCGCCACCGCTGCTGCTACTGCTGCTACTGTTGTTACCGCAGTGTGGTGGAATTGAAATGATACACGACGATCTGTCATCCTGTCGAGCTCTACAAGCAAGGCGGTACGAGTACGTGTACTCGTACGAACTCGTGCTCGTACGAGTAGTTCTTTCTGAACGACGCATCCTCCACGACACCAAGCCGGCGAGAGCGTACCGTAGCGGGCCGCCGGCAGTCCGCCGGCTCCCCGCTAGCAAAATCCAACACCACTCGTCCGTGTCATACTCTAGCTACACCTCTCAAGCCTCTGTGCTCCCATCGGTTGTTGTGTTGTGTTATGGCGTTCTGCGTCGGTAGAATGCTCGGTGTGTGTAGGCCAATGAAACTGAGAGCAAATCCTTACTTCTCTAAAGTACTTTCTTGCCGTTTTTTAAAAAAATTACCGTAAATCCTCCCTTCGGGAGAATTTTTAGAGAAGTAAAAGTAAGAAGAAAAAAAACGCAAACACTCCAATATAGAAACAACTACTCGAGGCGGTCGGTCTTTTAGGCACGGCTGGCCAGAAGCTAACGACTACGTAGCCCAAGCTGGATGCTTTTGGAGCAGGGATGTACATCAACTCATACATGCCACGTGTTGATTATGATTGTTCTCACCAAAGGTGATTAATTTTGATCACGTGATGTGATTAATTGTTGTTGATTGTTAATTATAGAAATAACTATTACATAATAGGATCTCGTATCGTAGTGGCTGGACGGTCGCTATGTGGGCCTTTCGATAGACTCTCGCTAACCATCAACAATTGATTCGAGTACCGGAATCTTTTCGCGGAAATAGCTTTTAGCCTTTGGCTTTTGGCTGACAGCAGCACGACTAGTCCGTATACTTTGTCAGCAACAACGACACTGATATCCGGACGACAACGCAAGACAGAGCATCAGGGCGTCTCTTAACTCGATTCGACCGATTTGACTGACTGGAACGGAACGAGATTATTCGCGTTCGTTCGTTCCATTCCTTGCTGCTTTTGCGGTTTGTGTCCGATCGACTTTTTAGGCACCCCCGATCCTGGAACAGGCCGCAACAGAAAGTAACCCATGAAATTTGCCTCGGGACTGTGCAGCTGGACTCTAGAATAGGGGTACCGTCACGCAGGCAGCGAGTGCTCCTGGTACAGAGGATAGCTTCACACGCAAATAGAGCGCCTGACATGCCTCAGACCAAGCAGTGCTAGCCGCCCAAGTGGCACCCTCGGGACAAATCTAGAAGTTATGATATCGCCGCCGCGGCTCGACGAGGTATCCTGGTGCTCCAGTGAACATCGGTCCAGCATTTTGCTAGATATCTATCTCCACAGAGTCTCGTTCGCCACCCGAATTTTTCCCTCGTGAACCTCCTGTACAGGCCATGGCCGTATCGCGTGGCTCCTACCCCAGGCGAGACCTGTGGCGTCTGCACGTGCTCCATCGCATGCTCCCATGTCATCTCATTTTGCCCCATACCCTCGTGGGCCTCCCAGCAAATGTCGCAACCAATCGCTTCCAGCACCGATCAACTGCCGTAAATCTCGTTCCAAGTGGGCCGTTAGGTCCTGCTGAACAAGGATTACTGTTTTGACAGATACGCTTCCTCTTTACAATTTTACGGACAGGGTGGGTACGCTTGGAATCTGTTCGCTTGGTTTTTCTCGATATCCAATCAGCTCCACTTCTTCAGGCAAATAATATTACGTTGGTTCCGTTCCAATGCCCGCGAAGTGAAGTTAAGACACGCCCTCACAAGAAGAAAATAACACGGGGGGAAGGGGAAAGGTCCTGCTCTGCTTTGCTGTTCTATCTGCCTGCTGCTGGTACTATTGCTGCTGTTCTTCTGCTGGCTCTGCGTCAGCATCTGCCGTGACGTGCGCACGGCACCTACTACTACTACGTTCGTTGTCAGCAATGACAGCAACATGTACACTTTCAAGCAAATCTTGACATTGTGATTGGGACAATGCAAGACAGAGCATCACAGGAAAACAAGAACACGGGGGCAAGGGGAGAGGTCCTGCTCTGCTCTGCCTGCTGCTGCTTGCTACTGCCGCTGCTGCTGCTGCTCTGTGCTGCTGTACGAGTGTTGCCTGTGTGTCTGTACTGACAGAATGCTGTTTTGCTGAAGCTCCAAATAATCGAATCGTTATGAGGAATTTTCAGTATAGTTAAAACACACCCTGGACAATAGATAATGGCCCCTGCAATAGCAATGGAATATGGTGCAATGGACGGATCTATTGTTTTGACGGTAATGTCCATCGATAAGTTAACTCCCCAACGTACTGCTTAGGCAGGCGTGTGCTGAAGTACCTCGGTTCTATTGTTTTGACGGTAATGTCTATCATAAGTTAACTCCCCAACTTACTGCTTAGGCAGGAGTGTGCTGAAGTACCTCGGTTGAAAGCTATTGTCGCCTACAAAGCTAAAGGCTATCGTTGGATAGCTTGCACAATCTATTGCGGACGGCAGTGGATATCGAAATATATATTTCTGGATCATTTGTGTCCTAAAATGGCTATCGATGGTCACTGTTTACAATATATTGTGGTGGGCAATGTCTTTCGGTGGAAGCATTTCTAAATCTATGGTCGCCGGCAATGTCTATCTGTGGATGCGTTTCTTAATAAATCGTAACCGGCAAAGGCTATGGATAGACGCGTTTCTTAATATATTGCGACCGGAAATGGCTTTCGATGGTCACCGTTTACAATCTATTGTGGTGGACAATGTCTATCGATGGGCTCCATCGCCGGCCTATTTCTACTTTTTTTTCTGCACTTCCTACGATGTACTGCTTTGCTGTGAATACCAGGTTCCGATACCCTTCAGCAAGCTGAGAGCTTCCACAAAGAGTTGTCTTATAAATACGCCTTTACGTACCCGTTTATCCCTTCATTATGAGTGTTCATCATTGGGACATCCGATGGCCGGCCGGAGCCCTCACACGCTCACAAAACCGAGAGCTTCCACAAAGACCGGTAACACGCCTATACGCGCCCACTTGCGGTGCCATCCGCCTACGCCTACGACTAGAGACCCGGTATGATGGCTTGTCGTCATCGGCGGGGCTCCCGACACGGCAGTACTGAGTGCATGCCATGGACTATATTTTTCGAGATCAGAACAACAACAACAACAACAACATTGTGCCGCTGCAGTAAATGGGTGCATGGTATATCGTGATCGCAGAGCAATAATACGTACAGTAAATGGGTGCTTGGTATATCGTTATCGCAGAGCAAGAAATGCAAAGAACTTTAACGTGGAAGGCCTCAACAAGGCGGTGAGCATGGCGGTGAATTGTGTTCAATGTGGGTTGTTTGGTGAATGAAACCGCGTGGTCAATGGTACTATTCTGTTGATGATAGTGGCCCCAAAAAAGTGGTTTTTAATAGCCATTGTCGACCGTGAAAACGAGCTTGTCAATGGCCATGGTCAACCACAATAGACAAGCAACGCTGTCTGTCGATGTACATTGCCCGCAGCAATGTATTTTGATATTTTGGGCAATGGGCGGTCAGCGTCAAGAGGTTGATTATGTATGACGTGCTTACACCCTGGACTATAGAAAGGGAATAAAACATTGTCGCTACATAGTAGCCCCTGAAAAGTGCTTACCAATGGGCCTTGTTAACCGCAATAGTCTGGCAATGCTGTCTATCGATAGCTATTGTCAGGGAGCCATATATGTTCGGCAATAAACACAATACACCTTTGCTGTAACAATGGAGTGATACGGTTGCCAATAGATGGCTATTGTCCTGAACAATAGATGTCGGGGAAACAACCGCGATAGACATTGTTTGTCACAATGGAGTGCCATGGTTGTCAATAGATGGCTGTTGTCCTGCACAATAGATGCCGGGGAAGCAACCGCGATAGACATTGTTTGAACAATAGACCAAAACGGTTGTCTACTGATAGCTGTTGCCGCCAACAGTAAACATATAGGTGTGTCCATCAATAGCCATCGACACCCACAATAGACTATTCGGTGTACTTCAACAACAGACTATTGTCTAAACCTATTGCATATCGTGGAGCGGTGTGTATAAGTGGTCATTGTTGCCGTTTGCTTATGCCGCCAACAATAGATACCCAATGGTGTCTATCAATACACATCGCCACCCACAACATATTATTTGGCCACCCAGAGTTGATTGTTGGGGGTGTTCCCTCGATAGACTATTGCCTAAACATAATGTATGTCGTGGAGTGGAGTATCGATGTTCATTGTTGACGACCGCCGACGTTTTCTATTGCCGCCAACAATAGATGCCGAACTGCTGTGTCCATCAATTGCCATCGCCACCCACAATAGACTATATTTGGCCACGCACAAAGATCACTTGGGGGTGTTATCTCGTCGGGGGGTGATACAGTAGTAGTACCATGAGTGAAATTTGGTGCACTTGGTACACCCACCCTGGCAGCAGAGGGGGGTGGTATCAAGGGGGTGATAACATCCCGTAGAAATACCCGTAGTGTTTGGATATCTTCTCTAGATCTGAAAGAGTCATGGGGGGTGATGACAAGGGGGCTACAAGCAACGTGTAGCAGTACCCGTATCGTTTGCATATCACTTGATCTGAAAGGGATTTGATGTCCCGCGTTGCTTTGATGTGCGCGTTGTCCTCACACGTCGAGAATACGTAAGACGTAGCCGGTAATGCTTCCCGCCTGGAAGCCATGGACGCTAGGCAGCAGCCCGCACTTGCTTCAACAACGAATGCCTTGGAAGCGGTACTCCAGAAGCACTCTCCCAACAGTACACCGCCGTCTATACCTGAAACTATTGTTTCAACAATGCCTATCGTTGCGTTTCCCCCAAAGCACGAAGTCCACCACCGCACACAGCAGTTAATGCCTGTCGATGGCTAGCTTGCACAATCCATTGCGGCCGACAATGGCCATCGACAGACATGCCGCACACTCTCTTGTGCTATTGTGGGTGGCAATGGCCATTGATGGACACGGTTGACATCTGTTGTTGTGCCGACAATACCCATCGATGGGTGCCCTCACCGATGGGCGCCCTCCAAAGGTCGACAATGGCTATCTGAAGAGACCTTCAACAATCTATTGTCGACAACACTATCTATCGATAGACACCTCCCACAATATGTTGTCGACGACAAGGTCTATCGATAGATACCTTCAACAATCTATTGTCGACAACAATATTTATCGATAGAGACCTTCCACAGTATATTGTCGACGGCAATATCTATTGATAGACACCTTCCACAGTCTATTGTCGACGGCAAATGTCTATCGATAGAGACCTTCAACAATATATTGTCGACATAAAAGGCTGTTGATGTGTCTATTGTCCAGGGTGGTGAAGTACTACAATGCATGTGCAGCGTGGAGAACCAAAAAGTATTTGTTCATCACTTGACATGATACATATTTTATATCGACTCTTCCATTGTTATAACAAGGATATCTAAGTATTCGAGTTTGAACCCCCGCCTGCAAAAACATGTGTGGTGGGTGAACTACTGCTGCTGTGATGGTGTCAATTTGTGATTCGTATCGTGCACACTCCTCTGCTTGGCGAGCTTATATATGCTGTGTACCAGTAGTTCCTATCAATATTAATTACGAGCGAATGCGAGTTTCTAATTTTGACCAAGTCTCTCGTGATAGGGACCCCTTGCGAGAAAGCGTCGACCGTTTTTTTACTTGATTAAACAGTTGAATCTGTCTGCACTTTTCCGTCGGCACTTTTCATCAAATTCTCATAATTTTATTCGTCTACTACGTTGTTATCCAACATATTCTCAAAATTTTATCTGTATAATTCGTTGTACTCTCACATAAAAAAAAGAAGATGTGAGACGTACACGGGTCTCGAACCCCTGACCCTTGTGCTCATAAGCACCTGTGCTACCTGTTACCCTACTCGTACAAGTGGTGTGATCATCCAGTTTTTATTTACTTCTATAAGTAAACGTACTGCAACTCTTAGGCCGTTTCCTATGCGGTTCGATTTCGAGCTTCAGATTTTTATTTTTAGATCTCAAAAACGAAAGCACCGTCCTATGATATGCAGTCCGATTATGCAAAATCTGACCGGAAATTTTTCGATTTGAGAATCCGATGACCCAAGTCGTCGGATTTTGGGCTAAAATCCGACGACTTGGGTCATCAGATTTTCTAATCGAAAAATGGCATGGTCTCTAAATTCAAGATGTTATCCACGCAGCAAGCAAGCAGCAGCAGCAGCACGATCGGTGAGTTGGATGGTGACACAGCGACTTTGCTTCGCGCCCGACGTGCAGCCGACGATCGGTGGGCCTCTCCGTCGCCAAACTACAGTCGGCTGGCGCGGGCTCGGGCCTAGAGACGAAGGGAAGCGCACTCGGCGCGCGCCTCTCCGTACTCGTAGATTTTACAGCAGCAGCAGCAGCAGTACAGCAGTACACAGTCAACGCTCGGATGCTTCGTTGTGTCAAAATACAAAATACCAAGACAAGTCGACTCGAGCGCACTCGGCGCGTCGCCGCCAGACCAGCGGCAGCCAGCGTGGCTCCGAACGCTTGGGTTCTACGCCCAGTACAGCGCACTCGGCGCGTCTCGTCGCGGCGCCAGACCACAACAACAGCAGTTGGTCTTGCCGTTTGCTCAAATATCTGCACCTATGTATGATACAACAAATCCGTGTTTTCTCGCATAAGAATACTGTTTCGATTTTCGAACTAAGTCGCTGACAAATCGATCAGACCATAATCTGAAGCTCAAAAATCGAACCGCATAGGAAACGGCCTTAAGGCGAAAAAAACGTGGTCAACACGGTTTCGAACCCGTGACCCTCGCTTTTTCCTGTTTTTTTCCCCACTACTGCACACACGTTGCTCAAGTCATTTCAGACCCACTATACAAAAACCAAGTCATTTCAGACCCACCATACAATTTCAAGTCATTTCCAGCCCACTATACAAAAACCAAGTCATTTCAGGCCCCCGCAAGTGGAGCAGATCATCATTGCCATAGCCTGCGCGATTATGCGTGTGTAACGCCTGAATGGAGGGCAGAGGGGGTTCTCGGGGCACGTCGTCGACGTTTTTTCCTGTTTTTTTCCCCACCAATGCACACAAGTTGACGACGGTTACTAATATCCTGCTGCGCGAGTTCCTAGCGACCGCTCTACTATCTTAGTTGCTGCTGTCGTTGTTGCTGTTGTGCTGCTGATGTGCTGCTCCTCTGAACTTGGCTGCTCTGTGATGCTGCTGCTTAGGTACTGAGTACGGGGGGCGCATACCTTTTTTCTTCCTAACTAAAACGAACTGTAGTAGACAGCAGTTTTCGAGATTTTTGCGTCGCCCTCTTCTAACCCAACCTAGAATACCTGTGGTTAATAATAGTGATTTGTTTTGTAAGTTGGATTTTGACATACTATTTTCAACTGTAGGCATAATAATGTTTTTTCTTTTTTCGTCCCATTTATTATCTTCGCCCTTTTATTTCTCCTTCTTAGTCGTAACTCAGATCCGGGGTCACAAAGTAGGCTCTTCTCCCTCCTCCCCCACGACGGTTCTTGCCTTGCATTTTTATCGCGAGAACGCTTGAGTCCTTCCTTCCCTCGTCGACTCGCATCGAATTGTGCCTACCCACGCCACGAGGCGCTCTCAGCAGTTGAGTCCGTTTTTATATATATTTGCAAATATACTGAAAAGCCCGACCCACGTGAGATTCAAACCCCGGAAACCAACTCTTCGTAGCATTCCAGGGTACCACTATTAATAGACCATCGGGGCGATCAACACATACATATGAGATATCATAAACAACACGTCACACATCACTAGTCGCTAAGTACATCCGTCCGACGGGAAATCTTGTATGCCAACTAATCATGATTAGTTTATTATTAAACTTAATCATGATTAGGTGTTGTTTTTTTAACAAAAAAGACGCGTTTTATGTTGAAACCACAACAGTAGGCCGAGTCTAGGTCTATCAGTCGGCAGCGGGCAGTGTCGTGCCGTCTGTTCGTGTGCCTCCGCTCTATTCAAGCAGCTATGTACATCAAGCACGAGGTACTCGAGAGTGAACACCTCTTTCCATCCTCCGTGCCTCTCGCCAGGATAAAACCCTTACTACCAAAAGTTAATTCGGTTGGTTGACAACAAAACTCATATAAATTTCTTTCTATCCTACTGCTTAGAAATATCATGCTTTATTATGCAACCGTAAAGACAATGTGCCTGCGGCACAACCAAAAGGCATACATACCAGCAACTTCCTGGTAGGCGAACTTGTCTGTACAAAGACACGTAATCGTCTGGGCGGAGAAAGGGTGGGAGACGTAATTTTCCTTCATGAAAGCATGAAGCACAAACTATCGCAGAACGTGTATCTGCCGTGTGGTGGAGTGTTATACCCACGTAGGCCCTATGCCTTGTAACTACTGCTTGAAGCGTGGTTAAGGAAATCGAAATTATGGCATAGTACGTACTATACTATAAGCAGGGCGTTGATGAGGGTATGTTTAGTGCTTCCGACGCCTTGCTGTAGTGGAAAACTGTTGTATATACTACCGTCGCATTGTACGGTACAGTGCACTTGAGAGAGCGTGGGACGGGGTGTACTCATGTCGTGCACGGCCGTAGTCATATGACCATAGACCCTCGCATCCCTACAATGCCGGGACGGAGCACGTTGGGCTTTCACCAACCAGGCAGACATTGCTTGCACCAAGCGCGAATCGCCGTGAGGTATTGGGCGAGTCGCATGGAGGGTGAGCTGCATCCTGCTAAGAACCGCCTCTGAGGCGGACTTGCATATGGACGACAGCTTCAATGAGTTAATTTAATTTCTGGTGTGGCCACTTCCGGAGACAGCAATGGGTTTTACTATGTAACTGCCTCGCGGATGCCTTACCATATTAACACTACGTGATACGACCATTCCCCTTGTGCGGAGCAAAGGTTCTCCACCCCGCACAAAGGATCTACTCGACCGCCAGCTTTGGTGACCGCCAAAAAAAAAAAAAAAAAGAACGGCACCCTGGTTGTCTAGCTCACGCAGCGAGTGGCGTGTTTTACAGCGTCGTTGCCAACCGACGCCAAAGGGGGGGAGCGTGGGACGGGGGGGCTCCATGGCACGAGCGATGAAGGACCCCATTCGCGCAGCTGGCGGCGGAATCTGTGAAATACACGGTTGAAAACCATCAATAATCATGATTATTAAGCACATCATCGTGTAGTTGATTGTGTTGTTTTTAATCAACGTATCATGATCAGATCACCCCAATTTTGACAAATTAATCAACAATCAAATCAACCCCAAAAAATTGTTGATGTGCATCCCTATTTTGGAGGCAGATGACAGCAGGCGACGTACGCAACGACGACTAGCCCGGTGGTAGCGTATGACAGTACGACGGGCATCGTCAGCAATCCGTCAGCTGGCAGCTTGGACACCCTCCCCCACCACGCTACAACACGACAGCACCAACCAGTAAATGTACCCACGATGCATCATGCCGTGCACGAAAACACTACAGCCCACAATATACCACAACCAACCTTCTATTGCCGTTGGCAGTTGCTATCGATAGACACCTCGTCCAATCTATTGTGGCTGACAATGGCCATCGATAGACACGCCTCACATTCTATTGATGATGTTGTCAATGGCCATTGTCGACCACAATAGGTAATACATAGACTTGGCAATCCTGTCTATCGATATATATTGTCGGCTACAATAGAATTTGATATTTTGGGCAATAGACAAATAGAATCATGGGATATATGATGTCGGAAAGTGCTTACACCGTTGACAATGGAAAACAGATTCGTAGAACATTCGTGCTACAATAGCCCCCAAAAAGTGCGTACCAATGGCCATTGCTATCCACAATAGGCTGGCCATGCTGTCCATCGATAGATATTAGAGAGTTTCGGGAAAAAACATGAAATCGTGCTTTATTTTTAGAATAACCTAAGGGTTGCTAACCTCAACGCCAAAAAACAAAATCCAAAACTCTCCACGTACGTATGTACGAGTATTGTCAGGATCAATGTAATAGCAGACAAGTGACACAATTTACCCTTGCTGTAAAAACGGAGTGAAAAGGTTATTCATAGATGGCTATTGGTCGCCCCGGTGGGCTAGCAGGTAACCACGAAGCTTGTTAGCGTCAAGGTCGCGAGTTCGAGCCCCCCCGAGTGCATGCTCGTAGGGACTTTTTATCGCAGAAAATATCTTGACTAAATAGCTGAAAGCGCGAGAGCGTGAGTTAGCAAAAATTCGATGAAGATCGACGAGCGTTGGGAAGGCTGAACCCTCTGCGCAATAAAAATCAAGGCAAGAACCGTAGTGGGGGAGGAGGGAGAGAAGCCTACTTTGTGACCCCGGATCTGAGTTACGACTACGGAGGGAGAAAGACAGAAGTGCGAAGATAATAAATGGGATGGGGGAAAAAAAAATGTCCGGAACAATCGATATCGGGAAACAACCACAACAGGCATTGTTTGAACAATAGACCGAAACAGGCTGTCTATCGATCGCTATTGCCGCCAACAATCGACCATCAACTTTGTCGACCAATGGCCATTGCCACCCGCAAAGTACTACTCGTAATGGGTGTGCTTCCACAATAGACTATTGCCTTAAACTGATACTTTCGGGGTAGAGAAAATTGTCGATGTTTTTTCGTATTTTTCGAAAATGTTTCGGTAGTCTTTTGCCCAAACTAAAAACGGGTAAAATCTATTTTGAGACGAAAACGTAGTAAACGGTGTACCAGATATACAAAGTACGACCTACGAGCACGTGGTGTTTTATTTTTAGCGCTAGCCAGAAAACGGTATACCGACTTTGTTTGACGTCGTTTGCCGGTACAGGAGAAATCCGTCAAGCACCTTACATCGGCAGTGCTCATTATTCAAAGCACCCCTGTACCGGGATATGAATAAACGCCACAGGGTACACCGGCTTCTGACCTTTCTGGTTGGTTTTCACTTTTCGCCGTCATATGGCGCGAGGTTCACCATTTTATGGCGTGCAAAACACTGGTCAATACGGCCATCAACGTCAACTGTAGAACTAAACAAGAGAAGTCCATAGGTCCCACGGAGCGGCAACATTTCATACATACAACCAACGGAGCATTGTCGGGGGTCAAAACATAGAACGTCGGTGGGTCGTCCGCAGCATGTCGGAGCCCTTGGGGCCCCTGCTGTGTACCCACCCGATGACTGAATGTCCACGAACCCACCGAGCCCCATGTCCATATACGGCCATACGTCTATGAAGGCACCGAACAAGTTCGACAATTTGATTGTCTTGGTTGTAGCATGTACAGAACAGGTGCCAGTACGATTTCCAGTTGCTTAGACCTATGCCAATGGGAAAGCAAAGTTACCCTAAAAAGTTTGAATTCCCAAGATCCCCGCCAGATTTTTCCAGAACAAGCTTGCTATGGGACCGATTCTTAACCCCTTAAGAACTGGTCCCACGAAGGCAATTCTGGGGCCGATGTTGGGACAAGATCGGCTTGAGAAAAACTCAGGCGGATGTTAGTTCGAAGCGGCGAGATTCCGAGTCCTCGATAGACATGGATCGACGAAACCAACGACTGCGTCATGAATTCTGAACGCGGTGCGCTCGTTACGGGCTCCGACCCATCCTAGGGTCACCGTGTTCACACGATGGCCGGTGATATGTGGCGGGCGCTGGGCAGGCGTCTGATAAACAAACAATTGGCTGCTGGGGTGCATAAAACAGATGACAAAATTTCTCGATCCGTCTCAAATGGCAAAAAATAGTTTTTTTTTCGGGTTTGGGAGAAGAGCGTAGGACGCCGCCGGCAATCTCTCGCCTCCTAGACCATGGATCCACGTTATACCTTCGAGGCCGTCATCTACACTCGTTGGCCTCGCCCGACCCGAAGCGGGTTGGCCGTGGGCTGAGTCTATGTCGAGATCGAAGGTCTATCGTCGCACGAGCTGATTTTTATCAGGGTGTTGACGATTTGCAGCGAGAAAAGGCAAATTGCGCCGCCTGCAGCCGTTTGAAAATAAATAAGAAAAAAATCAAACAGTTTTTCCCTTTTTTCCCACAGCGGCGGTACGAGCGGAACTTCAGCCTGAAAATTCCAGGCAGATATTTCAAAGATCTATTCCCAACTTTGCTTTCCCATTGGCATAGGTCTTAGCAGTACGTAGTGTAGACCTGCTGTAAGATGATAAGATGAGGGAGAGTAATCGCATGTATTTATGTCGATACGTCGATACATGTGTTGGTGTATAACTTGGTACCTGGTGGTGTGTTTTATACGTGCGCGGATGTAGTGTCCGAGTGTTTTCCCCTACTGGTAGTTGTATTCGGCTGGCGACGCTTCGTACTTGCACGAAACAGCGAAAATGTCCGTGCCATGGACTTATAGTGCTCTGCATGTATGTACACGGACAGCGCAGCTGTTATTGTGATTCACATATTTTGATGCGTGTGCCTTCTGCGGCGCAACCGAATGTCATTGTACTCTGTTAATCGGTAGTATCGGATACACCGGGCCGGCTGGCCATCGAATCGTTCACAAAACTATCTGACGCTGACCTTTTTCGTCTTCTGATGGCGCTGATGGCTGTTGTATTTTTGGTAGGGGAATATTGATGGACTGTCGAGTGTTTTCTCCAAGTTCCTGGCGTTCGGGGATGGCCCCACGGACGCGAAGCTGGTGAACAACGACGAGTGGTTGCAACAGCTATCGTACCTCGACTTTCTTCGGGAGTACGGTCCTCACTTCACCATCAACCGCATGATGACATACGACAGCGTGCGGTTGCGGTTGGAACGCGAGCAGCCCTTAACCTTCTTGGAGTTTAATTATATGCTACTGCAGGCATATGACTTCACCGAGCTCTACCGTCGATACGGGTGAGACGCCATCGGTATGATACACACGGAGATATGTTCGAAAAGCGGTGGGTATTGCTGACGTGCTCAGACAAAGCAAGTAATAATACACCCAGTAGCTGTCACAGTAGTTTTTGCCGTTGTCCGTATTGCCGTGTTGTATGCAAGGTGCGCGAACGAGGTGAGCCAGTATTGGAAGTGGCCACAAGGTGTGTCTTCACCGTATCTTGCCGAAATTGTGTGAGGAAATGCAACGACAGTCGTCTACTCTGTTGCTCGAATTCCTAGCTGAAGAGAAATACCAGTCAGCTGCTAGGGGGAAAAACACGCCACGTACAAAATGGAGCACAGATATATACCTCGTCCAGGTGCAGTCCAAGGCCAGCAGGAAGAAAATAGATACGCTTCGTACCACGCCATAATCCTGCTTTCTGTATTTTCGCGCTTAAATGTCATAGCTCAGAGGCACCTTTGTTTTACTTGTACGAGTATATACTACTGTAGTATGTCTTCCATTATTTTTGTTGCCGTCCACCCTTGACCGTAAGGAGTGACACAAGGAAAGGAGTGAATGACCTGTGCTACGGACTGAGGATGGCTGGTATTTGCGCGGGGTGAGTATAGATGAGCCTACCCTGTATTAAACACTAGCGCGCGGCCTCTCGCTCGCTGTTAGGTGTGTCCTACAGATGGGCGGTTCCGACCAGTGGGGCAATATGGTCAACGGAGTGGATTTAGGCCGGCGAGTTGAAAAGGCAGAGCTGTTTGCTCTCACCGCTCCTCTAATCACTACATCTGAGGGCAAGAAAATGGGCAAGTCGGCTTCTGGCGCTGTGTGGTTAAACTCTGACATGCTTTCGTCGTACGACTACTGGCAGGTAAGATTTTCGTGTATTGTTGAAAGGGGACTCGACAAGGTCGCCACGAACGTTTCACGTTTTTTTCTTCTTTTTTTCCATCCCATTAATATATTCGCCCTTCTATTATCTCTCCCTCTTATTAGTAGTCGTAACTCAGATCCGGGGTCACAAAGTGGGCTCTTCTCCCTCCCCCACTACGGTATATACATGCGTGCCTTGCTTTATCGCGAGAATATTTCAGCACTTTCTTCCCTCGTCGAATTTTCGTCAAATTACACTTTTAGTCATCAATGCGTACCAACCTCTGTGTAGATGTTTGCATGTATATGCTCGCCGTCGCCCAAACTATCCTCATCCGGGTTATTGACTGCAACCTTGACAGTTCTGGCGAAATACCGACGACGCTGACGTCATCCGCTTTCTGAAGCTCTTCACCGAGTTGCAGTTGGATGAAATAAGCAATTTGGAGAAGCTCACAGGGGCGGGAATCAACGAGGCCAAGGTCAGTGGTCAAATCTAGGATGGTCATAAACCACCAAAGATACTGGAGGCGCGTTCAAGTAGCGTCCACTTACAACGAACGTTAATGTGACCAAGATAGATGGTGAGTGAAGCTGTATCCAACAAAAGCTCCCACGAAGTGCAGGACTCGGGCGTCGAGCCAAAACCTCACGAACGCCTCAAGATATATGACGACTAGAGTCACACCTTGAGGATATGAGACTCTCGGCGACTAACGCTGCTCCCGTTTGTCCTGTGTGCATGTTCGGCCCACGTATGTTCTTGTCTACACCTTGCTCAGATTGTGCTCGCAGACGAGGCAACCAAATTGCTCCATGGCGAAGAGTGCTTGAAAGAGATTCACCAGACGATCAAGCAGTTGTTCGTTGGTGGAGATGGAGGATCGAATGCTGCTCTCCCGAGGTAACGATGCAAGATGTGTAGCGTAGCAAAATGCCACCTGGTGACTTTTACATGCGTTTTCATTGCTTGGGACATGGCAACATTCTTGACAATCTCACACTCCACACTGTTGTTGCGTCGTATTGCAGAGCGAAAATGGAGAGCGCTGAGGCTGAAGCGGGCATCGCAGTTGTCGATCTTTTCATACGCTTGGAGCTTGCAAAGACGAAGAGCGAGGTACGGAGACTCATCAAGGGTGGCGGCGCAAAGCTTAACGGCGAAAAGATTGTGGACGAGAGTTTTGCTGTTGACCGGTCTACCTTCGACGGCGGGCAAGAGATCAAGCTCTCCAGTGGGAAGAAGAAGCACGGCATTATTTTCATGGAGTGAAATTTGATAATTTAAACTAAAACACCATTGTTTAACATTTATTCAACGGTATTCAGTGTGCTACAGTATCGAGCACCGCGACCTACACTGCCTAAACTTAATCAGTAGATACTCGTATATATTATTGTCGAATACCAGGGAACACTTGGTTTTGATGATTTTGGAAGTCGCCCGTGCATCTCTTTACAGTACGCGGTCGTCGTGTTTGACACCGCTTCCAAAGAGCTCTATCCATGATACTGGTACGCTTTTTTTATTCACTCGTCTTTACTGAGGGCCCGTACTAACGACAAACAAAAACTTTCGTATTTGAATAAAAATGAATAGAATTGAATAGAATTTCGTGGGGGGGGGGGGGGAGTATCCTATCGAGGAATGGTGTGTTTGTGTTGAAGAATCGAATAACGCACAAGGGTCGACAAACACCCGTGGGCAACCAACGAGGCGAGCTACGGCCCGCGTCCTCCCTGTGGGCAACCAACGAGGCGAGCTACGGCCCGCGTCCTCCCCGGGGCGCCGCGGCCAGCGGAAAATTATTTCTGCCGGCACCGGCTAAGAAGCTGTCGCTGTTTTGGGATGTCTTGGGTGGCTGGCGCAGCCCCGATGCCGCAGCAGCGACGAGAATACAGCGATCGAACTCTGAGCGAAGTCGTGACCTGGTCGGTGCTTGTGTGGCTTGGGAGGCATAGATGGATGGAAAACTGGGTTTCCGACGGCTTTGTGGATTTTTTAGGCACCGCGGGTGGTCTACTCTGTGCTAGGTTTAAGGGCCGTCGGACCTCGCGCTTGCGGGTACTCCGGTGGCCCTGCCTCTCGATAATGGTGGATCTCGCCTCTAAAGCAGTCGACGACACGGCTCAAGTTTGCGTGGCTTGCTTCGATTCCATGGAACATGCCACGTCGAGATGGACAAACCCCCCAAATACAGTTTCACTCGGAAATGCCTGCTTGGTGATACGCTTTTTTACCAATCAGACAAGATGCAAATTAAACCAAATGAAAACATATTTTTCGAAATTCAACAAAAAATGTTCGTTAATACGGTCCCTGATAGCGCGAAGAGTGAAAGTATTCTGAGAATCTCACGTAAAAATGTTTACCCTTGTTGTCCTGCTTCTTGCGATAGATGCTAACCTCTGCTTTATCTGTCGCCCGTCACAACAAAAACCATCTCATGGTGATTGAACAAGTCGGCGTACAATACGAATATGACATAAAATATATACACCACGTGGAAGTGTAAACAAACCATTTTGTCCTTGGTAGAGTCAGGCTTTTGTGTCAACCCATATATTGAACGTATGTATTTATGTGTTCGCTTGCCGGATCGGGGACATTGAATGAACGCGACAGACCCACACCATACTTTCAAATGTTTCTCCAAAGTAGCAGATTACAGACACCACTGAAAAGCCACCAATCTCGTATCTCAAACAATTAATTTCGGTTTTGAGGGCGTTTAGTTGCACTTGTACATTATCGACCGTGCGCGGTCTCGTTGGACTACCGCAGCGACCCGAGGCGAGATTTTCATCGTTTCAACCAAGGACTTTTTATACTTTCTGGTTGATCGGGATTTGCCCTTCACCAAATCCGACATGTGCACGACTGAGTGGTGTGATGATAATCCTCCGACTACAAAAGAAACGCTCGTACCGCCAACAAGAAACGCCTACCGGTACTAATCTGAGCAAGGCTTGAAAGCTCACGTTGTAACACCAACAACGTTACGCAAGCTTGAGCGTGCGTTGATATAAAGGATTTAGTGTACGTAGCGCTTGCCGCTCAAGACGAATTTTAAATCCCAATTTCTTACAGGCTGGTTCAGGCATATCACCCAAAATTCATTCAGAGGCGAATGTCCACGCCGTTTTGTGGTGATAAACCCTGAAATTTGGCACACGTGTTTAATGCGCCCTACCCGAGACTTTAACGGATGGGCTTGGATGGGCGTAAAAAAAAAAGAGAAAAGGACACCACACTTACTTGTAGGAAGGTCAGAATGAAAAACAAACCGGATCGCTGTTATCACAGGACGAAATGAGCGGAAACTATTTTTTTTTCGTTTTTTGTTCCTTTTTTTAACTTGGTTTTAGAGACCCCCCCTATTTTTTTTTCGCTGGTGGGGGGGGGGGGTGGGGGAGGGGGGGGGGGGGGGGGGTGTACTCATGTTGTGCACGGCCGTAGTCATATGACCATAGACCCTCGCATCCCTACAATGCCGGGACGGAGCGCGTTGGGTTTTCACCAACCAGGCAGACATTGCTTGCACCAAGCGCGAAACACCGTGAGGTATTGGGCGAGTCGCATGGAGGGTGAGCTGCATCCTGCTAAGAACCGCCTCTGAGGCGGACTTGCATATGGACGACAGCTTCAATGAGTTAATTTAATTTCTGGTGTGGCCACTTCCGGAGACAGCAATGGGTTTTACTATGTAACTGCCTCGCGGACGCCTTACCATATTAACACTACGTGATACGACCATTCCCCTTGTGCGGAACAAAGGTTCTCCACCCCGCACAAATGATCTACTCGACCGCCAGCTTTGGTGACCGCCAAAAAAAAATAACAGAAAAAAACGGCACCCTGGTTGTCTAGCTCACGCAGCGAGTGGCGTGTTTTACAGCGTCGTTGCCAACCGACGCCAACCCAACCTATAAATATACCCCGGGGGGGGGGGGCAAAAAGTGCTAGGGTAATGGGGTGTACGGGATTCAGATCCGCGCACACCCTTGCCTGTGCCATAATGAGATTTTTTGTGAGTTCTGTACGTCCGGGCCACAATCGGAACTTCTGTGAGTTATGTACGCCCGTTCCACACAAAATTTCCGGAACTTCTGTAAGTTCTGTACGCCCGTGTCACAATACCCGGAACTTCTGTGAGTTCTGTGTGACCTTCATACCCGTACCCATAACTTATATAAGTTCTGTGCGACGGAGCCACAATACCCGGGGTACCGGTACAACATTTTTATACCCGCCTGGAACTTCTGGGAGTTCTGTACGCCCCCTGCCACAATACCCGGAACTTCTGTGAGTTCTGTAAGGGTTTTATACCCGTACCCGGAACTTCTATAAGTTATGTACGACCTTCATACCCGTACCTGGAACTTCTGTAAGATCTGTACGCCCCGTGTTACAATACCGGGGGTACCAGTACAACATTTGTATACCTGCCCGGAACTTCTGTGAGTTATGTACGCCCGTGCCACAATACCCGGAACTTCTGTGAGTTGTGTGAGGGTTTTATACCCGTACCCGGAACTTCTGGAAGTTCTGTAAGTTCTGTAAGACACCCATACCCGTACCCTAAATCCACGAACCCTACAGAACCTAACCTTGGTAAATTACATATATATATATATGCAATGGCCCGAAGAAGTTTGTGCGTGGGAGCATTCTCCATTTGGTATTATTAGTATACATACCAGGTATGCATTGTGAACGTTGAGGTAGCCATTGAAGCATATGGAAACATCTGTAGGATGTAGGGAAGAGAGCAATAAATAGACTGCCTCTCATCTTGCCCACTTACTTCCTACTTTTTTCTGTATTTTATAGTTTTTTTACGTGTCTTAGACCTATATATATGCCAATGGGAAAGCAAAGTTACCCTAGAAAGTTTGAATTCCTAAGATCCCCGCCAAATTTTTCCAGAACAAGCTTGCTATGGGACCGATTATTAAAACGGAATATTCCCAACTTTTGGAAAAGCCCGAAAAAGGCAATTCTCAGGCCGATGTTGGGACAAAATCGGCTTGAGAAAAACTCAGGCGGATGTTAGCTCGAAGCGGCGAGATTCCGAGTCCTCGACAGACATGGATCGACGAAACCAACGACTGCGTCATGAATTCTGAACGCGGTGCGCTCGTTACGGGCTCCGACCCATCCTAGGGTCACCGTGTTCACACGATGGCCGGTGATATGTGGCGGGCGCTGGCCAGGCGTCTGGTAAACAAGCAATTGGCTGCTGGTGTGCATAAACCAGATGACAAATTTCTCGATCCGTCTCAAATGGCAAAAAATAGTTTTTTTTTCCGGGTTTGGGAGAAGAGCGTAGGACGCCGCCGGCAATCTCTCGCCCCCTAGACCATGGATCCACCTTATACCTTCGAGGCCGTCATCTACACTCGTTGGCCTTGCCCGACCCGAAGCGGGTTGGCCGTGGGCTGAGTCTATGTCGAGATCGAAGGTCTATCGTCGCACGAGCTGATTTTTATCAGGGTGTTGACGATTTGCAACAACAAAAAGCAAATTTCGCCGCCTCCAGCCGTTTGACAAAAAATAAGAAAAACATCAAACATTTTTCCCTGTTTTCCCACAGCGGCGGTACGAGCGGATCTTCAGCCTGAAATTCCAGGGAAATATTTCAAACATCGCTTTCAAACATCGCTCTCGCATTGGCATAGGTCTTATTTTTTGTCCTTCGGGGTGCAATGCGATACTGAAGTCTTATCATATATGTTTTCTGCATTTTCTTTACGCCTGAGCGTTTGCTCCCGCCATGTCCATGACGGCTGCCTGAGCCATCCACCCATCCACGTGCGGAAGTCATACCACGTGCACGATTTCTCCCATCGAGCAAAGCATGGGTACTAAGTGTACTGTGAAACTGACGGTGACAAATCGGCGTCGACAACTCTTATATTTACCCATTAACAAATGGACAACTCAGCCCACACTAATTCCAAGTAGTTTGTCCCCAATAACGGGGGACCAGTTCTTAAGGGGTTAAGCCATACAACCCATATTATACGACCCTTCCAACAATTAATTCAACTCACTTTCAGGTTGCTCTTAAAAGGCATACCGAACCATACTACTCTTACAAGTGCAACTACGATGTACAAATAAATCCACCCCCCCCACAAGATACCAAAAAAATATCTAAAATAAATATATATTCGCATTGCAAAGGTCGTGGGTTAAAGAGGAGGCCACGTCACCTAGTAAAAAAATGAGCCAAGAAATGCCGGAGCAATGTCACGGAGGGTGGTGGCGGTTTATTTGTTGAGCTCCTGACAAGGACGTGGATCTCAAAATCTCACCCGAATCATGACTTCGAAGAACGTTTGTTCGCGCAGTCCGGCCGCGGAGGGTTGTCGGCTTACTTTCTGAACTCCTCACATGTATGTGGATCTCAATATCTCACCCGAATCATGAGTTCGAAGAACGTTTGTTCGCGTGCAACCCGACCAAAACACTTGAAGGCGTTTTATGCGCTGTATGCGCTAGTCCTAAAACAAATATACGAGCAAAAATGTCATACACATCGGTATAGTTGCCCACTTGAAAAGCCCAGTAACCGGTCAGAAACATAAAATAATGCCTCAGAAGGAGAATACTAATTGAAACCAACCCCTATACCTACCTATACCTACCTACGGTGGAATAAGTCGTTACCCTTATCGTAGCAGACCTTGAAGGTACGGTCTCACGGGGGACCATAGTAAATAGGACCTACGCGCACACAAAAACCTATATATGTACCTCTTTTTACTCACAAAATGTTCCCCCTATTTACTGTGGTCCCCCGTAATGGTAGTGATCCCTTTATAGTGCCGGTTGCCCGCTATAGAGCTATCCCACGGTAGGGGTACCACTTTTGGGCTCAATGTTTTCTGACCGGTTGAGCTCCTCACGTGAGTAACCACCGGAAAATATTATCATTTTTCTGATCTGTTTGTTTTTGGACTACCGCATTGGAAGGTTTGGTCCGGTTGCGCGACCGAATGTTTCGAAGTCATGCTTCGGGTGAGATATTGAGCTCCTCATGTGAGGAGCTCAGAAAAGTCTGCTGCGCCCCTACCGTGGGATGAGTCTGTAGTGCCCGTGAAATCGCTTCGCAGAGATGAGATTAACCAGTGTGGCAGTGCATGAAACAAATACAATATAGACACAAAAAGGGCAAATAAGCCCCATCGTGGTTTAAGTAGTCACTGCTGTTGGCGGTGGGTTCTGGCAACCCTCGCATGGACCCTAGCGTGACGCGTACAAAAGGCACTGCTGTGCAACAAGCACCAAGCCCGAAACACACGAGTGAAGCACCTCGGCTCAGTAGAAGCTTACACCCCATAAAGGAACATGTCAGGCTACGAGTAGAACCTGTGGTGTATGCGTTGCATGAGTGGTATGAGTTGTATCAAGTGTATGATTTATATTTTTTGTATCAAAAATATGTTTATTTTATTGGGTGACTTACTATTAGTGTAAAGCTCTCCTGGTGTGAGCGGCCTCAGAACAAAACAAAATGGCGAACCTCTACCGCCGTTGCACGTGTTTGATTGCTGTGGATGCACCACAAACTGGCCGTTTCATGCAGGTTACTACGCGGGCTACCTGTCGTCGGCCTTCATGATCGGGCGTTTCGCGGGCTCGTACCTGTGGGGTCGCGTCGCTGACCGCTACGGCCGACTGCCGGTCATGTACCTGGGGCTGGTTTCCACGGGGCTACTACTGATCGCTTTCGGATTGTCGACCTCGTATTTCTGGGCTGTTTGGATAAGGTGAGGGACGTGGCTCGGTACAATATTAGAGTATATATGTATGTATGTACAAGGGCTCCGCTTCGCGGGCGGCTGACGCCGCCCGCTACGCTCGCGCAAGGAAAGGGGTACAGAAGAGGCCCCCATGATGTAGTGCAGGCACCGCGACTTGAAAATGCCAAGAGGTTCATGGTAAGAGGTTCATGGTGCACAGCGAAGAAACGGCGGACTTGACATGCATGCAAACCACGCTCGGGATGCACAATAGCTCCATGCTCCAGGACGACAAAGCTGTACGTTCGAAAGAGAAATCACGGCAACACGGCTCAACGGCACGGCGCTGCGCTGTCTGCTGTGGGTGTGTGAGTTGTGCATTTTTCGTTAGTATGTGTGGTAGTACAACACTATTAATATTACCTCACATATTACAATATTACGAGTACGAAGTACTTCGTACTTTGTACGAGTATACCTGGTATACTTTATTGTATGAAAGAGAAAACGCACAACACCAGCACGGTCGCCAAGTTGTGAAGAATGCAAAACAAAAAAATCCACAAAACTGAGAAAGACGTATGATACATACGTACTCGTACTCGTACTCGTACTCGACTCGTACTCGACTCGTACTCGACTCGTACTCGTGCTCGACTCGTACTCGTACTCGACTCGTACTCGTACTCGTATTATACTCGAACTCGTACTCGTACTCGAATAAAAACGGCAAGCAACAACAGCAGTAACAGCAGTAGCACTTCGAATGACATACGAACTCGTACTCGTATTGTCGTGATCGCGCCGCTCAAAAAACAAAAAGTTAAAACGACTGCTGTCGCGTTCTGTCACCCTCGACGCTTCCAGCCACCCCGCGATCACCTCGCCATCGATTCGGCCCGGGTCGAGCTTTACTACCTCTCTGCCCCAGTGAGCCCCGTGGCCCGCATCGCGTGAAGCCCGGTGCTCACCGTGGCCCTCGTTCGCCCGCTCGAGCATGATGGTGTTCAAACCGCCTTGCTGTCACTCTCTGATTTAAAAAATTGGTTTGTGTTCCGAAAAATAAGCACCGCTTGAATGTTCTTCTACACCAATAAACGACCTTTATAATTATGACATACTGGATTGATACAGCAAGCAGCAACGCAGACAAAGACCCTTCATGCTTCCCTCGTGTCTCAATGGACACGCCACGCCTAGCCACGAAAAAGGCGACCGCGCTCCTTCCGTCCCCCCCTCTACTGGCCAGCGCCCTCCCATACCGGTGATGGTGCCGGGCTCGCCCGCGCTGCCGTGCTCTCTGGGCACTCGCACGAACCCAAAACTGAAAGAGGAAGAAGCCACTCGCAACTACAGTATATACGGAACAAAGAGATGACCAAGTAATGAAAGGAGGCGGTGTTCAAAGTGGGAGCTCTGAGAGGCCAGGGATGAGCAATCCCTGGGCGAGATATTAGCTGTGTGTATGTATGTATGTATGTATGTATGTATGTATGTATGTATGTCTATGGTGTTTGTTCACCTACGTTTTGTTGGATCTCGAGTCAACGCCAATGGTTTGATGGCCCTCGAGTCAGCGCATGCTACTCTACTGCTGTAGGGGTGCGTCTACTACTGTAGATGTTGCGGTGTGTGTCGCTCGACGAGACTCTACAGTATGCCGGTACCTCGCCCGAGAAACCGAATTCGAGGGGGCAAAACACAAATTATCCCGTTGAACAATAACCCATGGGCTCGTACTGTACAGTACCGACCGGTAGATACACACCTGGTATCGAATAATACAATTAGTATTTTCCTTGCCATCCTACAATCAGTGCGTAGCATTAACGTTAAGGTTGATCACGCTGAAACATAGGCATTGCCCGAGACAAGAAAACCACGGAAACAAAAACGAGCCCTCTGCTCAAAGTCTATCCCAATTATGTCCCTACAGTAGTACTTCCGGCTTCAGCTTAGGGTTCTCCATGTATTTGCTGTCTTTACTCCTTCCTTCTCATACGTACTCCTATTTGTAAAAACACAAATAGGAAATGGGTTTCTAAAGATATTGGATTGTTCCTCGGATGAGGAGGGTATGCCATCAAACAAGTCCCCCTCATGGAAGTTGCATGGTCTACCCGTTCGTTGCTGTATCTGGAAGTTGGCACACCAAACAACAAACCAAGTTATTCGACGCTGTCGTCCATATGCAAGTCCGCTCCACAAGCGGTTCTTGATAGTGATATAGGTCGCCCTTCTTGCGACTCGCTGAACACCACGGCCCTCCGCGCTTGGTGTAAGCAATGTCTGCGTGGTCGGTGAACACCCGACGTGCTCCATCTCGGCATTGTAGGGATGTGAGGGGCTATGGCCATACGGCTACGGCCATGCATGAAATTACCCTCCCCCCACCCCGCCTCCCAATCATCCCATGGCTCAGTCGTTGACCAGGAGTCGCTTTCATCGCTGCGCTGCATCGCCACCGTCCGGCAGCCTGTAGGTGGCACACATGTCGCAGCCTCGGTGCACCCCAGCAGCGCATGTCGGCGGTGTGATATGATCGACCATTCCGCGCGCAACCCCATTGCTATTCAAGCATAGCACTGTAGTAGTGCTGTACGTAGCGGGAGGGAGGGAAAGGGGGCTGCGCGTTGAGACTTGAGGTACCGACTAGAATAAAGGAAAGCATCAAACGTTCGAGCTAACGATGGATGAGCTAAACGCGATAGAGTAACAACACAATCCCCATAGTGTAGCACAATAATCAACCAATGCAATATTACCAATTCAAATGATCCGGAAGCCGATTTGTAAACCGTTCAGACCCCTGTGTAAAGCGTTCGGACTCCTGCAACGGGTGGGAGGTGCGCCAGCTTGGCTGGAAATAATGCCCCCGTATTGACTCTCATTTGAATATCAAACGGGGACTATATCCCCGAGCAGAGTGGTGTCTATGGCTCCTAGCATAGGGAGGTCTACACCCCATCCAACTACCGATTTTGAGAGAACGCATGCTATGGTAGAGGTGCACCATTGTGTTCCTGAGGGCGGTCACTTGAGGAGATCTATACCCCACCAAACACTGGGTTTGGAGGAAAACAAAGCGCCGGTCGCCCCGGTGGGCTAGCAGGTAACCACGAAGCTTGTTAGCGTCAAGGTCACGAGTTCGAGCCCCCCCGTGTGCATGCTCGTAGGGACTTTTTCTCGCAAAAAATCTTGACTAGCTGAAAGCGCGAGAGCGTGAGTTAGCAAAATTCGATGAAAATCGACGAGCGTTGGGAAGGCTGAACCCTCTGCGCGATAAAAAAATCAAGGCAAGAACCGTAGTGGGGGAGGAGGGAGAGGAACCTACTTTGTGACCCCGGATCTGAGTTACGACTAGGGAGTGGAGAGACAGAAGTGCGAAGATAATGAATTGGATGGGGAAAAAAAAAAAAAAAAAAAAAAAGTGCTACCCGATGAGCACTCCCATGTCCTACTGTAAGTAAGCAACGAAACATATTGCAACACAATTGTGAAAATAACGACGATTTTGGGTTAAGGAGCCTTTAATAGACCATTCCGAAAATATTTCAGCCAAAACGTGCTACCTTTACTGTAGCACGCGTCCGAGGCTGGTGCGCACACGAGTTACTGCTGGTGTAAACGTGCAACGGGTATTACTCTGTCTATGCTTCCCGTCCGACGATGTGCGGAGCGTGTGTTGACCGCAAAAACAAAAGGCGAAGGACAAAAAAAACGAAAAACAGTGGCGCCAAATAAAGACGCGTCAGAGAACGACATCATTCCCAAACCGATTGACGCACGAAAACCCTTCTGAACCCAAACACCCCTGCATGCTCGTCAGTCAAACGGCGACTGAGCATATAGCTGGGCATGTTCGTACGTATAGCGCAAATGGCCCTGCCAAGATATCTGGGTATACGTAGCCCCCCAGTTTAGGAGCTCCTTCATTAAAAACAACGTTTTTCCCAAAACATCGCACCTAGCTGGTTGGCACATGGCTCTAGGCCCGGACGAAATGACGCTCCACTATTTGACAGTTAGACAGCGGGGGGAACAATGGCTAATTTTTCTTCATTCATGAATCCACCGCTTCAAGGTGACAGGTTGCTACAAACTCCGTTCGTTTTGCGTGCGAGCAGGGTGCTGACCGGAGCATTGAACGGCATGATCGCGAACTCCAAGACGATGATCTCCGAGGTGTGCGGGAAAGAGCACGAGGTGGTTGGCATGAGCTTCGTCACAGGTGATGTTCGTGTGACCGCGCAGCTACACGCTACGAGTACATGCATGTGATGATGAGGGTTTAATACAACAAACGTCCATATTTGTGAGGGATGCTGCAAAATAACGCCTCCACATATACGCCGTCGGATAGGTACATACAGCACAGGACACTTGCATACGAAACATTACACGATTTTGTTTTTTTGGTCCATCCCATTTATTATCTTTGCCCTTCTTTGTCTCTCCTTCCTAGTCGTAACTCAGATCCGGGGTCACAAAGTAGGCTCTTCTCCCTCCTCCCCCACTACGGTTCTTGCCTTGCATTTTTATCGCGAGAATATTTTAGCCCTTTCTTCCCTCGTCGACTTGCGTCGGATTCCGCCTACCCACACCACGAAGGCGCTCTCAGCAATTGGTTCCTTTTTATTTTTTCAAATAAAGTCAAAATCTGTCACCACGGTGGGATTTGAACTCGGGTACCAATGATAGTAGTCTTTGAAGCTGACCACTACTCCACCGGGGCGACCGGTTTGCCAAAAACAACGCTAAAGAAAGGACGTACTGTACAGTCACAGGTACATACAGCACAATACACGTGCATACGAAAGATTAAGATTACACGTAATAAACAAGACAACAAGCACTGCTGAAGGAAGGGCTCACTGTGCCGTCACAGGGAATACGAAACTTGGAAGGTTTTCTATAGGATCTCCGGCTTTGCCCAGCTCAAACGTAAGGCATTAAGGCATGCCCTATATTATAGGCGGCCGGTGTTCAGTTGCAAGCCGCTTCGCTCCAAAATATTTAATGTGCAAAAACGCCTCACTCGCCCGGTCCACGCGTCTCTCTCGCCATGAAGGTTGCTGGGCTGTTGGGCTTGTTCTCGGGTCTGGCATTGGTGGCATGCTGGCGGAACCGGCGAATCATTACCCCACCGTCTTTTCGGAGTCAGGGCTGTTCGGAAGGTGATAGTGTAGTCACTCCAACAGCAGTGTTGCATTCCCAAAGGCTGGATTTTAGTGTTTCACTATTTTAACAATACAAACAATATTCGAGCCAACAATAACAGGAACAATTTAGTGCTTCTTACTGCACAACAGCGCTGTCTGGGTTAACAACATTTCCCCCCCCGTTTGTGTTATTCCTCCCCTTTATTGTCTGCAGACCGCCCAAACAAATTCAGTCATCTTACTGCACAACAATATTGCCTTATAATTCAACAGGACTGTAGTTTTTACTACTGCACAACAGGGCTGTAGGTCAACAAAACGGCTGGCGCTTCTCCCGTCTGCCTGCTGTCTGCCGACTGTCCGAACGAAACCAGGTTCCCGTACCTGCTTCCGAATATCCTCGGGGCGGTCCTGGCCGTGCTTTGCTTTCCTCTGGTGTTCTTCCTCGAAGAGACCTTGGACGTCCGTAAGGGGGGCGACAGGTATTTACCACACAGGGTTGGGTAGAAGAGAAAATCCTGTAGACTATTGGTAGCCTACTTGTCAGTGCTGACTGGGTAGGCATTCGCTAGTGTTGGGTGTTAGAAAGGATATCCTATTGACCTTTCATATCCAATAGCCTGCTGTTGGTTTAAGGGGTAACCTGCTAGCCTGCCCAGGCGGCGCTGACTGACTATTAGTAGGTAAGACACCATTGCTGGCAAAACTGGAAAACCTCCTGGCCTGTGACACCCAGTAACCTAGTGTGATACCTGGTATGACACTCATCAGCCCACTATGTTGTGTTGGTCAGCACGAAAGAGTGGAAGTTGCACCGACAAGAACCAACCACCAAGCTAACGCAACACACTGTTACAGTAGGTACAGTAGAACGCCTGTGGTAGACTGTGCTGCCTCCTAGATGCGCGTGAAAAGTAGCCACCGGGATTTCGGAAAACGCTGTGTTAGGTGCAGCAGACTGGAAAATGCATTGAATAAAGGCAAACTGCCTCCTATCTGGCATGCCGGTAACTGGGCCGCTCTTAGCAGTATTTCGGGGTATGCCTGTTAGTATAAGGTACCGGCGTAGCCTTGAGGCAGAACAGGCCTCTAATTCACGGGTTCATAGTTTCTCGTGGTCTCCCCTCTTATGGATGCAGGCGCGGCTTCGAGCCCATCCCAACCCCGAAGGCGGAGTTGTACAGCCAGGAGGCGGTGGCATGCGAGGGAGAGGGTGTCCAAACGACCTGCCTCGAAATCGCCTACGACCCGCAGCTCGCGAACGGAGGTGGTGGGGGAGGCGAGGGAGTGGCCTCGGGGAGTGGGGATAAACCCGGACGTGAAACCGTCCGAAACGGCCGTGGGGGTAACGGTATGCGAAGCGCTCGAGCCGGAGCTGAGGAGCGGCTTCCACTCGTTCGGCAACCCTTGGGCCTGGCTAGCAAAGCGTGTGAGATGGAGGGGGGGGGGTTGCACAGTGTCTACAACGTCGTTCGTGGAGGTACGCAGCCGGGTGCGAGGGGAGGCGGCGGTGGTGAAGAGGGGGGCGGGAAAAATGCGGGCGGCGGTGGTGGTGCTGGTGGTGGTGGCGAGAGTCTCGGAGAGGGGAGGAGGGCTGCTTTCTTGAGGGAGGTTCTTCTGCCCCTGCACCTGCTCGAAGCGGAACGGGTCCGCACCGTCATGTTCGCGTATGTCGTGTTTTCGGTGAGGAGTGGACGCCGTTTTCCGTCCGCTGCATTGCGGTGCTCTTAATATTGGATATTAGTAGGTTTGTTCTTGTACATATTGAGTAGGACCGTACTGCTGCTGGCGTGTCTCGTGATTGCTCGCCGAATGTAAGCTTCTCGCAGGAGGTTTTTAGGCGTGGTCTTCATGTCTATAGCGGTACATCGGGCTTTCAGGCGTGTGTGTGTTCGGCTCTGTGAAACAAACGTTTAGTCTGTGACTGGGCGATACGTCCACGAGGCATGCTACCAAATGTTTTCCAGGACTTTAGCATGAGTAATTCATATATCTCTTACAGAAATGCCAATTTGATAAAACAGTGTACGCCAACCCGGGAAGCAGTCCCATCGACTATAGGTGAGCCACATCGTTATACGATGAACGATATCATAGGACGCGTGCTACGATAGCGAGAGATGGCACGTTTTGGCTGAGGCGTTTTGGTTTCCGAACAGCGGGGTTCCCTTAACCCCGAATCGTCGGAGGTTCGTTCTTGGGCTGCAAACCTTTTCAAGTTGTATGCTCAGGCCATGAGATGGCTCATCCGGTTACTTTATATGACTCAAAATTTGTTTTCACTTACTATTAGTATAAACCTCGAGTGAGGAAGCTCAGGAAAAAAACATGGTACACGCCTCTACAGTAGCGTGCGTCACAGCTGTCGTGTTTTACGTTTATAAATGCAAATGGGAGTACCAATAGATTGGACAAAACAAATGGGATTGCAAACACAAATGGAACGAGAAATATGAAAGGGATTGCACACATATTGGGCTCTATAAATGCGACTGCAAAAATATTACCAGGTAGGCACTTCCTCGAGCGAATATCCACGTAATAACCTAGATCCTGTTGGGGCCCCAAACTTATGATAGCCTGATAGCGTACACCCTCTATACCTGACAGTGGCGCCTCCCACGGACTGAAAAAGAACCACCGTGCAACCGTGCGTGTCTCCTTCGAATCGCAGGCCGTCTCGTTTGGGTGCCAGGAAGTGTATCCGCTATGGGCGCTCAGCACGTTGGCCAGCGGAGGCTTGGATTGGACCACGAAACAGATCGGACAGGTGACAAAATTAATGAAGGCCCTGCTTGACCCGGGTGCCCCTTGCGTTTTGTTACTTCTGCGTATCCTTGTCACCCCTTCGCCGGTTCGGCTCAATTACTATGACCCCGGTTGAGCTCGAATGTGGAACTACCGGTTAGTACGATACATGTACTACAATACTTCATACCAGGTATACGAAGAAGTATACCTCGTATTTGCTTTTAGGGCTCGCGCATAGAAATATTTGTTGGGCTTCGTGAACTAACACTTCTTCGAAGTTTTTTTTCGGGTGAGAGGTTCAACTCCCCGCGTGGGGAGCTCTGAAAATAAGGCACCATCCCTATGAGGCGGCATTGCTCGCTGTAAGTTTCTTCCTGGCCCCCTCCCTTTCATGTTGTACGCCCACCCGCTCTCTCCTGCTTCATGCCGAATATATGGAATGCGTGTGGCCGTTTGACTCCCCGATCCGCTTTACTTTATTCTCATTTCCGTTCCTTACCCTGTCTCTCGTGCTTCAAGGCCCTTTCGTTATGTGGCGGAGGCATGCTCGTCTTCGAGCTCGGCATCTACCCATTCGTCGCCAAGCGGATAGGCCAGAGGAGGTCCCAGCGTTGGGCCTGCTGCATCGTGACCCCCGTCGTCCTCTGCTTCCCCTTCCTCTCCGCGCTGCACGACGACGGGAGGGCGCTTCTGGCTGCCTCGCTGGTCCTGCTGTTCTTCACCAACGTGGCCATGACAGTGGTGAGCGTCGTCACGCTTGCTCTCCCACCCCCGTCCCCCTTTCTATCCCTTTCCCCTCTCCTGCGAGAAAATGTCGGGCACCGGCGATATATCATAGCAGCGAGTGCAACAGGCATCGTATATCGTTTTCTGTCACCACCCATTAAGTGTTCTCGGACGCTTTGAAGATCAAATGTTTCATTGCGATTTCCCCTTGTCTGACAGAGCGTTGCCTGTTTGTTCGTCTATCTTGGTTTCGGCGTCATTTCGACGCGCTCCAGCACCTGCGTCCAGGTCAATGCACCCCTCAAACGTTGCGTCCCTTGTCCCTCTCCCTGCTACCCTCCTCTGCCTCCCTCGTATGCCTATAACCATGCATGACATGAGTACACCATGAGTACACCCCCCCCCCCGCTCTCGTGAGGCAAATACGAGGCAGATACGTATTAATACTCATTGCTGGGAAGTGGCCACACCATAAATTAAATCAATTTATCGGAGGCCATCGTCCCTGTGCAAGTCCGCCTCACAAGCCGTCATTAATAGGATGCAGCTCACCCTTCAGGTGCTTCGCCCAACACCTCACGGCGCTTCGCGCCTACTGCAAGCAATGTCTGGGTCTGGTCGGTGAAAATCCAACATGCTCCGTCCCGGCATTGTAGGGATGTGAGGGTCTATGGTCATACGACTACGGCCATGCACGACATGAACACATCTTCTGAAAGAATGACGCGTGTGTCGAGGCTCTCTCTGTGAAGAGAGATGGCAGAGGTGGCCCTGAAGTGTCTGTAAATATCACTTGTGAAGAAGAAGAAAAGTCATAGTTTGAAAAGGCGCTTATGTGGCCATATTGGGAAATAGATTAATGTAAGAGATCAAGAGAAAGGAAGAAGAGAAGAGAAGAGTGGAGTAGAGTAGAGGAGCATAGTGGTCGAGGTGGGGGATGCCTGCACATGATCATCTCGGTACAAGGCCCATGCTATGGACAGCTACATTCTACCGTAGTCCTTACTGTTCCCTGTGGTGTTCTCAACAACGTTATAGTAACATTCTAGCAACGTTCTCAGCATCGTTCCTGATGGTGATGCTTTGGACATACAATAGAGCGCACTACGAGTAAGACAAACTCGTAATCTATCCGCATATTGTATTTACCCGAATATCTAAACTAAGATACTCATATACTCGTATGAGTGCGTAGAGACTGTACATCACAAATATATACGTATGGATCTCAACGTCAATATGCTAACACCCTCCCTCTCTACTTCACCCCACCCCACCCCTCTACCCCACCCATCCACCCACCCACCCACCCCCGCAAAACCAGGTGTTCACAAATACTTCTCTGGCGACCAACAACGCGGTACACCCTTCCCAACGCGGCACCATCAACGGGCTTCAGATGATGCTTGGCTCGCTGGCGAAGGCGGCGGGCCCGGTCGTCTCCTCCAACGTCTTCGCCTGGTCCATCAGCAAACCTCGCCCTTTCCCACTCGACAACCACCTCATCTTCCTCCTCTTCGGCCTCGGCATGGTGGTCGTCACGTGGACGAGCTGGGACATCGACGTCTCCCCCCTCAAGTGCGAGCCGAAGGGCGACAAAGGGTTTGCCGCGCCCGTGCGTGTTGTGGGCGGCAAGGGTGTCCCCAGAGAGGGCGGAAAAGCCGGGGTCTAGTCTCTGAATAGACTGATTCGAAGCGTGCTAAAAATGCGCCTCATTTTGGCGGGGGGCGTGTGACCGACGGAGATCTTCAGCCGAGCAACTAACCAACGATAAGGCATGCCTTATTGTTTACACTGCTCAATAAGGCAATGAGGCATGCCTTATTTCGTAAACCATCTAATAAGGCATGCCTTATTCGGTACATTACCGAATACGTCATTCATTATTTCGTACACTGCTCAATATGGCATGCTCATTAATGCATGCCTTATTGTTTGCACTACCCAGTAAGGCATGACTTATTTCGTACACTAGCCAATAACGCATGCCTTATTTGGTGCACTAGCCAATAACGCATGCCTTGTTCAGCACATCAGACAATAAGGAATGATTTATCTCGTACACCAGACAATAAGGCGTGCCTTACTTAGTACACTAGCCAATAAGGCATGCCCTATTCCGTACACTACCCAAGATGTCTAGCCTTTTTTCGTACTCTTCTCAGTAAGGCATGCCTTATTCTTCACACTGCCCAGTAAAGCATGCAATTTTTTGTACACTCACCAATAAGACATGCCTTTTTTAGTAGACCGGGCAATAAGGCATGCCTTATCTCGTACACCAGACAATAAGGCATGCCTTATTTAGTACAGTAGCCAGTAAGGAATGCCCTATTTAGTACTCTGCTCAATAAGGCATGCCTTATATCGTACACTAGCCAATAAGGCATGTCTTATTTCGTACACTACCCAATATGGCATGCCTAATTGTTTCGTCTTATTTCGTGCACTACCCAATAATAGGGTCCATATTAACGAAGACGGCAAAAAAAAACAGTTTGGAAAATAAAATCCAATTTGGATGTGATTTCGCGAAAAAAACTAGTTTGCGCCCTATATATGGGGAATGGTGAATAGCTTGTTCGAATATTTCTGAAATCGAAATAACGCAGCGCGCCTCACAATGCCCATGGGAAAACCTCCGACGAGAGTAGACGAGAGCGAAGGCATGCGTCGGCGCGTACGCCCCGCCGCGAGCATATTTTTGCTTTTGGCGGCCCAGGCCAGGAAGCTATCGCTCTCAGAGTATCTTGGGTGGGCGTAGGGATCCCTGAAACGCCACGGGCGAAACAGCGACGGCGATGGTGCTATCGAAGTCTTGAGCGTATCCTGATGTTATTGGGTCGATCACTCGGTTTTTTATCGGGTTAGAGCTTCGAGCTGGTTGAAAAGTTGGGATTGCGACCGCCATGATTGGTTTTGAGGCGCCACCGCCGGTTGACGCTGTGCTATGGTCTGTAGGCGAGGGCGCGCTTTTGTCCCGGTGGCCTCGGGTTGTGGTTCACGTGTTGTCGACTCGGTCGTGGTAATCGATGCGACCAAGAAATGCGCCAGGTTGTACCGCGGGCGTTTACCCACCGTGGACATGCCGGCCCAAGTCGGGCCAACTCCTAAATTCGATTTGAATTCTAACCAAAAACGGGTCCTCGAACCTTCTTGTTTTTTTCGTCCGATTCGAATTGAATATACCCTAAAATCCTGATATTTGGTGGTGGTGCGTGTTTTGACCGATGAAAAGCGAATTTGAAGTTCTTTTTTCCAAATGGAATTTATTTTTAATTCGTTAATATGGACTCTAAGTCATGCCATATTTACTATACTGTCCAACAAGGCATGCGTTTGTGTTTACACTACCCAATAAGGCATTTTCTTTTATTTTTTACAAGATTTTCGGTTGAGGGTCTCCGTCGGTAAAGGCAGTCATAAGGGGGGCTGCATTATTGGTATACGAAGTAAGTTTGTCAAGTATATTCAGGGATGATTGAGAAGTATATATGAATGGTATGATTGAAATAAGAGCTGTACATTAAGCCGGCGTTCCCGGTGGAATGACAGGTGAATCTCGTCCCTGTTAAGAGTCAATATCGTGGGTTCAAGCCCCCCCGAGTGCATACTCGTGCTCGTAGGGACATTTTCTCCCAAACAAAGATCTTGACTAGCGGAAAGCGCGAGATCGTGAGTTAGCCAAATTCGATGAAAATCGACGAGCGTTGGGAAGGCTGAACCCTCTGCGCGATAAAAACCAAGGCAAGGACCGTAGTGGGGGAGGAGGGAGAAGAGCCTACTTAGTGACCCCGGATCTGAGTTACGACTAGGGAGGGGGAAAGACAGAAATGCGAAGATAATAAATGGGATGGGAAAAAAAAAATGTCAGATGGCAAATGGAATAATATTAAGGCAGGCCTTGTTGTTTTCACTGCCCGACGAGGCATGTCATTTTTCGTACACTACCCAACAAGGCATGCCTTATTTCGTACACTACCCAAAAAGGCATGCCTTGTTGTTCACAAGGCGGTTCGTCAGCACCTACGTAGGCCACATAATGTTCAGTAGTAGGTTAAAGCCTACCTGGCACGTACGAAGTACATAGTTCATAAAAAACCAGTCAGTTTTGGTTGGGTGAATGCATGGAGCTCCCCCAAAGTGCTGAGCAGCCTCGGGATAAATTCGCGTCTGCACCTCTTGTGCGCACCGCCGCAGCATGCTTGACTCGTGAGTCTACGGCGGGGACAGCGCCTACACTGCTGTACTACCGTAGTACATACTCAAAAACAGTTTATACTGGGGTTCCTCACCTTGAGAAAAGCTCTACTCGACACCTTTCACCCAAAAAAGACACTGGAAAACGAAACATGTGTCAGCTATTAACAAGCCCGACACACAACAATTGAATGGACTTCGTCTGTATCCATGTGTGTGACGCGTACGAGGGGTTACCGTTTCACCCCTCGGTTTCGTGAAGTCGTTCCCTGGTGTCAGTCAATGGAGCCGATTGACTTGGCCATAGGTGTTGGCGGGAGTCGTGGTCGCCTCAAACCTGGTTTTAAACTGCATCAAGTGTCCTTTGAACGAAACAAACAAACTCAGGAACGTGTACGCCAAATTAGGAAATATCGCAAACTGAGCTGACGTGCCATGCCGATACGACTAGAATATTCGAGCATGGAGCACACGTATATCCTAATTCTTCTGGGCTGCACGAAGTTCCTGTAGACAGAACACACGAAGTGGCACATCCTATATGCACATACATCACACCGCCGTCGTGAGCATCATCATTGGGTAAAGCGCCGTTCGTGCTTTATGTAGAACTGCGCGTGAGCAATTGCGATTGCTATTAAAATATTAATAGGTATGCCTGTACGGATCTACGGAGCGTTGCACATGCCTGTGGTTCGTCGTGCATGCGGGTACACAAGCAAAACACGCGGAGAATGGGGCGTTTCACCTCGAACAATCGAGCGAGCGAGTGAAATATAACTGAGCCTTCACGATACTCTTTATTGAACGATTTCCCGAACATGAGATCCTGTAGTATAGCTGAGCTACTGTGGCGAGTCGTGCCTGTAGCAAGTGCATGCGGGGAACCCTAAACTCACCTGGATCCATAATGGATATTTCCAGCTGCTGGTCTTCTTCTCCGGCCAAGCTGTTCCCCTCCTGCGCAACCAGGACCCGGGTTGCACACCTCTTCTCCCGTGTTCGCGCTCGCATGATGGGTCCCTGCATTGGAAAGGCCTGTGGGGTGGCTGAAAGGTTGGGGCCGGAGCTGCTGGTGGAAGAAGGAAGGGTCTTGGTACCGCCGGCGCGAGGTCGCGCCGCGAACACTGTTGCATGACGGTGAGAAAGGAGAGCAGATGTCTGCCACTCCTGGTTATCTGTAGTATGCCGGGCTCCTTGATGGGAAGCCAGTTCATCGCGATTCGGGAATCGTGCAGAAAAACTGAGGCCGAACGGCTCAATTCAGGAATGGAACGGGTCCACCACGGGAAACCGGGAACACGGCTCGGGTGGGGATTATCTCTATAGCAGGCTGAAGCACAGCCCGGGTCCAGAGGGACCGGGGTGTGACTCGGACGACTGGGTTGTCTTCCCAAGTTCTCCCCCGTTGTCTCTGTTTTTCTTGGTGAAGCCTGCGATCACTTTAGGCTGACTGAGCGGGGAGACACTGCTCGCAACACTGCCTCTTTGGTAGAACAGGGGCTGCAGTGTTCTGGGATCATTCCTTGCACCGGTTTTGATAATACGCCCGTATTGCTACAGTTCTTACCCGGGCCTGAATATCTTGTCCCCTTTTGTGTTGACTGTTTTCCATATTGGCAACGTTTATACACGGGCTTGCATACGTCGTTCTACGTGTTTTTTTGTTTTGTTTTCTGAGTACCAGGTTTCAACATCGTAGGAAGCGTGTCTCTACCAAGACATTACTTAGTGGTTCGGTCTCTGTTGCGCGCAGCGCAACACGCCTGCGGCGCGTGTTGCCGTAGGCGCGCAAGCCCCCCGCAGGGGCCCCCGGAGGGCCCCCCCCCGGCGAGAAAAAAACGCCCAACAAAAAATTTCAACTGCGGCGAAAATGTTGCGCGCCCAAAAACGCGTGTTGTGCTGCGCGCAACCAGCCTCGCGGCGACTGTTGCGCAAAACGGTTATTTTGACAAAATGTTGCGCCACCGCAACAGCGCAACACCTAATTATTGCCCTGGTCTCTACCTATCGACGTACATCAAGGGAGCGTGTTGAACTACAGGTAAGCACGTACCTATTTCAGGGGATCAAAATAAATAGGACCTGCGGCACACACTAAAGCCTATATATTTCATTTATTTACTTACAAGAGTTGACCCTTTTTACTATGGTCCCCCGTAATAGTTAATGTACAAGCAGTCACTACGCACGAGTACGATGATACGAGTACCCTAGTTTAGAGATTCGGATAAATGCGACATACGCTTAGATTGGTGAGTTGGGTGTGCTCTTGCTCGCGCTTCTGTTTTTTTGTTTTTGGCAGGGCAGGGAGCTTGCCACGCATACTCGTATGCATCAGGGGATATTGCCGTCGGATGGCCTATCATCTTACCCGTACGTAGTGTGTACGTCTGCCCGAAAAGCCTACTAGGGTTGAGAGGGAAATAGAAAGTACAGTCAAGATATCATGTTCACGTACCATTGTACGTGTTGCGTATTACTTGTAGCAGAGCGCGACCAACAACTATTGCGGGGGCCCATAGTAAACGGAGTCCCACGGTATCTGGTCGTGTTGCGATGTTTCATGGCATTCGTGGGATCTTGTGGGAGATCCCACGGAATGTTGTTTCCAGTGAAACTTTCCATGGAATATTCCATTGGAGGCAACCCTCAATGAACGCCCCTTTATATACAGTATAGAAAGTATAGTGTGGATGGGGGTAGACGAAATTAATTAATTAACTACTAGAGCTAGTGGGGATTAACTAATTTGGCGAAAGAGGGAGAAGAATATAGGACGTACAGTAAAAACACTAAACTTATATACCAGGTACACAACTTCCGTATTTTCACGAACATTAGGTCCTATAAATTTACTATGGCCTCCCGCAATAACATGTTTTTGTCGGACGCCATCCCTTTCTACTTTCTACTGCAATAGATAGGATGGTATGGAGGTCGCCTCCTCAGATGATATCGGCCGTGTCGGTGTCTTGGACAGATATAGCCGAGGCCTTGACGCGCACTTGTATTTCGTATAGTATGTGGCAAGGAGGTGCCTCCACAAAACCTTCCTCGCATCTCGCGAGGAGAGATCTCATACTGCGTACATAGATAAGAGTGAGTGTGGGAGTGGGGGTCGTTCGCGTAGAGGACCCTTCACTCCCTGCCTGGTATTGATCTTGCTCTGGGTTTGTTTGTATTCCCTAACGTCAAACATATGAAGACCATCCATGACGGCAGGTCTCGCAGAGGCCGAATGTTGGTTAACGTCATTTCATGGTTGGCATTTATTTGTGGTCAGAAGTTGACGATGTCTACGTAAATTGAAAAAATTATAAAACAAAAAAAAACAACAGCTGTGAGATCCAAGATTTCGTCGAAACTCATATTTGCTATTTATACGTAGCTGAGTGTAATACTTCGATCACGCGTACTGGCGGGTCTTATATGTCCTCATGCGGGTGTACATCCCGCATGAGGGGGACACAGTATGAGGCCGTAGAATTCAGGAAGCCTGGTGTGTCCCAAACCCCTTCCCCAATGGTCTGGTAATAATTGCACAACAAGCGGGGAAAGTATACGTATGCGCCACTTACTGTAGTGGCGCGTATAACTACTGTATATTTAAATAATTTAAAAAAAATAACAGCTGTGAGCTCGAGGATTTCGTCGAAGCTCATCTTTGCTAGCTGAGTGTAATACTTCGATCGCGCGTACTTACGGATTTTATATGTCCTCATGTAGGATGTACATCCCGTATGAGGGGGACACAATCTGAGGCTGTAGAATTCAGGAAGTGTGTGTCTATTTGTGGGGGTATAATTTAAATTAAATTAAAATTAAAATTAAACTTAAACAGTCTGAAATAAAAGTACCAGGTATACTATAGTGTTCCGACGAGTTGACGTGATGGAGTGGGTCTACTATTTGTAGCTATGTATGGTATATAAGAAGAGGTGTGCGATATGAACCTACTACGAGCTGGTTCCACGGAAAGGCGTAAAATGAAAATTCCACCTTCGGGAAATAACAAACGGAATACACCGTGTTATGCAACACTAAAGATATCTACACGACCGCATGAACAAGTGGAACACATCGATCGGTGAAGCGATTTTTGTAGGGCGAGTTGTAGTTCGCGAGGTACAGTACTGGGCCCGCTATAGTGCAGGTTGAATAGTGCAGGTGCCCCGTATAGTGCAGGTAAAATGTCTGGACACAGACAGTGCCCTCAATGGTGCAGGTCCTGCACTATTGAGGGCACTCCCGCTATAGTGCAGGTTGGGCACCGCGGTGCCCCGCAATAGTGCAGGTTGGGCACCGCAGCAGCAGGGATCCCGCATCGTAGACGACGAGATCGGTGATGTGCTGGCAGAACTCGACATCGAACCCGGAAAGCCGGTCGCGGAGGAAGCGGTTAACGCGGTTCAGGGGTGGGCTACCATCGAGGACGACGATGAGGTGGTAGAGGTTCTTCGACTGGACGCAGCGGACGAAATGGCGGCACTGCTGGCTGGAACGCACGGGTCTACCGGCGGCGGGGAGAAGGACGAGGAGGGCGGCGGCGATGAGAACACGGGGCGCGAGCGCCGTTCTCCACCGGCTTATGATGAGCTGTCGTTTCACTTCGGCGTCCTGGAAGAGGCGGGAGATCAGAGTGGCAACGGAGAAGCGGCGTTCTACCTAACGAAAGCGAAGATGGCGATGATCGCAGCCCATTCCGCTAAGCGGGTGCGCCAGTCAGACATGAGGAAGTTTGTTGCGACGTAGCGAGGGCGAGGGGTACATGGTTGTTCGTTTTACTTGCGGTGTACTTCCTGTCGCGCTTGTCTTGGTTTGTTTGTTGTTGTATGTTTCTTGCAACATCGAAGCGGGTGCGCTAGGCAGACATGAGGGAGTTTGTCGCGACGTAGCGAGGGCGAGGGGTGCATGGTTGTTTGTTTTTCTTGCGGTGCGCTTCCTGTCGCGCTTGTCTTGGTTTGTTTGTTGTTGTATTTTTGTTGCACCATCGAAGCGCGTGCGCTAGGCAGACATGAGGGGGTTTGTCGCGACGTAGTGAGGGCGAGGGGTACATGGTTGCTAGGTTTTTTGCAGTGCGCTTCCTGTGGTGTTTCTTTTTCTGTTTTTGTCTTTTTCCATCTTGCAACTCGAAGGAAGGCAACGAGGACTCAGATTTAGCTTCGTCCACTAATAATACATAATTTCGATCCATTTCGTACTCTTTTAGCCCCGCAAAGCGTGAACGCCACAACATGAAGTCAAAGAGTGCCTCAACAGTGCAGGTCCTGCACTATTGAGGGATATTCAAGACCTCAATAGTGCCGAACCTGCACTACTGAGGCACTCTACTGGGTAGTGCAGGTGCCCGGTATAGTGCAGGTAAACTCTCTGGACACACCCCTGCACTATAGCGGGCCCATTACTGTACGGACATTGTCATACTACTTGGAGAGGCGCTATTTCACATAGGGATGATATTCCTATAGTTAAATCAAGATAATTTGAAATCAGGCCATGTATCGGTCAGTACGTCGACATATTCGACACTAGACATGTTGACATGATCGCATCAACAAGAGGAAGACGTTTGGGACACTTTTTTTATTTGCAAGCCGTGAGGGGCTGTTATAAGAGACGCCTCCCAAAGTATTAGAACAATGTATGGAGCAATTTTGGCACCTTAGGGGAATATCATACTATTTACTCCTCACGGGAATCGTTTTTGCGCTTTGGTTTTTTGAGATTTGTAACACGAAAAATTGACACGGGTGTGCGCAACCAAATTACGAAACAACTAGCGCCTGGCTTTTTTTGGGAAAAAAAAATGTGCATGAGGAACGGTCAAAGTTGCCAAACAAATTCAGAAAGTATGGAAAAGTGTATCTAAAGAACGAAAAAATAAATAGAAAAAAGGCCAGTCATGAGTTTTGTCTTCGTGTTGTGACGCACATCCCTGCCAAGTTTCCTTTTCCAACTCTCAAAACACCCAAGCGCAAAGTTGCGAAGGCGCAAAGCTCTGTCTGTCTCTGGAACCAGCTCGTACTGTTGTTTTGTTTACACTACTATCACTACTGTCACTATATACATGGCCCCATCAACCTAGAGTCTTGCCAATCACAGCAGTTTCCAAGCCAGCCCAATCACAATCTAAAGCCTTACCAAGCACAGTAGTATCCTAGCACTGACTACTACTGGCGTAGGGTTGGGGTTAGGTTTGATAAGGTCGGTGGGTCGGCTCTTCGTAGGCGACAAGCATATAGTAGTGGCAGTGGTACAGCAGTAATGGTAGTCTACAAAACAGTATCATCGTAAGTGCATAAACTTCACACGCTGGACAATTCCTTTTTCAATAGTCTATTGTGTCTATAATTACTTTTGGGTGTAGTCTATTAATTGGAATCGCCCAACCGAATGATTTTGATTGAAGATGTTTGTATACGCCGCTGTCGAACGCGTTCTTCGTACCCGCGTGCCTATACCATGGGTCGTCAAGGAGAAGTAGTAGATAAAGTACACTCGTACACCAAATACCAAATACACACCAGATGGGTCAATACCGTCTTGTCAGAGACCTCACCACATACACCACACACAGGAGGTAAGTCGCACCAGAGTTGTCACCGGCTGCACCCCTCACATATATTCGAGCAGTATCATTGTCATCAAAGCCCGGGTCGCATCATTATTATCGCCGACGACCCCAACACGGGGCAGCAACACGCGAGGCATCCATCATCTTAGATCATAATGCCTCGCCACATCATATAAAACCTCAATCTCCGTAGACCAGTATGAAACCCCCACATACCGGGAAACCAGTATCAAGCAACCGCATAACACGAACAGCCCCCCTATTCGGTGCGCGATACGATAGGTCCCGAATAACTTATCGCCAATTGCCAGGTAAAACGGCAAGGCCCAAATTCCATAATAAATCACTGCCAAGGTAAAACGGCAACCCCAAACTCCATCCTTCATTATTGCCACGGTAAAACGGCTATCCCAAATTCCATCCTCAAGAATTGCCAGCGTAAAACGGCAATCCCGATACCAAATCTCTCAATCTCGATTCCAGTATATATCTCCTATACTATAGCGAGACATTAACTACGGGAAGGGGAAAATCCAACAAACGTGAGTATGCTGATAAAACCGTCAAACAAAATCAATAACACCGTCTTCACATAGATATCGTACGCCCGATAACATCGGCCCCCCTGTTGTGTACTCTGTAAGAGCACAACAACAGAACATCTCTGATGTAGAACACCTCAAATCAAATCATAGCAGCCCCCCTGCTTGATTCTCCCCTCGGAAGTATACAAGAAGACAACAATCCGCATCTGAATCCAAAAGTACTATAGGTATCAGTAATTGGTTCCCCTGTACGTTGTGCGCAATTAACCAATAGCCAAAGCGTACGGCACGATTCATCAAGACCATCGGCATACTCTATTGGCGTATTGACCTTATTCAACGTATGGGTACCTCCCAACACTTTCTCCATTTCCTTAAGAACTCCTGAAGTTGCACGTTAATTCTTCAAGTAATTTCCAAAAACATTCCATGCACATCGAAAACTCCTACTATTATCCCCCAAAACCAAATGCCCCAAAAACCCCGGAAAAACAAACAAACAAACGAACCAGTGGATGAAATCACAACAAGTTCATCACAGAGTCACGGTCAAGCGAAACGTCTCAGCATGCAACGGTTTGAGGAGAAAGTCGGCATGCTGCTCTGCCGGCCATACGTGTTAATCTCAAACTACCCGTTAGACACATGCTCCAGACATCTACGTCCTATATTCGAACCATACACAGACACCAGCGCGCATAACTGCTCCACCAGAGACAGACCTCCGGTCAGTAGCCTTGCGTGCATAGTCCGCATGCACGTATGATACAACCCGACTCCAATATCTGCGATGGAAAGTCTTCGTCGTGTTACCGAGTACAGCTACTACCTCCCCATTGCTCGGTAGACGACAAAACATTCATCGCATGGTTGATAGTAAAATGCTGCGATATTATTGTGACTCTAAAATCCCTTAACCATAAAGTCGAAACCAAACTCAAGTCCAAACCCACAAACCAGAAACATCAGCGATCTGTATCAAATAAGCGCCGCAGACAACGAAACAAACAGAATGTCGTGGTCGTTGTATGCGTGCACTCACGTACAAGACTGCTCGGTCCAGCGTTATAATTCAACTATCCTCCTATTAAAACAAGCATTTAGGCCCTCGATATACCAGGTAAAGCATCGTCTTTCAATCATACCCCAGGTCATGATAAATGGACCGTCATAACCGGATAGGTGACAATTTACAGCTGCTGATGCTGTTATTTTATAGTATTCTGACATCGTACTTCAGAGGTCGTAGTACGCAATTCAGAATGCCAAATATCAGGTGCCAGTATACTAGGTGCATATCACTATACTCGTATATCCAATGCAAGCATTTTACAATCCAAGCGTCATAAATATTTCGGCTCGTCAATTCCTACTGAAACAAAACGGTCCAAAAACATTTAATCTACTGTAGGCCATTGCTACTAAACGATCCCAACCCCACGCGCTCAACCCCTGTCTCCTGCTCCCTATCCCACGGACTCGACGTTTGTCTTCCGCCGCGGCTCAACATCACCGCGGCATGGACTACATCTCATAAATCCGCAGAGTGAGGGTGAAGTTTGACTCGTTGAGCAAAGGGTGCATCGGGTGGCTAGTTTCAACGCCAGGAACCAAGTCAAATCGTTAGATAACGGACCACATCATTATGCACTATGTCTGTGGGTAGAATCATGCCATCAACCCCCCCTCGTGATTTTTCCCAACACAACAATAGTGACAAAAACAACGTCAGCACCGATTTCTGGTTGCTCTTTCTTCTCCGTGACCACAAAAAAAAGAACGTTTACCACGACGATTATCGTATTGCTTCGGGCCCGGAGGTCGCTGGAGGGCTATACTGTGTGAGAGGGGGAGTAGTATAAGGGGGAATTGACCGAGGAGATGGTCTTTGATTTTGAGGATTTCAGGTGGCAGCAGCAGCAGCAGCAGCAGCAGCAGTATGGAGGCGCCTGGCCGCATCAGCGGCAACAGCAGCGGCGTTGGGGTGGAGCTCACAGTCAACAGCAGCAGTATGCCTTTGGTGGACAGCAGCACCAGCGGCAGTGCGGTGGCGCCGCGCAGCAGCAGCAACAGCAGCAGCGGCGGCGCCAGCACCAGGGCACTGGTTGTGCACGTATCACCGGACATGGGTGGTACCAGCCGGAGTCCGCTCCACGCCCAGGAGCGTCTATGAGCGGTTTCTACACGTGCGAACGTTGTAGCGCTCGAGGGCATGAGGCAGCGATTTGTTTTGCACCAAACAGCGTGTGCGATGGGTTTGTGGCCTATGGTCACATGGCCAGGCAGTGCACTGCCCAGCCCACTATCGTCTACGCGCCGGACCACAGCAACGTGCCGCAGGCTGGAACGCCGGCGCTCCAGCAGCCGCAGGTACAGCCGGCAGTAGTGCCGAGGTCGACGACTAGGAGAGGTAGTGCTATGCCAGGGTAGAGCAAACTGTTTCGGCAGCAGATGATGAAGGACCTGATGTTGGAGCTGGATATCGTCAACAAGGAAAGAGATGCCCGTAGAGCGGCTGCGCGCGAGAAGCTGTGGAACATGTATCATGGACCTCGACCGCGCACCTTCCTGCAGAAGCAAGCCTGGTGGGAGAGATTGCAGTCCGCCAAGCGACGAGCTGGAGGAATTGGTGTTCCGTACCGGAGCTTCGACGAGCTTGGTGTGGCTGCGTCCGAGGCGCACGAGCTCGGTGGTGCGCGTGAGCCGCTAGCTGCGTCTGTCGACCTTGTTGTTGTTGAGCCCGAGGTGGAGGAGCTCCGTGATGCTCGTGCGCCGCTAGCTGCGTACGTACAGCAGCAGCCCGACGCTGAGGAGGAGGAGCTCGGTTTTGCTGAGGCTGCGGTGGTGGAACTTGGAGTGGCTTGGCTTGAGGTGGTGGAGCTTGGTACTGAGGCTAGGGTGGTGGAGCTTGGTGTTGCTTTGCCTGAGGTGGAGCCCAGTGGGGACGGTGTGGGCGGCGGAGTGCCGCAGATTGGTTTGGGTCAGAGTGGCTCGTACCCCTTCGACCCAGGGAAACCAGAGGAACGGGATGTGCGCGGGGGGGGGGTTGACGGCGGACGGCCAGAGGTGGAACTCGTGGAAGAGGGGAGCAGCAGCAGCAGCATCTGCGGCAGCGGGGCGCGATATTTTCCATTTGATCCGGGGAGGCAGGCATGTTATATTTTCCAGTCTGGCCAACTTTCTTGTTGGTGGATTCAGTGGATTGGATGTTCTTGGTCTGTTATTTTGTTTTTGTGCTTCCTTGTGTCTTGGCCGGCATATTTGAGCAATGACTGCTGTAGTTGTGGTAAGCTTGTACCCTGGTATGATGGATCGCAGCTATGTGTGTGGTTGAATGGGAACTGGGTAGGAGAACGAACGTTCCCGTTTGATCCAGGCAAGTCAGCAATCGGCTGGTATGTGTGAGCGAGGGCTATAGTTGTGTGATTGTACCCTACGGGTATGATGCACCACCGCTATATTTTGTGTATATTGCTGTTGGAATCACGGGGGGGGTTGTGATGCCATGATTCTACAGATAAAGTGCACTGCAGTGTGGAACCAGTTAGTGATGGACTGATTATACAGCAAGCAGCAGTATATATATGATAATTTATGACTGTTTGATCCTACAGCAGCAGTGCATGATTTGTTAGACTGCTGCTATTGCCGTTGGAATCACGGAGGGGGGGTTGTGATGCCATGATTCTACAGACAAAGCACACTGCTGTGTGGAACCAGTTTGTGATGGACTGATTATACAGCAAGCAGCAGTGTATGATAATTTCTGACTGTTTGATTCTACAGCAGCAGTGCATGATTTGTTAGACCGCTGCTGTGTACTGGTATACCGTATTATATATGTATACGTGGATGCATGATACCCGTACTGCTGTGTGTTGCTTGAAGCATAACAGGGGGTGGGTTGCCAGCTTGATTATCAAGTACATGATATTTAATGTGTTGGAAAATTACTGCTGGTTCTGGCTTGATTTTACAAAGTATATTCATTTGAATCGTCCGGGTAATTAATTTTGGATGCTGCCTACCAATTGGAATTGTCCAGACAATTGAGTTTGGGTGCTGTCAATTAATTGGAATTGCCTGCACAATTATTTGGACCATCCCTATTACAATAGTCTATTGTGGCTACAACTGGTTTCGGATGCTGTCTATTAATTGGATTTGCCCAACCCAATTATTTCGATTGAAGGATACTAATTGAAATTGTCAGGGCAACTGATTTTGGGTGCTGCCTACTAATTGAAATTGTGCCTACAATTGATTTCGGGTGCTGGCTATTAATTGGAATTACCGAGACACTTGATTTAAAATGCTATGTATTAAATGCAATTGTCCAACTAAATGAATTCGAGTGATTTCTATTAATTGGAGTTGCCCAGTCAAATTATTTCGAGTGAGATCTGTCAGTCGGATTTGTATAGCCAATTTGTTTCGAGTGTTGTCTATCAATTGAACATGTCCAACCGAATGATTCTAAGTACGGTTTATTAATTGGAATTGGCAGAAAGGGAATGTAAAAAACAAATCGCAGTGATTAATCGGCCACCAAAGATTTTGTCCGATGTATTTAATTAAATGGGCATCCTGTGGATACCAGGTCCCCTTCCCCTAGATAGTACTGCCTCATTACACACAAGTTCAAGGTCAACCAGAGGTTGCCCACTCCGTTCCGTGAAGACCCGAGACACCAACCCACCTCGGTGTGTCCTCCACACCACAACCACATAAGAGAGAACCTGCCAGGGGCTCCGCCCCACATTGGCGTCGACGGCAGGGTCTCTTTCATCGGTGTTGGTGCGCAGCACGCGACGTTAGCAATAACTGTCTGCGCTGCTGTACGGAATTTTTTTGAATTTGAAGATTCTACTACGTTCGTATACTTTTACCAGCTCCATGAGCAATCCGGGTTCCCATCGTTCTCGTGAGGAGGAAGAGCACCTCTCTGCCGAGGAGGAAGAGCATTTCCCCGCCGAGCAGGAAACCAGTACGAGTCACCCGAGAAGCGGAAGCAGAGGTGGCGACAGTCGCGAGGTCATTGGGGCGAATCGTTCGATTCACCACACTGACTCTGTCCGCCAAGTCACAGCTGACGGGACAAACAGCAGTGAAGTTCGCAGAGAAGCAGCAGGAGAAGAAGGAGATGGAGCTGTCAGCTCAGGTAGTTCGAGTACGTCCTCGCCAGACTCCGACGACCGCTATTTCAGCTCGAAGGTCAGCGAGTACGACTACGAAGATCGTCATCGTCGCCGTTCACGTCGTAGTTCGCGGCGTTCACGGTCTCCGAGCCACCATCATCATCGCGAGGCATTTCGAGGAGGAGCCAGTTCTAGTTCTTCATCCTTCCTCAACAGTACGAACGTGAAGGCGCTGAACAACCTCATCACCGAACACCTCGCCAAAGGCGAAACCGCTCAGGTTATGTCGTTGTTGAACGCTGTACACAGTAATCCCCTCGTCGGTTCCCCTGTAGGTACCCCCGTTGCATCTAGCACAACACACGTTGCGTCTGGTATGTCGCAGAGTGATTCATCCCTCAAGCCTGCAGCCCCAGTCAGTACGTGTATGAATCCGACAGATTATGCGGCTCTAACGAAGTTCTCTGGTACTGAGAACGACAAAAACTTGATAGTGGACCGTATGGACCAGTATGAGGCTTTTATCAAGTTCTCACTCAAGTCTAGAGTTGGTATGACTGAAAATTTGATTGATGCATCCTTGATGCAGTTTTTCCTTTACGTCTTGAAGGATGAAGCGATTGTGTTCCACACGCAATTGATGTCTGGTCTCGTCCCGTGGCGGCGTAGCGCCGACCACAAGTTGCTGCCTGACGATGAGGCGAAGTCCGTCCCGACGTCGTGGTCAGAGGTTAAGTTGGCCTTTGAATCCACGTACTTGTCCGCGGATGCCGTAGCGCGTTCGGTCGAAGATATTGTCACGATGGCAATGACAGATACTGACTCTGTCACGTCGTTTGTCAACAAGCACCGCGATAAGTTCAGTAACTTCCGTCGCCAAGCTGACCGTACCGGAGTCTCCGAGTTGGAAGCTCTTAAAATCGGTATTTTTGAGAGGGGGTTGACCCCAGAGTTGTTAGAGCGACAACGCCTAGGTCCGTACTGCACTACTTAGTATGCAGGAGTCCACTGACCGTGCACAGCGTAATGCTGCCACGTTGGAGCAGTCCGTTGACGGCACAGTGAGTACACTGTGGTCTACTGTAGCTCGTAAGAAGAGTCGTGGACGTAGCACCACTACTCAAAGTACCGTCCACACGGACCGCAAACGTTCGCGGAGTACCCAACGTGGACACAAGTTCGGTAGTTCCCCCGTGCTCAAGCACAGTCGGCACAAGCACAGACTGCTTCACAGCAGTCTCACCAGTCGCAGTTCGAGCCGTGCAGTCTCCCAGAATGCACGTCGAACAACAAGTCCGGTCATTCGTCGCAGAGTTGCTTCGACCACCCGCTGCACGGCGCAGCAAACAAACGTCGGTTTCACGAGTACGTGAAACGGTCCAAGCAGAAACCGTGACGGTGCCCAGTTGTGGAAGTCCCCCACACAATTGGGAAACAGTATAGGGTACCCGTACAGCAGTTGTCCGATGGTATGTCGAAATCTGTACAGTTGGGTAGCCAGAGGGGCGATGCAAGAGGGTGTATGCCCTCTGAATCGCTTGACCTCACCATGTCCATAGTAGATGAGTGTGAATCCCGTAGGCTAGATACTGATATAGACGTATCTCTCCCACGTAAGCGTGTACGGTTTGCTGATTGTTTGCCTGGAAGATCGTTGGTTGACGTGTGTCCCATAGCTTCTCCCGTACGTCGTAAGCAACTACCAGTACACAATAAGCGAGTACGTAATGAGCAAGAAGTACGTTCTTCTGAGTCTGTTTGTTCCGCATCCATGTCGATGGATGTCGAAGACTGTTCTGATTCACATCTTTACAGTGTGCATAATAATGATAAACATGAAGAATGGTTTATGAGTTCTCTTTCGCGTTGTTCGCGATTGCCACTTGCACTTGCTTTCTCATCTCACCGCGTTCATGTGTGTGGACGTGTTGAAGGATATGATGTTTCCCGTGTCACAATTGATACGGCAAGCGATGTTCCATGTATAGCGTTCCCTTTTATCGAACGCCACCCAGTCCTGAAGAATGAACCTATTCATCCCATTCCCCACGCTGCCATCACGTTGAAAGCAGCGAATGGATCATTGATGGAAGTAAAAGGGTTCATCCGCTTTAATTTGCAATTGGGTGATGTCAATCGCTCAGTCGAAGCCCTTGTAATATCGTCATTACGTCCCGACGATATATTGTTAGATAACAGCGTTATGTCTTTGTTTGGTGCAAAACTCGACTGGAAAAATCAATGTCTGACTTTTCACTCGAGCAATGCAACTATTCCCGCTGTACATCGTGTCGATAACCGTTACCGTGCTCAAACGATTTCCTCACCAAGTCCTACTTCAGTCTCTGTCGCATCTGTTCATGCTGACTTTGAAGCTATCCCTGTGAGTTTGAAAACTCGTTTTTATTTACCAGCCGGTACCGAAGCATCAGTTCTTGCTTTCACCAGTAGTCCACCTCTTGTCGACACTGATGTAGTACTTGAACCTCGTTTAGTTCTGCAGTCCGAAATGTCCGAGTATTCTGGTCTTGAAAAGTTACAGGTTTTCGAGCGTTTAGTTGTGGCTCGTACAGCTACAACATGGCGTAGAACAGACGGTTCTGTCTGGTTACAAATCGCCAATCCGTCTAGTCGTGGTGTAAAAATACCCAAAGGTTTCACTTTGGCTTTTTTATCTACATCCACAGTGACGGAAAAGCCCGAAATACAAGTTAGTGCGGTAGCAGCTTCACCTGAGAATCTGGATGAGTTAGTCGCAGCGCGTATAGCAATGGAGTCAGCTCTTGCGAAAGCTTTTGTTGACACCACGTTTACGCCTGAACAAATCACAGAAGTTACTCAGTTGTGCGCTAAATACCGTCCCGTGTTTTCATTGTCTCCAGACGAGCTTGGCTGTTGTAACATAGCCGAAGCTACGTTCCCGTTGCCACCAGGCACCCGTCCTGTTGATCGTGCGCCGTATCGTACCTCGCCCCATGTTCAAGAGAAAATTGATGAACAAGTAACCAAACTCTTGAAACAAGGAATAATTGAGGAGCGCACGAGTGCCTGGGGTAGTCCTGTTACAATCGTCACTAAAGCTGACGGTTCGCCAAGGTTTTGCGTTGATTATCGCAACACACTCAACCGTCACATTATTCGAAAGACTTGGCCTATGCCCAACATCGAAAGTCATCTGGATGCCGTCGGTGGAGCCAAGTTCATCACAGACCAACACCGATGAAAGAGACCAAGCCAACGACGCCAATGTGGGGCGGAGCCCCTGGCAGGTTCTCTCTTATGTGGTTGTGGTGTGCAGGACACACCGAGGTGGGTTGGTGTCTCGGGTCTTCACGGAACGGAGTGGGCAACCTCTGGTTGACCTTGAACTTGTGTGTAATGAGGCGGTACTATCTAGGGGAAGGGGACCTGGTATCCACATTGGTAAAGTTAACAAAAGAGGTGAAGTTTTGTCGTATAGTTTAAGTTTGTACTTGCATGTTCTGTACATTATGTGCATTCCACACGACGAGAGTTGTTGTCTTCATTGACATCCTCTTTTCTACGCGTTGATTAGGTGTACACCAACACCGTGCGTTTGTATACCGGCTTAATCATATTGAGACAGTCAGTGCTACGGGTCAATAATGCCGTTACACCATGATCCATTGAGGCAATCCCCATTGCTGTAGAGCAAAGTATGGATGCCAGACCCATGTAAACTCTTCATGAAGTCACTAGAAGTGCCAAGCTGTCCGCACGTCGTGAGAGGGTCTAATACACAGTTCGTACTACAGGTTATCCACACAGTTACTGGCCAGTTCCTAGTATATGATAACCCTGTTCTCAGTCACAAGTTTTATTTGGGCAGCCACACGTACGTTCACAGGTGATGACTATGTTGTATCACCCTGGCCCCAAATTGTATTGTTCATACCGAAGTACATGTATTACACACTCTACACCTATTATCATCAGTGTTAATCAGCATGTATTCACACGTGTTCTTCAACACGAGTTTACGCTGTTGACGAGACTGTTAGTCGATAAATGGTAATTATGTGTGGTGTTAATGTTAATGTTGCACATCTAGGAAGTTAACCTAAAAGTCGTCCTGTTACCCCAAGTCGACACCTTTTTATTTTAAGACGCGCAGTTGCACGTCTCAAAAAAAGAGGGGGTCATGTGGATACCAGGTCCCCTTCCCCTAGATAGTACCCTCATTACACACAAGTTCAAGGTCAACCAGAGGTTGCCCACTCCGTTCCGTGAAGACCCGAGACACCAACCCACCTCGGTGTGTCCTCCACACCACAACCACATAAGAGAGAACCTGCCAGGGGCTCCGCCCCACACCAAGAACTCTTGGCAACTCCACACACTGATGTGTTCGTCTGTACCAGGACAAACACAAGAACAACCATGAAACAGTATCTGGTAAATAAACAAATGTTACCAGAATGGAGTGAGCGTTATTGCAAGTCAAGTATTAGCATAACTAAGAGTTGATGTTTCATCTAGAGCTAGTAGGCGTCCCTACTCTCTCTCTATGGTATCTTCCTCTCGCTAATAATGAGGTACAATAATACAACAAAACACGCTCACTCAATCGTCTAAACCTTTGGACGATTATCACCGAAATAACTTGCAGCCTTTTCACAGGGGATCAACCTGGACATTCTTTAGGTCTGCTCGACATAAATGCTGTCAGACATGTACTATGTCGATATAACATACTTGTTATATGCCGACGACGCCAATGTGGGGCGGAGCCCCTGGCAGGTTCTCTCTTATGTGGTTGTGGTGTGGAGGACACACCGAGGTGGGTTGGTGTCTCGGGTCTTCACGGAACGGAGTGGGCAACCTCTGGTTGACCTTGAACTTGTGTGTAATGAGGCGGTACTATCTAGGGGAAGGGGACCTGGTATCCACATATCTCCTAAAACCTCAAACCTCAAACCTCAAACCCCGAAACGTGCGTGTAAAAGTATGTCAACGAACTGAAGGTGTTTCAGTCGGTCTCTTTCCCTCCCGGTGTTGCATCCACATCCAGCAACGCTGACCTCACCCTTACGTGGCCGACATAACCCTTACTTGAGTACTATTAATAGCTCACCCTGCTCGTACTCTGTGTTTTTCACCAGACGATGCGATGGAGGCGTGGCGCTGCCTCCTCCAAGCTGCCTGTGCAGAGTCGGTACCTGCCGACGTATACTTTGCTTTGGGAAACCTGCACTATTTGTGGGGGGACTTGTTGGAGTTTGGGAAGAGGGCAGAGCTCGGTGCCGAAGGTGCTGCGAAGTCGGTCGTTGCAGACATCAAAGAACTGCGGAAACAGGCGCTAAGGAAACGGCAAATGTCTCCGGCTTCCAGGTCAACGAAACGGACGGCTGGCGGTTTTAGTGCCAAGCAGACAGCTGGGCCCAGTAGAAACGAAGGGGGGGCGTTTCCTGCCGCTACAACGAGAGACGAAGCGTCCGTGCCGGGAGTGGATCACCCTCAGGCTTGGGAGTGGTACATAAAGGCGGCAGAGCACGGGTGAGACCGCGACTTGCTTAGACCGTCTCGTTTTGTTTGTTTGTGGGCGACGACGTGAATCCCACTACGTACTACGTACATTAGTGCCTTCCAATCAAGCGGAGGTGGTCGAGTACCGCGTATATTGTACGTAGTGTCTGGCAGACGCAAGCCACACCCGCCGAGGTGATACCTAGTGGGCGTGGGTTGCACGTTCAAACCCCTCTTGGTTACGGTATATTCCAAGATACCTGGCATTCGTTCGGGCTGTGTGGTAAATGACTGCCTTAAGGCTGTTTTTTTCGTCGTGCTTGCGTCTGGAGAGCTCTCCCATTAGGTGTTTAGATCACTAGTAGAAGATGTCTCTATTACTATCATGCCGATCATGCCAATTGCTCTACGTACTGTTTGTCTCTTCCTCCGTCGACGTTGTGTCAACTTAAAGAGATACTCGAGCAATGATCCAGCTAGGGGATATCGCCATGGAGGCAACGAAGAAACATGCTGTGAACGTCCAGCACGCCGAGGAGTGGTACCGAAAGGCTTCCGCAGGCGACCCGCCCCAACCGGAGGCCCTCTTTCAACTGGCGAGGATTCACCACGAGGTGCGCTAAGACTTGTGTATGGTTACTCTCTTCGCCTCCTGTCAATAGTCGGGCGCGATGCAGAGTACGTATTGACGATTGTGTGTGACGTTCGTTTTTGGTCGGCAATGAACACCGGGTCAGATACAGGAATGTGTGTATGGAGGCGTTCTACGATAGGGGTAGCATTTTTTGGGCGACATTTTTCTGACCGACTATTACCGACTATCACTGACTAATTGGTGACTATTACTGACTATTAGTGTACTCCTCTACCGAGGAACTACTCAAGAAGGCATGCCTTGTGTTGACGCATGCTACCAAACGTAGAGGTGCACCATGTTTTTTTGCTGAGGGTGGTCACTTGAGGAAGTCGATACCTCACCCCAAAACTGATTTGGGAGGAATCCAAAAGTACTACTATTAATAGTATATACCCGATGAACAATCCCATGGCCTAACGATACAACGAAAAATGTGCAACACAAAAATGGAAATCCGAAGATTTTGGGTTAAGGTTAAAGAGCCCGTTCGTTCAGAAACGTTTTCAGCCAAAATCGCTACCTCTAATCGTAGCAGGCGTCTGTTACACAAACACTTTTCGTTAGCACCTGGGCCGTGGGATTTCTCATCGGGGTATTCAACCGCGCACGTTTTCTCAAATTCAGGCCTGGTGAGGTATGTAGCCCCTTAGGTGAGAAGTCTCAGAGGAAAAAATAGGTTGTTACGGTATCCCTATCGCGATGCACATCTATGGCAATGGCAATGGTTGCGAGAATACCAGCTTATCTTTGAACAGCAGTAGCAGCCCACAAGGGTGGGCGCCGGTGCAGATGTCGTCAGAGGACGTCGTTGACGATCCGTTTCCGCGTTTTGCCCCGCGCACCCCGTGTCGGCACCAGGGCATAGGCGTACCATCTGACCCAGCGCGTGCTCGAGAGATGTACGAAGAAGCTTGCGAAGCGGGGTCCTCGGCCGCGGCGTACTTCTTGGGGCATCGCCTTCACGCCGGCGACGAAGAGCTGGGAGTAGAGGCGGACGGCGCTCGCGCGTTGCAGCTCTTGCGCCGTTCCTCGGAGCAGGTACGGCTGACTGTTGTATGTGGCACGTGGGTATATATCAAGCATGCCATGCTGGTATATATGGCTTTGTGAAGGTTTCCCTGGCTGCAGTAGCTGCATTCTTCCTCTGTTCGGATTTTCGCCGCGACGGTTGAATCAAGCCGCTCGAATGTGTTGCAAGGGCCCCGCGATTATTGTACCAACCTTCCACTGTCCGGTGGGTAATAAATAACATTTGGCGCGTTACAGTATCTGCGCAGAAATGCCTTTTTTTGTATTGATTTTCCTCTTGTGGTCATTTAGGGTCAGCCTGAGCGTTTCTGCCCTGTGCGCCATCATCGCAGGGACACGCCGAAGCTGTGTTCTACCTTGCACAAGCGCATCGCTCCGGTTCCCCCGAGATGGGTGTCCCTCAGGACCTTCAAAAGTTTGGCGAGATGGTGCAGCAAGCCGCTGCGGCAGGGAGTGCAGACGCCATGTTTGCTCTCGGGGGCACATTTTTCCACGGAGCGGACGGTTTTGCTCGAGATCCCCGAGCGGCTTTCAGGTGTGTTGTTCCTGTCTCGCAACGAGCGAATATGAAAACAGTCGGCGTCTTGGCGTGGACATAAGTGTGCATTTAAGCCTAAAGAAGAATAGGTTCCGCGCCAAAACAAACAGTTCTCTACTCGTACGAGTAGCTTGCTTGATGCGCACCAATATCTGCAAGGCATTCCAAAGGAAATTTTCTAACCACGTCGTCCGTACAATCGGCCGTTCCCCTCAACACGCGGCAAACTTGACCGGGGTACCGCGCAACAGGTGGACCGGCTGTGCCCCCCCATAAGCTTGGCGTCGTGCTGACCTTAGGTTGAGATACTACCCGGGTGAACACAAATATTTACACAAGTTTGAAATTGCAAGCAAGTCATGGCGTGGTGTTCCACCACTCTGTGCACATTTTTGCGTTCCATGCAGTCGGACTCAACAGGATCCACCCGTATTCAGACCGTGCCCCCCTGCAGCATTTAAGCTCGCATGCTACTGCCTGTCGCTCTACTTTTGTTTTGGGGGGATATTTACGCTGGACACAAACGCGTCGTATTCGCGTTTCAGAGAAAATGGAAGCTTTGATCTCCATGTTAGTATACGAAGAGGTTTGTTTTCATCGGAGTAACCGTACATCTACATTTTCACCCCCCCCACTACCCGAATACGATGTGCCGACGTGGGGTTCAGCCTCGTTTTGATTTTCTCGGTCCAGTCGGTCGCGATCGTCCGTCTCGTATTACGTCTCAACGGTTTCAATTTTCTTGAATTTTCTCGTAATCAGCACGGCGTAGTCGGGATTCATGACACCGCTCTGTCGCACACCTCCTTGTAACCATGGGTCACCTTTCGACCTGCAGGGCTTCGATAGCACGCGTTAATATAACTATTATCCACCGATAAACCAACCGGAAAACCAAATAAGTACCCCCTGGAAGATCGTGGACGATGAACATAATAAAGCAACAGCAGCCACGTTGTGCCGTTTACTGTTCGTGTGGACATTGTTTTGAGGTTATTATTTGTTTTATTACTTGCGAAACAAGTTTTTTTCGCGCTCAAGGTGACCGCATAGGAGGGGACACCTAGGTAGGCTGATGAAACAGAAGAAATAAGCAAAAGCACCATCTGAGCGCTCTCTAGGTCGCCTCTGCCATTGCGATAGCGAAACGCGTCTACTGCTGTAGGGCGTTCCTTAAATGGTAGAGCAGGCGAGTTATGCCTTCGCCTGGTGTTGAACTCTTGCTGGCACCCTCAGCAAAAATCGCATCGGTATCGAGTTCTCGCTCACCTACGGAGCGCTCCCTGACACTGTGTTTTGTGTTGGTGGTAGACTACGAGCAGCGACTGTTAGCATGTACTGGTGGAACCGTTGCCATCCATAGGTACTGGTAGCAAATTATCGCACGCGAGGGGCTTTGGTGATCTCTTTGTAAATTTTGGCAACCAACAGCTGGGTTACGTGTCGGTGAATTGTCGATCCGAGTGCTGGAACGTGAATTTGCCGGCGTCAGTTGATCGTTTTCCCTCTCTAAGAAGCGCGACCAGACACTACCTGTACGCATGTGACTTTCCTTCCTACAGTTGGTGTTTATGAGTGTTCGCTTTATTCTGCAGCCAATAGCGAATGAAACCCAATTCATTTTTCCGCTACTACTCTGTGTACGTAGTGCAAAGCGTATGCCGAATGGCGCCCACGTGTGACACCCACAGCTACGTAGCCACCATTCCTGCGAAATTTGGCCTCACGGAACTGTTAAAATGCCCCGATAATTGACCTCAATAAAATGGTATCGTGGTTTTACAGGTGCTACTCCACTGCCGCTGATCTTGGCCATGCCGACGCCAGCTACTGCTTGGGCGTGATGCACTACACCATGGGTAGGAAGGAAGAGGCCTTCCGATGCTATCAGACCGCAGCCGAAGGCGGTACCATGCTCGCGTGGCGAAACCTCGCGTCTATGTACGCGCTCGGCGAGGGGGTGGCACGCTCAGAGCAGATGGCGAAGAGCATTCTAGCGACGTTCGGTGATCAAATCGAGAAGCAAGAAGAAAATCTGGAGGGCGACAGAGAGGATAAACCGTGAGGCCTGTCCTCGAGTATATCAGCTAGGGTTTCCAATCAAGCTCAAACGTTTTTTTTTTTTGTGGAACTTCAAACCCGAGGGAAGTTCAAGCTTGAGGGAAACCTGTGGAAGAAGAAAATCACATACTGTACTTCTTGCGAGTACTTGCCCTCTGTTTTTTCGCTCTTCGAGAGTTATATCATGCCCGCTTGCGGATCGCACGAAAGGGGCTGCTCACGAATCCGATGGCAAGAGGGTCGTCGTAACAACCGCTCCAATTTCTGGTAGACATAGATAATATTATACGTTCCTTGGTCCGCGTTGGCGTTATTTCCGACCCGATTCAACTCGAAATATGCATCATTCGAGCAGAAACCCTGCCCGCCCGCCAGATGGTTGTGCGGTGCAAGGTGCGTAAAACGGGGACAAAATCGTAGTGTCCCGCCCTGACCCTGGCAAACGCGTCACAACACGAAGGTAGTAACCACGTGAAGACGAACGTGCCCTATCGCTTTCAACTGCGCTACGAGTACCAATTGGAGGAGTCACAATGGCAACGCCTCCTCGTCTGCTCGTGCAGGGCATATCCTCTTGGAAGGAACTCCCACCAGTGGGAGAGAGTATTTCTACGCCGAGTATACATATGACCCTCTTGATAATTCAGCACAAAACATTAAAAACACAGCAGGAAAATCGATCTACTAGTGGAAAACTGCATGGAGAGGTATCCAAGCATCAATTCCGCATCCAGGCTTTACGAGTAACAACATAACCTAGTCACAAAGGACAGCGCCTCCCCGTACACGACTCAGCCTCTAGTAAGACACCCCCACCAAACAACCACGATGCATAAAATAAAAGTACCAGGCACCCAACAAATTACAGCTGTAGTGGCAGCACCACAAATTGCGCGAAGAGCACCAAACGAAACAATGTCACCGTCAATATACGGTATCCATCGTCCTTTGAATCAACGGCAGTGCGCACTCTACACTGAATGTAAAGCCATCCGTAAAAATACAACTTGCAGTCACAGAGACAGCGCCTCGTCGTACATGGCCCAGTCTCTAGTAAGATACTCCCACCAGCAAACCACCAGGCATGACCAACCACACAACAATAACAGGGATGGTGACAGCACACCCCAAATTGCGCAAAGAGCACCAAACAAAGCAATGCCAACGTAAAAATACGGTATTCGTCATCGCTTGAACCAACTGGAGTGCGTATTCTACACCGATTGCATGACCCTCATCGGTAAAAATGTAAATTGCAGGTACAATGGCAGCGCCTCCTCGTGCATTGCACAGCCTCTACTTATTAATAGCGAGATACCCCCACCAACAGCAAATACATAAATATACCCCCCATACAATTACCCAGAAATTACAGCGGTGGTGCCTGCATCCCAAATTGGCAAATAGCACCAAACAAAACAATTTCAACGTAAAAATACGGTGTTCATCATCTCTTGAACCAACTGGAGTGCGCAATTTACACCGATTGTTATGACCCTCATCAGTAAACATGTAAATTGCAGGTACAATGGCAGCGCCTCCTCGTACATTACTTAGCCTCCAGTAAAATAAAATACTCCCACCAATAGTAATACACCCCCCTATACAACTACCCAACTACAGCGGTGGCGTCCGCGCCCCGAATTGCGCTAAAGAGCACCAAACAGAGCAATGTCAACGTAAAAATACGATTTTCATCATCGTTTCAACCAACGAGAGTGCGTATTCTACACCGATTGTATGACCCCTCATCAGGAAAAATGTACATTGCAGTTACATTGGCAGCGTATCCTCGTACGTAACTCAACCTCTAGCAGGATACCCCGACCAACAATAAGACCCCCTCCCAGTGAACCACAAGGTTAACATATAATAAGTACAAAACCATCGAAGAGGTGGTGGCAGCACCGCAAAGTGCGCAAATAGCACCAAACAAAGCAATATCAAGAGTTAAAAAAACGGTCTTCGTCATCGCCCGAATCAACGGGAGCGCGTATTCTACACCGATTGTATGACCCTCATCAACCCAGCACCCAGCAAACAACGCAAAACGTCCCAGGAAACTCGACCTACTGAAAAACCGTCCGTGACAAAAAAAAAGGATTTTTACTCCGTCAACTGCGTCAGACTCCCTCTACTGGCATTTACGTGTATATACAGAGGGGCAATCACATTGTGATGTCCAACGCCACTAATGTGCGACATTTACCATCCCGACAAGTAGTTAAAAACATATCCCTCAAATCGCCGAACTCCTGGCGACACTCCCAACACACGAATAGCGCAGATTCATGCCACCATCTCCCATTCGTTAACCATGCTCGACAGACAACGTCGCTGTGTACCAAACAAAACCCATAACAGGTATACAGCAGATGAAAATAAATGTTTCAGGTTTTCGTTTTTTTTTTTCCACACCCTGTCCACGAGATAGTCCCAAAGTTCCCCGCCAGCCAGAGCCGTATCGCCGCTCTTTCTCGTATGTATGAGATACACACGCCGGAGGCGAACACGCACTTTGTGGTGCCATGTTTGCATATATACATCTCCTACAGTAGCAAGGATGCCGTGTGGGCGTTGCATCAATGGGGGAGAAAAAAGGCGAAGCAAACCAAGCAGGGTGATTTCACCGCAACGGAACCGCTGGCCACAGCTTGAGGATGCCCTGCACCAAATTTGTCAGCAGCTCTATCCCACCTTGGTCGATGCCTTCGTTGCTCCGGCGAAACCCGACCTTCACCGGGAAATTGGAAGCGGAGTGCCTTAATGCCGCTATGTTGGCGGCGTCAACAAGGCGCATCGATTTGCTCGGGCCTTCCACCCAACCACGCCTCGTGGTGCCGCGCTCGTAGTACATAGGCGAGCTGCCCTGCCTGGGCGGGGTGGGCTCTCTCCTCGGGGCGCACTCCAGCTGCCTCTCGGACCACTTCGAGCCCATGAGCAGCGTGCGGTTGGACCGCCCTCTGGTCTTGGGGGCATCCGGCAGGGCAGTGGTCAAGCGCAGATCGCGCGCGAGCGCTGCCACGGCCAGCATCGATATTCCCGTGGAAGAAAGAGAGACGTATTCGAGCTGCTGGATGGTCCGAAGTGAAGGGACACACGCGTCTCTCACGCCTGTGCCCGTCATATCCAGCCAACGAAGGGTGTGGCGACAAGCACCGGCTCCAAGCGCAGCCACTGCGGCATCGCCGACCTGGACAGGGTGAGGGGGGGCAGAGACGGCAAGGATAAAAATTGACGATACGATATAACGTCCATGATGAGGTTGTTTTCCCCACAAAGGCACACCTGGCGCTTTGTAGATACCAGTGCGAGTATAGGGCCAAACGATAAGACAATCTGCAATTGGATGGTTTAGGGAAAGCCTACCGGAAAACGTAATACGCTGTCTCCGCATTGCTGTTAATAGTGATTGATCGTGACCAACACAGGGGGTAAATGCGCAAAACGTCGGGTGGGTACTTTTAAGCTGCGTCGTATACTATGTACCACCCCTTGGGTTCCGTTCGGAATACCCCGCAGTTAAAAAAAATCGAGGACTTGAGTACCGGTCCGTCAGAGCGCCAGTTACCGCATGCATTCCAATCGATGGCGAAACCGCCGCCTGCATTCAACGCACAAATACGAAGTACCAGGGTACTCTTCCACACACCGGGTAGATCACGACCTAAATCACCTAGATCCTGACCTGACGTTACGAGATGCTGTGCAGGATCTGTGTAGTACAGATCCTATCCAGGAAACATGTCCTAGATCATGCAGGGTATACAGATCCCACCCGGCAACAAGAGCTAGATGATCGTACAGACGAGGAGTCTATCTGCCCTGAAATATCTAGATCAGTTGTGTGGAAATCGATGATCTGTCCGATGTGCGCAAGCTCTTCCTGTGGTCTCGCAAATATAGGAAACAAAGACTAGCAATAGCAATATTTTTATGTATGTGTCCATCCGGGCGCGTCTCACATGTTTGCACCTCGCAAGGGAGAGTTTCTCGAGGACGGGAAGGAAGGAGATGTAAGCCACGCCGCTTTCGGTTATCCCTGGTAGCCCCGCCAGGTTGAGCTTGGTCAGGCTCGAAGATCGATGCGGCAAGTGATGAGCAGTCTGGCAATTCATGGCGATCGGACGGGAACAGGGAGTCTGAGAGAGTGCGTGGAGGGTGTACATGTGTACATACCCTTGCTACATCGGGATCTAGTGGTAATTGTTCGTTATTATAGAAGGAAACTAACTCCCTGTTGAGCTACTTCAGTAACGTGACTACGTGGTCTCGCGGGTAAGGGCATACGAAGTATGACTAATGAAAGGTTGTTTTGGGAGTTCAAATCCTGGCGACGACGCTTTACCGTCCTTGGGATATATCAGAGGTCCTTGTGGGATAAATAAGGTCATGTATGGCAGCGTATGGTGTTGTGCTCCTACGAGTAGATGCTAGTATTAATAGTGCTAATAGAGAGAGGGGTTCGCCACGGAGATTGCTGGCGAGATGGATGCTTCGAGCTCCAAGTTATACATTCCGTTCGTTAGAAGGAACTACCTGTTTAACCATTTCAGTGCAGCTGTTGAGCTATTTCAGTACGTACGCATACTGTACTGAAATACGAAGCTCAACAGGTAGTTCGTTCCTTCTGACGAATACCTGGTACTCGTGGTATTTTTGTTCCGGGCGATCGGCTGAATTAGTTGATCAATTTCCCTTGGTTGACGGACTCAATGTCGATAGCTTATGTTAATTCTTCTTTCAAAATATGATACTCAGCGTACTGCCACTTTGGGTGCCGTCGCATGGGTTATCGTTAGTAAGCCTCATGGCCACCTGAGCTGTACTTCAGCAATATGAGCATCGTACATATAATAGGTTAGACGAGGACGACGCCAACAAACATGAGTTTCGCCGCGGTTTTGCGTGCCAGGTACCGCACGTGTGGTACCAGGTACATGCTACATATAATACCAGTGACAGAGGTACTCTGTAACGGCAGTAGCATATACCCTGGTATACGAGAAGGACAGAAGTCGGCGATGTCCCATAGACCTCTCAAAATGCAATACAGCTGCTTCACGAGTAACGCCGAAGAAAAACCGGGTGTTGTTATTGATACACGCACATAGAGGTTTCATCTTTTAGGAAGAGATAAGACGATACTCGTCGTAGTAGTCTGGTGTAATGGTGTGCCTTTTGGTGACACTCCGCGGCGTACGTATATACACCGCCCTCGTATTTTAGGGTTCATGTTGCGAAAAGTGACCACAAAACGGCAGAGCACAGAGCACCTCATCAACCGCGACAGAACCAACGCCAAACAGCAACAAAGCAAACCACGGGTACGTGGTACTCGTACACTCGGACGTACTCGTATGTACATACCGCGGTACCGCGGTATACACGTTCGTACTTCGTCATTCTACGTGAGAAAAATGTGTAATTTCACTCATTTGTGCTGTACTCAATGACTACGGACGTACCGCCGTATATGGTCCCCGGCGTGATATTTTTATTTACTTGTACGAGTCCATAAAAGAAGGTCGAACGTCACGAAAGTGGGTAAGATTTTCCACCTCCAGCCACCGAAACAAACTCACCGAAGCACCCTTGAACCCCTACTCGTACATACCTCATCTGTAATACCATCGCACCCCGAAAGGGAGAGCGACCTGATGGCCGGGCACCTCAGCAACGCCCCCAGAATACCAGCATCCGTCACGTAGCGACAGGCGCTAAGGTCGAGCCGCACCAGGCCAGGACCACATCCGAGGGCGAGCTCGCAAAGGGCCGAGTCGCCAAGAAATTTGGCTGCGCCGCTGCTGTTGAAGTCGAGCGAGTTGACGTGCGCGCTCAAAATCGGAGCAAGCGCCCTCGAGATCTCCATCTGCGCCATCCGGGATCCATTCGAGAAAACGAACTGGTATATTTTCTCCGCCAAACCCAGGGGCAGCTCGTGCAGAGATAACGTCGCCAGGCCCTTTCCGAGAGACGACTCTAGCGAGCGAAGGGAGAGGACTGAAAGGGTCGGTATCAGCCCAAGTTGATGTTCGCTGTCGAAAACAAAACGATTCGAGTCCAACACTGCCACATCGAACGATCGACCACGCCCGCGGCGTCGGGATGACGCTATCCACGAATCCGACCTCTCGAAATTCAGCATTGTTTTATAGGCTGTCGGGCGAGCTTCGGCCCTTGCTGGCGGAGTGGAACAAGAGCGCTGTACTTTACTCCGCTGGGCTGCTGGGGGGATGTTCCAAATACGGGTTTGCATCAGAAAGCTTTTGTCTTCGCCGCACGGAGCTCGGGGGTACTTTTTATGAATCAAAACTTCAAAATTCAAATTTCAGATTCACTGCTGGGAATTCCAGATTTTAAACTTCAAATTTAAAATTTAAAATTTTAATTTAAAATTACGAGGGGGGTAGATGCATGCCAGGTACACCACGAACCAGGTACGTACCAGGTACACAGCGCAGTATATATCTGGTAATACGTACTGCTGTAGTAGTCTATACTCGTACATAGATCGCCAGGTACATAATGTACATTCCTGGTCCATGTCACCGTCGTCGCGGAAGCGTGGAGCATGTAAGAAAAAAGAGATACTACAGGCTGGTTCAAGCATACCACCCAAAATTCATTCAGTGGCGAATGTCCACGCCGTTTTTCGGAGATAGACCCTGAAATTTGGCACACGTGTTCTATGCGCCCTACCCGAGACTTTAACGGATGGGTTTTTTTTTTTTTATATGCCTTGGACCACCTGGAAGCGACTCGTTCAGAAAAAAAAAATGCTGGGGGGAAAACATGTTTTCCTACGGAAACGCCTGACTATTGTTGACCACTTTGAAGGCCTGTGATTGGTCGGGCCACATTTATTTTCGGCGGTAGCGCCAGTTCTAGGTCCTTGAACAAAAAACTGGCGACGTCACCCTCTTCCACTGTTCATGGCGGTCAGTATGATACCATATATGTGGCATTGGAGTTGCTATTGCATGCGGCATTCGTGACTGACGAATTTTTGGGTGATATGCCTGAACCAAACCAGCTCGTACGTCGTACACCACATATATATATATATGAGTACGTTGTATACTACGCGTACTCGTATGTATGGTATGATGAGTATACTCCTGACTGTCTGTATTGAGGGGTGTACAGTGCAGAAGTACCGGCCCCGTTCATATAAGAAAGTAAGCCTGAAAAAATGAAAAAAAATAAGAAAAAGTTATGAGCCATCATCATCATGTTAGTTTGTCTACGGGTACTCGTGATAAGAAGAGTACTCGTGGTGCCTAAAGTTGACCCCTTTTCCTGTGGCTAGCCTGCCCAAGGCACCACACCATTAATTGTGCACTACACTTCTGGCCCTCTCATAAGAAAGTGCCCCACAAGAAACTCAGCCTAAACTTTACGGGGGAAGTAAGAAATTCGACAGATATTATACTGAAGTTAGTGTGTGGGACACACCCCTTTCTTAAATAAGAAATTCAGCTTATTTATAAGCCCGATTTCTGGTTTCTTATGAGCGGGCCGGTACTATACTCGTATACTCGTAGGGAAACAAACGTCTTCTCGGGGACTACTCATAAAATAAGAAAGTGCAACATAAGAAAGTGTGTGTGCTTTCGCGCGCGCCCAGATCTAAGAATAGCAAAGTCACAGCCTGCCCGAGTGCAGGTCCTTGGTACTGCTGTCAGTCAACAGGAGAATGATAAAAAAACATATGATGATGGTCATCATCCTGTGACGTACGAATGCCTGGTATGTTACGTCGACGGCTGATTGGCTGCATTTTTTTAGGGAAATAAATATAGGACTTTAGCCGCCGACGTAGAGTGAGCCCACAGGGGCTTTCAGCCGCTCGCTCGCAAAGAAAGATACCACACACAGCATATGTACCCCGAAGGTATACGTTCCGATCGTGTAGTAAGGCGGTACCATCTACAGTAGGGGCCACGATAAATATCCTCAAACGCAATTACAGCAGTTCACATCCAGAAATGAACTCTCTACAAACTCCCCAATGAACAATTTTGGCAGATCGGTTGCTGGTTGTAAAGCGTGGCCTAGTGGAGGTGGGAGTGCTTCCCATGGAAATTCAATTGAATAGCGTGGTGATGGTGAACCATGTCAATGGAGGGGTGAAGAGCCAGCTAGAGTCATGCGAAGACAAGGTGGGGACGGTCGTTCGGTATGACGGATACCTACCGAGACAATTGCACAGAGCTTACGTACAGGGAGAACAAATGCTTGGAAAGCGTAAACGTCACGGTGTCTCAAAACTGTCTGCGGTGCGAAAGACGTGATGAACAGGCATTAGAGCATTCCACACGGACCCATGAGATGTCGTGATTGCCTTGTTGGGACAGTCCCACATTGTTCGTGACGTATTTTACTCCCTGTTTTTTGCCGCTTGTTTCAGCTGTCTGCCTTTTTTCGGTACGTAATGGGGCTTCCTGTCAAGTTTACACAGCAAGCAGCAGCAGTAACGTTTTGTCTCTTGTGTCCGTCTGTACTTATATTTATTGTCCCCGAATAATTTGGTTTGGGTATGTACGTGTATTGTCATACCACCGACGGCCGCCTTGTACCTTGTGCTGGTGCTGTTTTATCTCCCTATCTCACCCTCCGCGTGTTTCGCATTTGGTGGCATGGGGAACAGAAGAACGAGGGGGGAGAACCTTCACCTGTTGGGGCACGTGCATCGGATGCTGTTGAGAAACGGCGAAAGGACAAGATGTTAATCGCACGCATGCTGGACATGGACGAGCCATTCATGACTGAAAAGGTACGAGTGACTGAAAAAGTACGCAGTAATTAACATATTACTCGTGCGCGTACCAATAGTTCATGGAAAGGTGTAATCCGTGAAACGAAAATACACTTTACCCCCGGGCTTACGTGCTCGTATCAGACATATATATGATACATACCTGCTGTACGAGTACGAGGCTCTAGACTAATCGTTCACTACAAAAGGGCGGTCCCAATCAACTACTATGTACCCAGTGTACTGGTACGTATTTACTTCGTATATAACTGCTGTTGCTCCGGAGTAGTACGACGTACGAGTATGATAGTGGTTGTGTTCATTTCCGGAGCTCCTTACTTGACTACGAGTATTATACTATTAATACTACTGCTGTACGGTACTCGTACTCGTACATAGGTTGTGGGAGACAACAGCAGAGTGCTCGTGGGGACAACAGAAGAGTACTCGTGGTGAAAACTTGTTATATAGCTACTCGTATTACCATGAAGGCTGCCGCCCTTGTAGTCTCTCCAAGCCGTTACGAACTCCTGTACGACTACGACTGCACAACAGTAGTACTCTGTACCAGGTACCTGGTGGTATGATATTGTACCTAATCTACTCGTAGTGGTGTAGTAGTTGCGTTTTGGCGCTGTCGGCAGTCCCAAATGCCCATGCTGGCCGTGCTTGACGAATATCAGTTTTTTTATCGGTCATCAGTCGGCTGCGTATACGTAGAACTACTGCTGTAACTATAAACTGGTTTGGGCTGGTCGGTGTTACTTGCCCGGTTACTTGCTTGGTGTCTACTTCTCTTTCCGTTAGCTCTCAAGAGCTTATGTTCTTCGTTCTTGCCCGGTGGCTACGTACGAGTGGCTGGTACGAGAAACGAACGCCTGCTGTGTTCTCCGTTTTCAGCTTGCGACACTCCCGGGGTTCCCGAGGTTTCAAGTCAACCACAATCCCGAAGGGGAACCTTGTGTTACGTACGTACATACCTCGTACTTCGTATGCTCTTTCTGTAGAGGATGGCCTCGGTTCGTCCTCAAAGTGTGATGGTTGCCTTACACTTCTGTACATATGATACCTGTACATACTGTTTATGCTCGTTCTACTTTTGAACGTATATATGTACCAGGTACACCGCGGTTGTCAGAATAAGGATTCGACTGTTTAAAGTGAACGTATTCGGTAAAATGAAGATTAAGATTAACACTCGCGATGCCCCCGACATGGGATACGATTCCAGGAAGTGATGCCACCGCTCTCCGTTCGTTGATATCGTCTCCGCAACCTTTGCGCAGATGATCGTGTTTTTGTCGAGCGACGGGGCGTGTGAGTCATACGTTACGTTTATCACACAGATCCCAGAGGAGGACGAGGTGCGGAAGAGTCCACGCAAAGGATGCGAAGGTGTCTTCAAGCGGCCGGAACTTGGCGATGAAGTATCTGAAGACCTGAAGCGATCCTTTCGGTGAGGACTACGTATTATACTATTAATAGTACGAAGGACAGCGTGAAAGGGTTGACAGAGCGCGCAATGTTTGCCTGTCCTCTTGCCCTCCGATCAAAATAACCTTGTGATAGGAATCAAATGCCACTGGCTCTGCCGAGAAGACGTCCGAGGAATCACATGGTGGTTGCTGTAACAATTTGATGGCCGCGCATGTTGTCCTTGCTCCACGGCCGTGCGCTGCACGCTGTTTCAGTTTATGCACGGCACTGCCAGCATTCTACGTACAGTAGGCATGTTCAGAATTGTACGCTGAGGAAAAATTAATCATTGAAGGGCGGTTAGTCGGGGAATTGCGATCTGGTTTGTCTGTGGAATGGTGAGTGTCACTGCAGTAGACGTAGCGTCTGATGAAAACGAGGAGCACCTTGACGACTTGACTGTATCCACAGGCCGGCGTGGTTGTAGCTCGCCATGCTTACTGCTTGACGTATAGCACACTACTTTGTAACTAGCAAAGGCGGTCCACGGCGGGTTTTAATGTGAGCGGCTTTTACTGTAAGCCCAATGATTGCAGAAGTGCACTGGTTGTCTTAGAAGGAAATCCATTGCCCTAACAGCCCGTGCCCAACCGTCGACGCAACTTGGCTCCTTTTTTGTTAGGGCAACAATGCTGCTGGCCAACAATGAGCCATCGGATACTCACCGGGCGTTCTTGGCTAAGAAGGTACGTGAGCTGACGTTGGCCGTCCTGAAAGTGTTCTGGCCCAGCGCTAAAGGGAGCTTGCATCACGGATGCTGTGTGCTGGACTACCTGCTGAGGTCTTACGCTGACGAGGTAAGGCGCGTGACATCATTGTGCAACCATTAAATATACGGCGATGGTGAATTGAGATATGAGTATGGCGGAATGATAAATGCGGCGTGCCTACTGTAGTTATGAATAAGGCGGATTGATAACTGCAGCGTGCCTTGTTTTTGTTCCTTGGAGCATTCGCCGAGCGTACCTTTGGGAGTCAGCTCCAGTGGCGTCATACCTGGTAGTTGGCAACGCAACAACCAACCATAAGGCATTACATTGGTGTGTCTCAACACCCTTTGTCCCCGACGCGGTCGGGTCGCAAGACCGGGCGTTGGCTGTTTCCGCTCAGCCCCAAACTCAACGACGAAAAGCCGGTTTGAACTTGGAAGTGTGCAACTCAAGCTACAGCTATCGTAATAAGTTTGTGGCGTCTGTGATGTTGATTGATTCCGCAGGTGTTCGAGACGTTGGGGCGATGTCGGGAATCCCTGGAGCGGCATTTGGGCCCGATGCTTCGATGGGCGGAGCACGCACCTGTTTCTGAGACAATGGTGAAACTCCTCACTTTCCCGTCGGTGGCGGGCGTAGCTCCCTACCAGGTGACCGAAAGTTGACAGCACCGCCCGATAGAGAAGCACTTGCGAGTTCTGCTACTTAACATTGGTCAGAGCGATGATGTTTTCGGGTGGCGATTTTCCTCCCCTTGCTTTTCAACGTTTAACTTGTTTCCATGATGCGTGCGCTCTGTCCGTTTATTCTGTACAGGCATCTGCACAAGCCAAGTGGCGGTTGTATTATGGACTAGCAGACTGGCGGTTTCTTCTGCGAGTGGCGGAGAACATTTTTGATCGAGAGAGCTCTGATTCATACGCGTCGGCCTGCGCAGATCTTTTTCTTGAGGTGTGTACTTGTATGCTCCTTTCAGGAAACCACTTGCGCTCGCGTTGCCAAACTCGGCCAGTGTAGGATATACGCTACATCAAGCAAGGAAATCCCACGGTCCTAAACATGAGGTCAAGCGAAACGTTTTTCCTTGTATCTGGTCGACGATGGGTGCCCATAAGTGACCCGACTCAAATTATCGGAAGAACTGGGACCGTATGTCAAAAACCTGCTACCGCAAACTCCAAATCGTGTGCGCTCTAGAGAATCTATTTCAACAGGAGAGAAAGCTCAGGCGGTTTCCTATGCGGTTCAGATTTTGAGCTTCAGGTTTTGACCAGATCGCATTCTCAGCTGTGAAGTTCGCAAGTCGAAACAGTCTTCCTATGCGAATAATAACGGACATATTTTGCGTGCAAAGATTCGAGCAAACGCCGAGACTAACTATACTGTTGCTGTTGTGGCCTGGCACCCGAAGAGACGAACCGAGTGCGCTGTACTGGGCGTACAACCCAAGCATCCGAGCCACGCTGACTGCCTCTGGCCTGGCGGGGAAGAGACGTGCCAAGTGCGCTGGAGTCAACCTGTCTTGGTATTTTGTATTTTGAGATAATGAGGCAGCTGAGCCCAGCACACTGACTGACTGACTGACTGCTGCTGTAGTGTACGAGAACGTATCCACGGAAAGGCGCGCGCCATGCGCTTCTCTTGGTCTCTAGGCCCGAGCCGGCGCCAGCCGACTGTAGTCTGGCCACGGAGAGACGCGCCGACCGCCAACTGCGCGTCGGGTGCGAAGCAACGTCGCTGTGTCACTATCCAGGTCATCCACCGTTCTGTTGCTGCTTGCTTGCGTTGATGACATCTTGAATTTAGATTAAAAGACCATGCCATATTTCGATTTGAAAATCTGATGGCCCAAGTCGTCGGATTTGGGGGCAAAATCTGACGACTCGGGCCATCGGATTTTCATATAGACAAAATGCCGGTCCGATTTTGCACATTCGGACTGCATAAGCAGATGCTTTCATTTTTAGGATCCAAAAATTAAAATCTGAACCTCGAAATCGAACCGCATAGGAAACAACCTTGATGTCGCCGTACCAGGCGCAAGCCCCAAACCTACCACATTTGATGCGTTCTTGCATTTATGCGTTCAAACTTGTGCAACTGACGGTGTTGGCAACTTTCGTCAGTGGAGGGTGTGAGTGATGTTTTGCTTTTCTATTTTTTCGATGATCTTACCATAAGGCATGCGATCTACCAGTTCACTGTTAATATGTTAGCATGCGTTTATCAGTACACTTCTGGTTTGTTGTAAGCGGCAGCATGTATTTTGTGCCTGCCTCTTATCCACTGGTCAGGTGGTTGACCGACTTTCGTCAGACAACAACGGGGAGCTGCTACTCCAGCCCATTGGTTACTGCAAGGAGCTGGTGGATGGACTGGCGGCCATGGCGATTGACCGGGAGCTACCATTAGAGAGGCGAACAGACAGCGCGCGAACTTTGCTGGGGATAACCCAGAAAGCGGCAAACGCCAACATCGTCTTCGTGAACCCTCGCACGGTACGACCTTTCACAGGCTATTGTGTAGCCTTTCGCGAATCCCCCGAACGCGGTTGATATGTGTGTAGTGTCAACTGTCGCTTCTGCTGTGCGTTGTATATCGCTGACTTTGCTGTTGTCGTGGCATGCAATTGTTTCCCCGCCGTTCAGTCTATTTATGACTCACAGCCGACCACCACGGTGGTTCCAAATCGACTGAGCTCCGTGCGGGAGCTCCTTCACGCTCAGCTCCAAGCCTGGTTGCCCAAATTTTGTGTCGCGGTCTCCAACTGCGACGATTCGGGTTCAGGTATGCCGCACAACATGTTGGTTTCACATTGTTGAAACCTATCAGATACCTGGTATTACTATCAGATACCTGGTATTAAGATTGTTACTACTGTAGTTACCAGGTGTACCAGTCGACAAGACTCTACTTGTATTATATGACCTGGTATATGCCTGGAGGTTCTACCATAATACTATTGCGTCAAGGATTGGCCGTGACTGAAAAATGGGTCCGTCACAATCGCTGCTGCTGAGCTTGGCGTATCAAATATGTGTGTTTTTTTTCGTTGTGCATTTTTTGGCGGGCGGCACGCTCCTGACCGTGCGAAGTTTGTCTGCCTTCCACTGTGGACAGGAGAGGAAAGAGAAGAAGACGCGGAGACAGTGGCACACCCGGGATACGAAGTAAAGCGTCCTTTCACGATGCTTCGGTACGTCCTTGTGGCTGTGATTGTGGAAATTGTCGACCGGGATCCTAAGCAGCTGAACGCCTTGCCTGTGGAGCTGTGGAAGGTGATGTGCAGCTGGTTCTTCCGATATCCCCACAACAACCTCTATCATGGGGTGTTCTACAAGCTAGTTTTCAAGGCGCTGAGATGCAACAATGTTGGCGCACTGCGGATGGCCGTGTCGAAGGGGCGACTTGTAGCCCAGCTGGTGGACTCCCACATCGATGGCGACAAGGTGGGTGTGCATACCGTTAAGCCATGATAATCTTCCAACTAGACACTGGAACGCGCGTAACGTATGTAATCGACTTTATCAGCTCCGGCGCGCGATAAACAGTCCGCTCGCCTCCCAGTGTCCTCGTTTTCCTATGTGTAGACTTTGGGGTTGCAAGTTCAATGTGGAAGAGCTGTACTCATAGCCCCTGCTCCTGCAGTATGGAATTCCACGTGTATTGTAACACGGTGAGAAAGGCTCAAACTTACCGCGTCCCTTCCTGCCGCTTGTAAAATGATGTACGCAGAGTGCTGGTAACCGGGGGTATGTGCTGCAGCTCTGCAACGCTATTCGGCTTCAGGCAGATACGATGCCCCCCACAGAGTTCCTGCGGATGTACCTGAACTCCCATGAACAGTGGCGGAATTTTCTTGGGACGCTTCGAGAGGCCACACTTCAGCAGCAGAGTCCGGGATTGGGCTTTGAGGTGGGCGTTACGTAGCCTAAAAAGTTGATGCCAACCCCAATGAAACGCCACCATACACAAAGCAATCGCATACCTGATACCTCGGAGTCACTACTCTGAGGTACTGGTACTGGTAGATTATCTAGTCAAGGTTTGTCGTTGCTGTACACGGGTCGGCGTCATCGAACTACTAATAGACTGCAAATAGATACTGTGGCGTTACAACAAACGCCTGTCGTAGGCTTCTGTACGGGAGTACAATGACACTACGGTAGACGGCCTGCGCCGTTGTCAGCTGACGTGAAGTTGCCTTTCAGTGCCGCGGATGCTTGTCCCACCCGAAGTCTTTAAGCGAAAATTCTACGGTATTGTTTTAAAACGAATCAAATTGTACGATGATGGCAGTGTTCGTGTTTCGTGGGCAATGGAATGCGTGTCCCATCCATGTGCTTCTAATGCAATTCCTTGACTACTGCACGGCCCCGGTGTGATCGTGATCGCGCGGACTGGGTTGAATCATCAAGTCATCAATAGAACTGAAGCACAAGACCCGCAAACAAGCACATTCCCGTGCGAACACGGCGTGCGTTACGCTTCATTGTACGAGGTACAGAAAGTCTGCTCACCACCGGGGGAGTTCCGCCATCAATTTTTTTATGATATTATCATTTTATTTGCCATCTGACAATGTGTAGCGTGAGTGTCCGTAACCAAAAACATGATATTACAGAAAATACAAACTACCAAAAGCAAAAGCGTGAAGCGATGTTGCCAATAACCAAAAATGTGTTTAATATTCGCTAGTCTACGTCGCGGCCGTGTTGTTTTGGAAGATAGCGGTGGTCAAGGCAGCGAAATCGCGAGGCCTTGCAGTCTCGTGGGGCTACAAAATACAGAGATTTCCCTGCCCAACGTATCAAGGCGCACTTGACCGCAACGCTAACTAGCTCAGTGGTGCGTATCGCTTGTGACACGGTATTACTGTAGGTACCTTCCGTTCCTAGGTACTATTCGGAAGTGCCCGAGCCGCCAGCGAATGAAGCGGGGGCGTCAGATCTTTCGGAAGATGGCGGCATCGACCATGGGTGAGTCTTGTGCAGCTGGGCGTGTCATGCGCCGTCCAAGTCGTTTGCTATGCACCCTTCGCACGAATATCGTAGTAAGATGTATACACCGAGATATGTTCCGCGATCTCAATCCTAGTGTTTTTACGATATAAGGGATGGGCGCATGAACCCCTTAACAATAAGTAGTGCACAGCACAGCTTGAGGTGTTCTGTTACACGAGGTATGCAGTCTTGGGAGACAACGGCTTATGGACCTTTCTTGTTGCTCCCACCAGGTCTGCCTATGCCAGAGCCCTCGGCTTCGAAGACGACATTGTTTGGTTACCAGATGAGACGGCGGGAACACGAAAGACTAAGAAGAAGAAAAAGAAGAAGAAGAAGAAGAAGAAGAAGAAGCAAGGGATCGATGTGGAGGATGCGCTAGCAGCCGACGAGGGATGGGATCAGGAGGGTGAAGATGAAGAGATCGGAGAAGACGACGATATCTGCAACGTCGATGACGTTGACGTTGTAGATGGAGATAATGGGACAAGTCCTCTATTATAGACGGATGATCGCGTTCGCAGTGTGGAGTTTGGTGTAAATCACAGTTTATTCCAGGTCGTGGGTCAGCTCATCGTTGCTTTGTGGATTGATTCGTTCCGTTCCAGACGTGGTGAGCCGTAGCAAGAATATTTGTGGGTGTGCTCCGAGTCATGTGATGCAGCATTGCAGGTTACCACCGCGCTGATTGTTATGACACCGGAGACGTTATCCTTGGACGATTTTCGCCCTTGGAATAGAAATAGAAGTGAATGGATGTCACCTTCTTTTACACTCTGAATGTGATAGTTTGCTACAAGTAGTGTGTTGTGTACTCGTACGTGTTTCGCGGGCTATCTGCCTGCTGCCGGGGGACCTTAGGCAGCAAGTGCTGGAAAATACCTGTTTTGTTCTACGCATAAGCTGTTCGGTGCTTTGGCCATGTAGTGTTCGGTGTGGGCATGGTGGGGTCTCCGTGTGCAGCTTGAACGGGAAAGGTAGGCCGCTGGGCATTTACTGAGAGTTGGGCATAACTCGCGTTGCGAAGGGTGTCAGATACGAAAGTGCAATGCACAGGCAACAGCAACGTATTGTAGAGTGTGGGCCCGTCATGAAATTTGGTCTCGGCTGGTGGTATTCGTGAACGAGTGAAAGTCTTTTTATTTTGGGATCGCTAAGTACTACGTATACATCACATTATTTGTGGTGTTCACTAACTGTTTGTGGTGACGTAGGCAATTTTAGCCCTGCTCTTGTTGGTGCTGTGTTCTGTTCGGCTCTTGTTTGTGTCGCGATAACTACTCTGTGTCTCATGCCGCCGTGCCCCCGCGTTGGTTGAGGAAAAAAAACATGTAACGGTACTGTAATGTCATCAAGAGAGATAGATGTGAAACAAGGAGAACACCAAACAGTAAAAAACAAGAGCAGAAGAGAAGGGGGCATAGGTGGCGTAGTCACACCATCGGTCCGTATGATAGCTATTAATATATCGTCTTTTGAACCTGTGAATCCGAGAAGGGCCGTGCTATTATCAAGTTCGGAGATTTTGAGATTGGTGGGAACACGCGGCGTCGGCATGCGCTACTGTTTGTAGTACGTAACTGCACTGTACGGTAGCAGCAACTATTAATACCACTCAGTACTACCCATCACAACGAAACACTCTTGGTCTCGCCCCAGGGTCGGCCATGAATCGAGGCACATGCCGCAACAAAATGCGGGATGGGGGGGGGCGTTACCAGGTTATCAGGATGCCTGGTATCGTCGCGTATCACGCATTCAGTACTCGTACAGGTTTGGTTCAAGCATAGCACCCCAAGTTTCCTCAGTAGCCAAAGTCCACACCGTTTTTTGGAGATGGACCCTGAAACTTGGCAAACATGTTATATGAACCCCTGCCGACTCGTTAACGATTGGGGCTTTTGTTTTTTTCGCCAGATATTTCGGTTTTTGCTTTTTTTGGGAGATTTGGTCGGATTGAGAGGATCGAAAACTCGGTTTTCGATCACTCTAAATTCGACGGGGTGTGTCTGGATGCCTTCCCTATCGTCAATCGGATCGGTTTTGCAATTTGTTGTGCTCTTCCTGGGAGCGGTTGATAAGATATTTGAAAACTGCTTCGTGTCCTGGTCGCGGGTTCTAGGAAGTTCTGTGCTGCGAGCAGCAGCAGCAGCAGTAGAGCAGTCAACCCAGCATCGGAGAGGTGTTTAGGCTGCTGTGCTGGGTGGTATGGCCGTGTGTTTGGGGAGGTGGAGAGAGATGCGGCGAGCTTCAAATACGTTTTCAATTGAGAATTCCAACCCACGAATCCTGTCGAAAAACTCGAGTTTTTCGACGGGATTCGTGGATTGGATTTCTCAATTGAAAACGTTGCGATCGAAAAAGCTGTTTTTCAACAGTGTATCAGAAAGCCCGATTGTGTCTCCAATCGGAAACCGGCTTTTTCGATCCACGTATCCGACTGCATAAGAATTACAAAGCCTTAGGGGATCCCGAATTTTCGGCGACGAAAAGAAAATAAGAAAAAAAGCATTCGTCAATGGTTCCGCAGCGGCATATAGAACACATGTGTGCGAAAGTTCAGGGTTCATCTCATGAAAACGGCGTGAAAAATATTTGGACCTTTGCGCGGTAAAACGTGCAAAATCGGGTATCGCCTCGTTTTTACTTAGTTTCAGTATGAAATCGATTTTTGGCGTTAAATATGACGTAAATAGTGATCGAACGCAGTCAGATAGATCTTCGCTCGTCCAGAAAAAAAATGGGGAAAAAAATGTATTGCTACGGAAACGCCTGACTGCTAATTATTGACCTCTTCGAAGGCCTGTAATTGGTCCGGCCACATATATATCATATTCGGCGGTAGGGCCAAAATCCTAGGTCCTTGAAAAAAAACTGGCGGTGTCAACCCTCTTCCACACCACTGTTTGTTCGTGTGGTCATTATGATACCAAATTGGTATGTGAGACTTGAGTTCCTATTGCATGCGGCATTCATCCGTGGCTGACGAAACTTGGGGTGATATATATGCCTAAACCCGCTCGTCGTCGTATTTTAGCTATTTTCTATTTTTTTTATTGCAAACAATAAATACGTACGTCGTACTGCTGTGCTGCTGTAGATAGAGTGGTTGTACATTCAAAACATGCGGATCACCATCTCTAGGCTTCGCTTGGCGCAGCCCACTACGTAAGAAAAAATGAGGGGCGCTAAGATTTTTGCGCTCGTATATATACGGTATGATACGAGTAATAGGTTCGCCTCCTCCACGCTCTCATCATTGCCGCGTGTTTTGCTATGTTATATGTACCGTATGCGAAGGGGGTGACTACCGTACTGACTCCGTACGCAACCCTACGCAAAGACCCCCCGCAATCTTGTCCCATCCAAACAATGACTGCACGCACCCCCGATCACCCGACCGACCACGAGATCGTCAAGTACGGTGATACGATTTTATTACAAGTATTAATATGAACATACTATTGTAGTACTCGTACACACATGAACGTGGTGAATGGTGCGAATCGTCGAAGCCAAAAACATACAAAAAAAAACGGACTCGTACGTACGACGTACGTAAATAAAAAACCGTTTCGTCTATGGTTAACGCCGCTGATCAATCATGAACTCCTATGAACTCCCGACCAATGAGAGCGCTCCGTGAAAAACAGATGATCTCATCTCTCTGCGTTGGTCTGTGACCTCGTGTGTGTGTCAGAGTGTCAGGGCCCAACGCGCTTCATTTTCGCTTGAAGCAGTAGGGTGATGATGGGAGTGCGAGGCGATGCCTTCGTGCTGCTCATGCTGGCAGGGAAAATGGCGTTGGCATTCGTGCCGTCTTCTCTAACGGTGGTGAGTTTTGACGGTGGTTGCTTGTTCATGTTCATGTTCATGTCTTGCTTTCGAAAGCTCTATGATAGCTCAAAGCTCAAGCTCCATGGTCTAGCTCGAAGCCCAATCTCCCTCAGCTAGCAGCAGTAGACGAGACACTCACTTGTTTTCGCTTTTACCTCTGTCCTTTCACATGCGTGTTGATACCTCTTCAGTTCAGAGGAACAGCACCGTTGGTTGTTGGGAGGCAGAGCAAGACCAGCGTTCCATCCATGATCTTCGACTACCCCGCACCAGGAGTAAGGAAAGACTACCCTCGCCCGCCTCTGGAGGAGACATCACAGAATCAGCGAGACTCAGCAGCCTTCTCGCAAACCTTCATCGATATGCCACGACCTGAGCGACCACTGAAGGTCGCAGTCATTGGAGCAGGACTCGCAGGTCTATCGTGCGCCAAGTACCTTTCTGATGCGGGGCACGAGCCGATCGTCCTTGAGGTGGGGATGTGTGTGTTTTCATAGACTCGTACTGCTGTACTCGTCCTCGTACTCGTATCATAGACTGCTCGTGTGTTGTACGTACGTACACCTGGTACATTTGAAAACGAAGCTATCATACGTCGTTAACCATTGTAGTCTAAGCAGTACCTAGAGTACGGAGCTCTACGCTCTAAAAGACTCGTCGTATAGTAGCAGGGTTAGGTAGCGGTTAGGTCCTTGAGGTGGAGATAGTTTACTTCCACCGACAGCAGTCTCGTACGATATTTACACATTAACACGTACTCGGAGGATATTATCCACGTTCCCAGTCGTACGTACGTACGAGGATTCACCAAACTTAATTCGACAAAACCGTTTGATTGGTCAACTACTGATTTTTCGGTGTTTGCCAATACCTTTCATACTCTATTTCCACGTCGTTTGTATATATATGTCTGCGTAACTCCTACGCCTACTCAGCAACAGGTTCCTCCCAGATTCTCCGTGGCTTTATAGTCGCGTAATATGCCACCTATATTTTCCACTTGCTGGCCTACACCTATTAATAATTAATACGAGTTGCACCTCTGGCTATGTTCTACCGCCGTACTACGAGTTGGCCTGTTGGCTTCGTCCTCACGCATTACGTGCAGTATTTTACGAGGCCTGTTGTCCGCCAATTGTTGCTCGGTAAGGCTGTGGTGTGCCTCGCCAGCAAGTAATTTGTAACTTGTGAAGCTCCCAGCAAACCCCATGCTCAACGCACGTTTCTCCTCTCTCTGCTTCGCCAACGTTTTTGTTCAGGCGAGAGACGTTTTGGGAGGAAAGGTGGCTGCGTGGCAAGACAAAGACGGTGACTGGATCGAGACTGGCCTTCACATATTTTTCGGAGCGTACCCGAACGTCAACCAAATGTTCACCGAGCTTGGCATTCGAGACCGCTTGCAGTGGAAGTCGCACAGCATGATCTTTGCGATGCCGGGGCAGCAGACGGCGGACGGGTTCCAGCGGTTCTCGCGCTTTGAGTTCCCCGACCTTTTGCCTGCTCCACTGAACGGTCTTGTGGCTATTCTCCTCAACAACGAGATGCTCACATTGTAAGCGTGTTCGATTCTGGACAATGTTCTTGCGACGTTGTGCGCGATTAACGATACCGTAGATACGTGATTGCGCGGGTGGTGCTCGCGTGGTTGTGTATGTTGCTTGCAGATGACTCAGATTCCGGATTCAGCTACGGTAGTACCAGGTATTATATCGTGCATTGTCCGATGTATCTGCATGCTGAAAGCCTCAACCCTAACTGCCTTCGAACCCACGCGCGTCAGTCCGGAGAAGATCCAGTTCGGCATCGGACTTATCCCGGCCATTCTTTTTGGCCAGAAGTACGTTGAAGAGTGCGATTCGCTCACCGTCACGGAGTGGATGGCAAAGCAGGGAGTGCCGGACCGCGTGAACGACGAAGTTTTTATCGCCATGGCCAAGGCCCTCAACTTCATCGACCCTGACAACTTGTCCATGACCGTTGTGTTGACGGCTCTCAACCGATTCCTGCAGGTGCCTTGTTTAGCTAAATACATCGTTCCCGAACATAAGTATGTTGCGTCGACTTGCTTAACGATGCCTCCACGCAGAGCATTCTCAGGGATATCCACCATGCAGGCTCCTCTGTAGCAGTTTTGGCAAGGAGAAATTAAACATTCCGGATTTCCCACATGTGACGGAGACTTTGCGACAAAAAACACATGAATGTCTTGAACGTCGATCGCACACGGCAGATCCCGATTTGCCGTTTTTATGTAATGTTTACACCAGAAAGAGGTCATTGACTTTCTCTGTCATGGCGTGTGGCTTGCAGGAGACTCATGGGTCAAAGATGGCCTTTTTGGATGGACCGCCGCCAACTCGTCTCTGTCAGCCCATGGCGGATCACATGCTTGCTCGTGGGGGGGAGCTGAGGATGGAGCAGCGCATCTCTCAGGTTCTGCTGAACGACGATAAAACGGTGCGTTGGGGCAAAAACGATGTCGAGAGCATGTGACGCCATTGGCAACGGCACGTGTTAGTAATTATAACACAAGCCCGCTAGCAGTTACCGCCATACTGTGCACCCGCCCACACGTGACGGTCGCATACAATTGATAGGACTCGCGAGTGAACACCGTGTTTGCTTACTACTGTACTCGTACTTGATATGTACGAATTGTTATTCTGATCCTCTGCCGCCTTCATAAACCGTTTTGGAAGGCAGTATCCCGGTAGCTCGTACAATACGAATTTTGTGAAATTTTGGTTTCGAGGCGCTCAGCTCTTCCTTGGTGACCTTTATTCCAGGTGAAGGGCTTGAAAATGCAAGATGGGTCTACGGTGGTGGCAGACGCCTACGTGTCAACCATGCCTGTTGACGTGCTGAAGCTTATGCTTCCTGACGAATGGAGGCCTATGCCTTACTTCGAAAAACTCAACGGCCTTACTGGGGTGCCCGTGATTAACATCCACATGTGGTTTGACAGAAAGCTGACGACGGTGGACCACCTTCTCTTCTCCCGGTGAGGGGTTTTACAAGTACATATTATTGATACGTAGTCGTCTAGGAACGAGTGAGGGCGTGAGAACAGCCATTCCCCATCATGAGTATTATTTGTGAAGAGTATTGAGCTCTTAAGGCCACGGTGAAACTCTCGGGAATCTGTTGTCAAGTAGACGCACGTGGGCGTTTCGCCAAAATATACAAGCGACTTGAAAATAGACTAGAGGGTTTGCAAACAAGATCCACTTTTCTAATTTTCAGAAAACCTCCCTCGAAATACGCAAGAATTCAGAGTCTTTTCGCCCTGTTTTGGGCCGAATAATATACCACCCCACACGGCACCGTAACTTTTGCCTGTCCGCACTTTTTTCGGGTACGTCAGCTTTACTACAGTAGTTGCAAAAATCCGTCAGGAAACCAGAGAACTTTGATGACACGGGCCACCGTCAGCTCCGATGTATTTGTGTTGATCGCATCTACAGTAGTAGCGTGGTTACGAGTTATACTGGTCGCGCCACATTGAGCGCCCTAAGCACCACCCAGCGTCATCCTAGAGTGCGTTGTCATTCTGAGCGGCACACCTCTGCTTGAATGCTGGATGGCCTTAATTTCCCTGTTTATGATGAACCCCCAAGAACAAAAGATCCCGCAATACTTACCAGGTACCTGGTTCACTCTTGTATATTGTGCTTGTGATTTGGCATACGAATATTCAGCTTTGTGAAACCGTCCTTGTTGTGCGCCAAAAGCGGTGGGACGTGAGATTGTAGGTGGGCAGCTGTTAGTGTTCGTGTATTGAAGTCCTTCCGGCCTCCTCCGCTTCGTGGTTTGCTTGTGCAGGTCGCCCCTGCTGTCCGTGTACGCGGATATGTCCCTGACGTGCAAGGGCTACCGCGATGACGAGAAGTCGATGCTGGAGCTTGTCTTCGCGCCTGCTAAGGACTGGATAGGCCGACCGGACGAAGCTATCATCGAGGCGACGATGGAGGAGCTGTACCGGCTTTTCCCCAACGAGGTGCGTGGCACAACAATTGTCTCGCCTTATGCCAGATGTTTTGCATGCTCTTATGCATGCATCATAATATTAACCTCACCGTCAACGACGATAAAGCGGCGATTGTATGCGGCTTCGGGTCTCTCTCTACGTCGTGTTCCACAGCTCATGTTGTAAGTGGCCTGATTATATCAAGAAAAAAACGAACGGAGTATGGGCAGTCTTGTCGTATACCTTGTACCAGGTAGTCCCTATACCACTTTTGCCTCAGATGGATTGTAGTTGTGACCTTAGCGCGAAATTTGGGGTGCGCATCTCTGTCGCTAACGTCTGTTATTTTCCCCGCTCGTACACTGATTTTCCCTCGCCGATGCGGGGCAGCTTAACAAGGATGGCTCGGGGGCACAGCTGCTGAAGTCGGCCGTCGTGAAGACCCCACTTTCGGTGTACGAGGCGACAGCGGGACGGGAATTGTATCGCCCTGTCCAGACATCTCCGATTTCGAACTTTTTCTTGGCGGGATGCTTTACCAAGCAGAAGTACTTGGCTAGCATGGAAGGGGCCACTTTCTCTGGCAAGTTGGCGGCCAGGGCCCTCGCTGACGCAGCGGCCGCTGGGACGGTGAGTTAGTTGTAGTCGTAGGGTAAGGATAGGATACGAGTATGAACTGTAGTTAATTGTTTGGTTTTCCAACGAAATCCTTTCCGTAGTGAACACGCATTTCGTAGTCGATGCAAAGAGGTCCGTGCTTCCATGGCGAGTTACGATTTCAGAGCGTTTTACCGGATATTCCAATCGGTACCGGTAGACAGGTTGGTATATTATTTGTGGCATTGTAATTGTCACAAAAAAGCTGTTCCGCTTCACCGGAATGCGTCAACACGGCAGTTTTATACCAGGTATCACTTTTTTCATTGGTAGCCCCTCTTTAGATTATGCATAATATCCCGACCATTTGTAGCAAAGCCCAAGGCTCCTATGCTAGTTTCCGTTTTCCTCCTAGTCGCAGAACTGTAGTACGTAAAGCGATTTGAAATATATGTGCATGGAGAACGCGGCAGGTGATCAACAAACCCTAGAGACGTGTTGATGCGCAACACAGAGGGAAGAAGAGTCGTATCCCGATGTTGCCCAAATGTTCGCCGAATGGTGTCGCTCGTCGGCGCAGATACTACTGTTTGTACACGAAGCACCAGGTTTACAACATTCTTGTTTTTCCTCCCGTGTTTTCAGATACCCCTGAAGGAGGCAGCATCGGCAATGGCGGCGTAGGTGTTAGGGGGATTCAAGCCCGGGTCCGCACCCATGCTTTTGGCGCGTCTACATGCGTGGAGGACCTGCTAATAGTAGACGAAAGCGCGTTTTTATTATTTCGAGCTAAAACAAATGTTATGCTATATTCCGGGTTGCCGGCCCCCGGTGAAGACGAAGAAACCGGACTGGATGAAAAATGGCGCCTACCGTGCATTGTTGAATAGGCATCACCATCAGGACAACAAAAGGGCGTAGCATTAATGGGGCAGTGTGTAGCCAGACTTATCCCCGTCTTGTTATAGCCCCAGGCTCTTAAGCGTTGCCTTTGCCTCATTGTAACTAAGGTCCGGGGTCTCGTAGTAAGGCTGTCTCCACGACGGTACTACTGTAGTACTCGCCTTTTTTTGCGCAATTGGTCAGCACGTCCAGTCACTCGACGATTTAATTATAATCGTTCTTGATGGTAATATAAGCGCCACCCTGAGGGGTGCTTTCCTATTTGTCGCGTTAAGTATCTTGCGGTGGCTGCAGCTCAAGAGCATCGACGTCATCTACTCATTTACTGACGGTTTTTCAAGGTGTGGGTTGTCTCCAGTTTACGAAGTATGACGTTTTTGGAGTCTCCTCTGTGTGCGGATAAGCCCCAAAAGAAAGATGTACTACTCGTACTTACAGCAGTGTTACTGACAGATAAGATGTTCTGTCACGCGGGTCGGTGAAGTGAGTCCTTTCATATTTTCGGAGCAGTCATTGGGCGTGATCAAACGGACGGGGTTCACCGGATATGGTGGTGTGTATGGCATTTGTGACACATTAGGACAGGGCACGATAGGTCAGCGCAACATCTGACTGTGTTCCCTTTGCTGCCAAGCTGTTTACATAGTTTGGTTCAATGACACGTATTCTCCAGTCTTCAAGACTGGAGTCTCATAATTGGAAATAACTTCCATGACGGTAGAAAATAAAGTGAAAAAGTGACCGCAGAAAACACACCCCGGGGTACCCTTGTCCGCTCGACTCTCAAAGCCCGAGTAGGAGATGTAGTGCATCTTGGCCATAGTATTGCACCCAGTCGTACAGCACGCTTACCCGAACCGATACTCGACAGGAATAAACTGACAGAGGCGCCAACGCGGCCCACGCGATCGCCGTCAATCACAAGACCTGTGTTCATCTGATGCCTTGAGTTGCAAGCAAACCCAAAGGCTACCGGTACAAGTCGCTCGTCGTGGCGCCATTCGTATAAACATAATTATTCGCGTCAAGAGCCAAATCTGTTGCAGAGATATGACCAGTCCTGGTATTGCTCGCTGTTGCACAGGGTGTCCACCGTGTTTATAGCGTTAAAAGGGATAACCTGGATTTCGTGGGAAGCCAGCTCCTGTTCGATGTACTGCTGGGCATGATCTGTATGGTACGACGGAAAGACCCATCATGTTGTGCGTACGCATATCGCGCATTGAACGCCCTCGTCTAGACAACACGCAAGTAGTGCCGATAGATCGAAGCCATGTACGCAAATCGCACAATGAACACCTTCATCTACGCAACAGACAGTAGATGGAAACTTTAAATCTAACTCCTCGCCGTTGTCTACCTCAGTGGCGTGGAGTCTACGATCATCGCGTTGGCATTTCCCCACCCGACCACCACCCACGAAATTCCCTACCGAAACAAAATCAACACTTCCCCAAAATAGTAATGCACTACACCACCAGGTATCTCTAGAAAAAACACGCCGTCGAAACTACAATCAATCACTATCGCTCGGCTTGTACGGCCGTTTCGTCCTTCGCACAAAGCTCTATGTTATCGCAGAACTTGTGGTTCAACTTTGGTTGGCCACACTTGGTGCACATGCTGTAATGTGTGATCCGCTTCGGGGTACGGTCAGCTGTTCTTGTGCGCTTCTTGCCGATGGGGACCTGCGGCAGAATGGAAGGGGGACAAAACGATGGACGTGAACCATGGCTGCCGCAAGAGCTTGTTGTCATATCATGTGTACATAGACTCGTATTGCCAGAGGCTTCCAAAACAACGCGTGAGGGAGGTAAAGCGATCGATATAAATCTGTACGTAAAGGTTCTCGTTCTACTATTAATAGTATCCTTTGTGTCTCTCGCCTTCGGTCGTTGCCAAAACCTAGCCCGTGGTCACATACCTGGCAATAAACACACACATGAATAGTGTGTGGCAGAACGCACCACAGCTATAAAATGCATGCAACAAAGGCTAAACACACATCACGAGTCCCCTCGTCTGCACTACTTATACGTGTAATACGTATACACCAGGTAGTGATGTACTGCATGCTGCTGGCCGTGCGCTATTACATCGAACGCCACAATTGCCTGGATCTATGATACGTCAAGACTATTAATAGTACGTATGAGTCAGAATAGCGCAACAACGAAGACGAGAGTCTCGTCACTCGTCACAGGCACAGGATGTCTGCTGTACCGCCTGAGTAGATAGATGCTTGTAGACGAATACTGGTATCATACCATGCGAGTAATATACCTCAGCATGTGTGGAAACAAGAGCGAGTATACGCACGTACTTGGTACATGGTACCTGGTATTCATCAGTACAGTAGTTGTACCTGGTACCGCTGTAAAGCAACACATAGATATAAAAAATGAGTCGCGAGGCTGACGCTCTTGTGGAAATATCGGAAGTTCCACCTATCGTCTCGACCTGAGATAAGGATTCGATCGCCTCCGATCTCAGGGTCTGGCCGTCGCTTTCTTGTCCACTCTCTTGGCGGGTCGCGTTCCCCGGCCTCCGCCGGCATATCCCCGCGCGGGCAATCCCGGGGTCGCCCGCCGCTGCAGAGCGCAGCGACCCTGAACTGCGCAGATCTTGCGGAGATGGAGAAACATCGAGGTTGTTTCTTGAAGACAGCCAGGTTCTACTTTTTCTGGATCTCTTTGTTTCTTGCTGAGATCTCGGCTAAATGTGTTTTGCGAGCTTCAACATATCTTATCTTCGATATGTGGGTCTCGCAAATGCAACCGATTTCTCCCGACTGCCTCCCTGGGCGGGTTGTCTTTAGCCCCTTCCACCCCCTCCGCCTTGCCTCGTCGGGATACGAGCACCGTACTACTGTACAGCAGCACAAGAACAGCAGCAGTATCTGTACAGTACAATACGACAACAAAAAACTTGGCTTAACAATACGTCGTACCAGATTTAAATATTTTTTGGCGGGTTAATTCATAGCTAATAGCTCCCATTACGCGATGTAATCGTAGTGCTTCTGTACAGTACGAGTAGTAGTACTGCTTGCTGTAGCACCAGTCACTGGTACTCAGTCAATAACTCGCGAGTACCAGTCGTTTTGAACGACTCAGTCCCTGGAGTACCAAAAGCTGAAATGATTAAGTACTCGCGAGTGCTGTATACCTGGGGTACCAAAAGCTGGTACTCGCGAGCGCCTAGAGTAGCAGGAACTGAAATGACTGAGTACTCATGAGTATCTGGAGTACCAACAGCTGAAATGACTATCCCCCACCTGAACCGCCGATTACACCACTGTTGAATCCACTACTGCTGTAGTACCTCACATTCAACTCGAGGCCCGTCCCAACAACAACGCAGTGCAGCAGCAGCAGGAACATCTGCAAAAGTCGTCAAAGTACCAGTACCAGTCATTGGTACTCAGTCAATGGCTCGCGCCTATCCGTCATTTTGAATGACTCAATCCTTGGAGTACCAAAAGCTGAAATGACTTGAGTACTCACAAGTACCTGGAATACCAACAGCTGTATATAATTACTGAGTACTCGCGAGAACCTGGAGTACCAATAGCTGAAATGGCTGAGTACTCGCGAGTACCTGGAGTACCAATAGATTAAATGACTGAGTACTCGCGAGTACCTGGAGTACCTGTAGCTGAAAATACTGAGTACTCCCGAACACCTGGAGTACCAAAAGCTTACATGACTGGTATTGGGTGGTACTGATACTTTGACGACCTTTGTACAGTAGAACTGAGTAATTTCAGACTTGACCTTACGTCAGACTGAGGACTAATAAAATAATTTTGCTGGTGATCGAGAATGTCATAAATGCGCCTGGTGAGACCTAAGAGAGGCTGGTAAAGGGACACCACGGTCACAAGCATCATAAACGAGCCTGAAGGAGATATGGACAGGACTTCTGCTACTGGTATGTTTTCGCAAAATGAGGGCGAGGATTCATTATATACCAGAAAAAAACGAGCCTGAGAAATGGTACCTGATACCAGGTAGTGGTGAATATGACTGCTCTGGCTGCTGACACACTTGGACAGTGGAAATATGTGTGAGTACCTTTATCCTGTGACATATAATACTACAGCAGTACTTGACATTGATTAGCTTCACTGATCCTGTAAAAAGTAAAAAACACTTTGTATTTGGCATTGCCTTCTTCCTGCAACACTTGGCATTGAATTGATCATTTACGTATAATCAGATCTCGGAACGTGAATTACACTCCGAGGTATATTTTCGTATCCGCCGGCACGCCGGCACCCATGCGGAGCCCTTGTATCATACCGATACTAAACTTTACCAGAACAGGAACTGGCACAGGAGGACAAGGGCCCAGGTTGGCGACCAAAACATGGTCTTGTGGATCGTTTAGTGTGCCCCCCCAGCAAAACAAGTGCGTGTCGTGCAACTTCTTGCATTGCAGCAGTAGTTGGGACACTTGGCGAAAACCAGCCGCTCCACATGCTTTGGTGCGGCTGCAAGAATGCTGTGATCGTCGTTTAATCATTTCCTTCGTCACTTCATCACTTGCCTGTTGCTGTCTCAAGTCCCAAAAACAGACACCAACTGTAGGACCACGTAACTAGAACAAGTGAGCAACACGCAGACGAGAGAATCAGAGAAAGGCATGCATGCACAAGCGCAAACGAGCGTGATCTACATGCCACAGACTCACCCTTTTCTTCGGAACGGCGAACCAAAGCGGCCCAAACAGCCCTTCTCGTTCATGGTCATCCGATCCTGTCAATCCAACACCGCCCAGCCCCCATCCTCCTGGATTAACGAGCAGTTGGCTTAGTTGGCTTCCGGCTGCTGCGTGCCTCCATGGGTTCACAACATGCATAAACTCGGACACGATCATGCGTGCTGTTTGGAGTACCATGACTGACGCTCAGTGAAGAGTGACCAGAGACAACAGAGCTGTGCACAGCTGTGGTGTAAGGTGTAAGGTGTAAGGATGGTCGATGGTCGATGGTTGATGGTTTTGTGTAGACTTGGATGGCCTGGAGACACCGGGGATAGGAATCGTGGCCCAAAACCAAAAGCCAAAAAAAAAGGCTGTTGAACTTTTTTGTCGTTGTGTTGCATGTTGCATGTGGCCATTCCTACTTGAAATTTCTGCCCGGCACTATCCAACACACCCCCGTGATGATCATTATGCCAAGACGTACATATAACCCTAAGTTAGGATATACAGCCGCTAAGGCGGGGAGAGGTGAATCGGCAGTAAAAAAAAAGGAATTAGCACGAGTACGACTCGTATCCATACTCGAAATATCTTACCACGGGTGGGTACGAACGACGAGAACGTCGTATAGCTGTTGTATGAACACAGCAGCAGCTACGAGTAGCTGTGCTGCAGCAGCTGCAGAAATGTTCATTTTTTGTCGCAGAAATACTGCTGGATTTCGTACTGCAGTTGTATGTGAGTTCGGCAGAAAGCGAGTTATAGCTGCTTCGCGTGATTCAGCCCTCGACGTAAAGTCAACTCAACCAAGTACCTACCTTGTGTGTGTACAACACGTACTACAGCAGTATGATAACGATAGCTGAAATGGTGTATATTGTATACCAGGTAGAGTACAGGAGTACGTACAGTAGTACGTAATACCAGTACGTTACGATGCACTTTCTGTCTCTTTTTAGATGATCCACAGAAGAAGGTTATACGTACAGATCGCTGGTCATAAGATAACGTGCGAGGTTGCTTGCTGTTGCCAACTGTGCGGAGTGAAGGGGGGGTGGTGCTCAATGCTAACTCACTTGACAGTCTTCTACTTACCGACGAAACCACCGGAGATAACCAAACTTTCGCGCCTAATTCACCGCCACACGACGATGAGAGAGGTTCATATATAGCCTGCTCCTCTCTTCATATGCATTGGCTATAACTGAGGCCTTATGCCACATACGATATACCAAGAACAAGAACAACCACGGTATGGGGTATATCCTTTGTGTTAGAAATAGGTACTCCGTGAGCTATGTATCGATGGTCAGCAGCAATGGCGTTCTCAGTGTTGTTATCCAATCGATGCAAGCCGAAGGAACACTGAGCATAATCCAAACAAGCTATGTGAAGTCGATCCTGGAGAGGTTTGGAATATCTGAATGTAACCCCGTGTACACGCCCGGAACGGGCCCGGAGCTATCGGTGACCCAGCCGGATGATAATCTCTTGGACTCTGAAGGAATCAAGCTCTACCAAGCCATCGTTGGTTCAGTCATGTACCCGGGAACTTGCAGCCGTTTCGACATTATTTACTCCGTTAATCAGTTGACAAGAGCTGAATGTAACCCCGTGTTGTACACGTCCGGAACGGGCCCGGAGCTATCGGTGACCCAGCCGGATGATAATCTCTTGGACTCTGAGGGAATCAAGCTCTACCAAACCGTCGTTGGTTCAGCCATGTACCCGGGAATCTGCAGCCGTTTCGACATCATCTACTCCGTTAATCATTTGACAAGAGCCATGAGCAAGCCGCCCAAGGTCCATATGTTCGCAGCGAAACATATTCTCCGGTACGATACCTCGAAGGAACTCCACACTTAGGTATTGAATACACAACCGGGAACTTCCGGCTAAAGGGGTACTGTGACGCCAACAAGGGGCGAACCCAGATAAACGAGGATCAACTAGCGGCTACCTCTTCTTTCTGTCCGGAGGATTAATAAGCTTCAAGTCGACAATTAAAAAACTATCGGCACAATCGACCTTGTAGAGTGAACTCATAGCCATGGCGTACAGTTCGAAGGAAGGTGTATATAAATACATGTACAAAATTGCAGCTGCTGCTCGGAGAGAGCTCGACAGCTTTTCTTAGACGTAGATTTTTGCCCTTTTCACGATAACTGGCGATGACGTCCACCCGGCGACTCGCAACTCCCTCATCGTGCTCGCCGACCCCTGCTCTGCCTACTCTGCCAAGGGCGGTCTCGGCCGTGCCCAACTCATGTCTCACGGGGCTGCGATTTTTCCAGGATTTTGGATCTTGCATGTAGACCACGGGACAACTATAAATGCAATACGAGTAAGAGTAAACGTATACCGGTAATGAATTCGGAACCACTTTTTTCGAAAAAAAACAAGTTCTCGACCATCACCGTAATTTTATTGGGAAAGTTGGAGTGTCCATCACTCGCATACGAACAGAAACAACAAACATCAGTATTGATAGTATCATAGTATCACACTGGTGTACAACGCACGTATGAACCCATGGTACACACAGGTCTGTTTCTGCTGTGGTGCTGGTACTACTGTATCATACATCATACGTGCGTGCGTGCGTACGTACGTACGTACATACTCAGATCATACAGATAGTACGTGGTCTATAAAATCCGGGTTCGTCTCACATAAAAAAAGGAATCTTTGATTATGCATGTAGAGCAGTAGCTGCGTGTAAAAAAAAGAGAGCGTGTGTGTTTTAAATGTGCGCTTTCCATCACCATATTCTTGGTAAACGTTGCTGCAGCGCCCACCGCCCGCATGTCCACGCCCGCGAGCGCACGCGAGGCCCTGCCCGGTACTATATCCAGGCACACGACGCGAATCCCGCACGTATAACTGCAGATATCATATTAAAAATTACCTGTATGACTCGTTACAAGCGGTACTGGTACTCGTGTAGTGATATCCGCATAAAGGAGCCGGTACGATAATTCCGTTTGGTCGTCTCTAAAAAACAATAATCATGCGGTGCGTGTCAGGAACAAAAAAACGACGTTGGTATGGTATGGCACCGTGACAAAAAGGCATAAATCCTGAAAAATCGAGCCCCGTGAGCATGTGTGGGCAGGCCGAGACCGCCCTGTGCAGAGTAGCAGAGCAGGGGTGCGAGCACGATGAGGGAGTTGAGTGCCGCCGGGTGGACTCATCGCCAGTATCGTGAAAAGGTAAATCTACGTCTAAGAAAAGCTCGAGGAGCTCTCTCCGAGCACCAGCCACAATTGTACATGTATTTCAAGGGCTTCGCTCTTCAGGCGTAGGCTAGACGCCCGCCTGCTGCTTCGCGCAATTCCCGTAACGGCGAAGAATAGAGATAGGAATACTAAAAAATAAGCTTAATTAGGGCGAACAAAAGCGAATTTACTGCCAAGGGGCGTACATTAATACAGGACATCTATAATGAGAAACAACAAATATAACCCAGGCTGGGTTTCTGTTTTTGATTTCCAGAGGGTGCGTCCTACACTAACTTCATAGAACGGTTCCCGAATTTCTTATTTCTTTGGGAATATTAGGATGGGTTCTTATCATTGTCCTGTACTGATGTATTTCAACAACAAATTTTCATTCGTACCGTACGAGTATGTATTATTCATATATAATAAAAACATATTGATGGTAAGTGATACTCTGTATCGAAGAACACCTGGAGTGGCAGATGTGTACAATGACGAACAGCAGCAGCAGCAAACAACAAACAACAGAAGGCCATTTTAATTTACACATACATACACGCATATACAGAGAGAGCCACATGCACATACCTGGTATTATATACGTACTATTAGCAGTGGTACCCCGAACCATGCCAGGGCGGGGCCGGTATAATCGGGGACAAAAACAAAAATACCGAATAATAACTGGGCCACGATCCACACCCTATGATATAACGCAAAATGCGCTGATCAGGCAAGTTGACACACGCAGTTAACCACGTACCAACCGACCCACCGACACCCGCCCACCCACACCTACCCACCCACTCACGTACTCACCCACACCCACTCACTCACACCCACCCACCCAACCACCGACCCACCCACCGAACCACGTACGTACGTACGCGTACGCACCAACCGATCGACACACGCACCGACCGATCCACCCACCACCCACAACAACAACAACAGCAGTGTGGAATCAGTATACATCAGCACCAGTACGTACAGCAATAATAGTAGTAGTAGTACTAATAGCAGTAGTGGTAGTAGTAGTAGGAGTAGTAGTAGTAGTAGTGGTAGTAGTAGTAGTAGTAGTAGTAGTAGTGGTAGTAGTGGTGGTGGTGGTGGTGGTGGTGGTGGTGGTGGTGGTGGTAGTAGTAGTACAGAAGTAGTAGTAGTAGTAGTAGTAGTAGTAGTAGTAGTAGTAGTAGTAGTAGTAGTAGTATATAACCCATGTACAGCAGCAACAGCAACAGCAGCAGCAGCCAGCACAGCAGAGCCAGAAAGTATAGCAGCAACGTACGTACGTACGTAAAGCGGACAAAAACAAAACGCCGGCATGGATGCGCAGCCCTTGTACGTACAGCAGTGGCCCTTTTTTTTTTTTTTCGGTCGATTTTATTACGAAACCGGCATAGTCGTGAAGATTCGAAACGACATATCACTACCGAAGCGCATTAAATAGTGAAGGTTTGAACAGTACCGAGGTGAGCATACATGAATGTGTAACACTTCGTACTCACTTTAAGTAAGCAAAATAGTAAGGAGTTTAACAGTACCGAGGTGACCATACATGAATGTGTAACACTTCGTACTCACTTTAAGTAAGCAGTACTCGGGTACGACGAGTATATAACTCGTATGCTATGATAGGATCGAGCAGCATCAAACTATACGACGTACGTACATATATACGTACATACTACAGATCATACAGATAGTACGTGGTCCATAAAATCCGGGTTCGTCGTCAACATAAAAAAACGGAATCTTTGATTATGCATGTAGAGCAGTAGCTGCGTGTAAAAAAAAAAGAGCGTGTGTGTTTTGTATGCGCGCTTTCCATATTCTTGGTAAACGTTGCTGCAGCGCCCACCGCCCGCATGTCCACGCCCGCGAGCGCACGCGAGGCCCTGCCCGGTACTATATCCAGGCACACACCGACCACTATCATACTGCTGAATACCACGCACGTAAGAATACTGCACAGGTATCATCGCATATTAAAAATTACCTTGTATATGATACTCTGTTACTGCTTGAAGCGGTACTGGTACTCGTACATATAATACGTACGTGTATATCCGCAGTAAAAGGAGCCGGTACGATCAAATTCCGGGTTGGTCGTCTACATGAAAAAACGGAATCTTAAATAATGCGGTTTGCGTGTAGAACAAAAAAGCATGTACTGGTTGGTATGGTATGTGCACGTGACAAAAAAGGCATGGGATTATGTTTTTATGCTCGATGCTGGATTTTACGAACTACTTACCGCTGATACACGTACGGATTTTGATAGCTTACTGCTGATATACACGTACGTACGTACGTATCAGAATACCTCAGTACCACAGGGTGATATTTACAAGGAATAGGAATTTCGGGAGCCGTTATGTTGAAGTTAGTATAAACCGCATCCTCTCCTCTCATGTAAATAAGAAACCTAGTCTCCGTTTTTGAGTGTTTCTCATTAGGTGTCCTGTACAACTGCTGTACACCCCTTGGCAGTACAGAGTCGCTTTGTTCGCCCTAAGCTTAGCTATTAATCTACCTCAGTAGACTACTCCTCGCCGTTACGGGCATTGCGCGTAGCCGCAGGCGGGCGTCAGCCCGCCGCGGCGAAGCCCCCCTTGTACTGTAGTATCAATATGTTATCGGAGCTAGGGTTCGAGAAGGAAGTCAACAGCGTTCCACTCTTCAGAGACAACACTGGCGCACGTCATGTTGACGGCAACTCCACTTACAGTGCGAGGACCAAGCATATCGCACTCAGATTTTTCTTCTTGGAGAAATGGGTTTGGGACAGTAAGATCACTCTCCACCATATTCCAACCCACAACCAGGTGGCCGATATAGCAACATAATGCCTCTCCCGCTGCACGATCAAACACCTGGTTGGTCTCATCAAGGACTTTGCGGTCTGAGGGGGCGCGTTATTCCTATTCTTGACATCTTTGCATATCTACTTAATTATCACGTCAAGATCGACATCTTTGCATATCTACTTAATAATATTCACATCAAGATCGACATTTTCACATGACGCCTGCTAGGATAGAGGTGGCACTTTTTGGCTGAAACGGTTTCTGAAGGATCGGGCTCCTTAACCCAAAATCGTCGGACATTGATCATTATTATCATTCTATTGTGTTGCAATACTTTCTATATTATGCTCCGGTCATGGGATTGTATAATCGGGTAGCACTTCTATTTGCCTCAAAAACAAACATTTAGGTGAGGTATGGAGCCCTTCCAATGAGGAGCTAAAAAAAAGCACGGTGCACCTCTATCGTAGAATGCGTCACATATCTACTTAATTATCCCAAGATCGACATATTCACATATCTACGATACTACCATATCAAGATCAGGATCAACATTTAACTACATCATCACCAGATCCACGAACATAAATGGACTTGATAATCTCTTGAGTATTGTGACTATCTCTTGAGTATTGAACTCAATTTGTTTGGTTTTGTTTGCGTATCAATGTTTTCGTGTCATTGTGTACTCTCTCGTATTATGATATAACCTTCATTACTATACGAGGTCTTGTTGTTTTTTTTTTTTTGAGTTTGAGCGCATGGTGCAACGTCTAATGCAGTAGTATACGCGCATTGCACGCGATTTCCACACGATTGCTTGTTCGTATGGTCTGCTATTTTCAAGTTATTTCAAGAATATTTGTTGTTTGAATCACGTCAGGATTAGACATGGCATCGTAGATCGGTATTGGATCGTAAAACGAGACGTGAACATTTGTCTGTAATTTTGATTTGTTGCGTAGACCTTAACGTAGGTAGACCTGTTATTTGTTTGTATTGCAGGTTGCACACGTTTGTTTTGCGGTGACCCGTTTTTGAAGACATCGTATTCAGCTACAGTAGTCAACGGACAAGCAATTTGCTAGCCATACTACTTCCATCGAGGAGGCGTGTTAAAAATGGGTACTCCGTGAGCTATGTATTGATGGTCAGTAGCAACGGCCTTCTCAGTGTTGTTATTCAATCGATGCATGTATCGAGCGGCGTAACTTGTACCGTATGGTCTGTTTATGTTTGACGTTACATTTTGGATGGGCCGAACATCTGGCATTCGGATACCTCTGGATGATCCTCGATGGCTTTTCTCCCGTGTCTCTCTCTCACGATACTCGCGTATTCGCGATGTGTATGTCTATGTGTGGGCCCAAGAGCGCCTGTTAAACCTATCTACTAGCACATCTTTGTGCGAGCCTGGTCGGTCATACGTCTGACCAATGCAGCATCATTCCGGATCAACCTAACAGCGATCCGCGCCACCTCTACTCGACCGACATCTATCGGCTATAGAGCGAATGCTAATACTTTGCGTAGCGTTTTCGGATACCCGTTACCCGGAGGTCTTACGTATGGATACAATTAAGCACGACTAAATCCTTAGACACGAACTAAGGATTCTATGCGTAGATACCTGCGCAAAGTCACGAACTCCAACTCCGAAACTGGTATGATTCGTGCCGGGTCCACAGGTCCCGGCGTCAAACAGGCGCCAGCGCCTGGTCCCGATAGACTCCGTTGCCGGGCCTTGGCCAGATCTCTGGTCTCGATTTCCCCGAACAGGTCGTTCGAACCCGACGGGCCGGCTTCCTCGGGGAGCTGGTCCAGAGAAGCAACGTACAGTTGGTGCCGTACCCGGTCCACCTGCTGCCCCAGCTTGTGCTGCACCTTGTGGGAGCTGATCGTTCCGCCGTCATGTGCCGGCAACACCTCCACACCAAACTTCCCTGAAGCTCCTTCCTCGTGCGTGCGGAACACCCTGTTCCGCCAGCTTTCCAGGACCACGCTCGCCATCGTCTCTTCCGATACCCCATGGATGTCGCGAAAGTCCCTGACGCTACGTACTCCTTATGCGGCTAACGAGATCCGAATTGGGCAGCGCCCTCCGGAATTTCTCCCCCAGTGGACCGGAGAGGTCAGCAAGGACCTCTGGCACCGTCGCCATAAAGCTCTCGATGGATGCTGACACTCTCCTTGATTCAGCCCACGACAGTCCACCCCCGGCCCCCGTGGAGGGGCTCGCCTGTACTTTCTGATGGGGTTGTAGCGTCAACCGGTTCGCCGACCATCCATCCTCAAAGAACGACGATTCATCCGCTGTCCCTGGAAGCTCGAGAAGGCGCTCGAGCATCCACATTGCACTGATGTCTGCCCACTGACACGCAGGTAGTGGCAGCTCCGGGTCCATTAACCACGCAATGTAAGAGGTACGCTGCACTATTGAGCTGTTGGCGGTGAGGTTCGCCGACTGTTTGTCCGGCATAGGCGGAAAGATGCGCGCGAGTTGCTCTAATCCCCCGTCTCGGGCTATCTCCAAGGCGCTATTCACCGCAAAAGCATCGTTGCCTATGGACACGCCAACCAACTCTACCCCAACCCCTTCCGCAATGGTCATAAGCCTACGGCCATGCACGAATATCGAGTACACCCCCCCCCCCCCCTCCCCAATGGGCAAAACCCCACGGCCTATCCCGAATCCAACCACCCCCCCCCCCCCCCCTTCCGCAATGCGAACACCGATGCTCCCAGGAGTGCGATCCCTTCCGGCGTAGATGGAGGCGAGGCAACCGTTTTGCTGGGGTTTATTGCAATACCTTGAAGTATTTCTAACAGCTCGTGCTGGAGAAGGGGCACAACCCCCACAGTGTTCGGTATGATCTCTGACATACCGATGCTGATGTTATCGAGGTAGGCAAAGGCTTCAACACCCCAGGGTTCGAATTCCTCGCGGATCTGCTTCAGCACTAGCAGCAGCGGCATGCAGCACAACGCCGGGCCCATGGCGTCCCTTTGCTGCACTCCGCTAGAACATTCGATATTTCGCCACTCCCCCGAATCAATTTGGAAGAATACCGGGGCGGGCCTCACGTCGTAGCTTTTTGCTATGAACGGCGTAGGTGCCAGCACGCAAGTGGCCGCCTCGGCAAGCACTGAAGCCCTCTTTACAATGTTGCAGGCGTTGGAACAGTTGGATAGGATGAGCCAGATTTTTTCCTCATGATGCACCCGGGCGCGTAGACCTACCTGCTCCACCCCCCCTCGAACCCTGACCCTAAACTACCTTGCCTCACGATTGAGCTCTTCCGGCCGTGGCCGCGACTACCGCATAGTCCCGGCTGCGAAAAGGCGTCTCTATGTCATACCTACACATACGGGGCGGCATTTTCCCCTCAAGACAGTGAGGTTGGACTGCAAGAAGAGCTGCCAGAATCCCGGCGGGATGCACCGGGGTCGTCGAAGATCCGCCTCCAGAAAATCTTAATGCCAGCTCCAAGCTTCTCGCGACCCATGCCGGTCCTGATGATCGACTGCAGATGTGAGAGGCGCAGACCGTTACTACCGGCGCCTGATAACGCGTTTCGGGAGTTGATGACGTTGCATCCTTGATCGTATATATCCGTTTAGATATGCCGTTGGTCTATTATAACACATGGTACAAATATCATGCAGCTATCACTCCATAACATTATTCCACCCTGAATAGTCGTAGATGCAGATCATACGACGGATTAGAGATGGCTACGTAAGACATCAGGTAACCGAAAAAGGTGTCGAAGATACAGCTATTCAAAACAACAACGGACTAATCAGACTATAGACCAACCCACACCTCGTAAATGAGGCAAATACGCCTATGGTAAGAGTTAAACCCTGTGACGTATTGCCAAGGGGACGCTGGGGGGCGTGCACTGTGTACTGATGCCAGAAAAAACAAAACGCAAATAGGAGCTACAACTAGAAAAACAAGAGAATCCAAGCAAATATGGCACATTCGTAGGAGTCGAAGAATGGGGGCGCACTGGGTTAAGCCGTCAAAGGGCGTACATATTGTCGGTGCGTCCAAAGGAGGCTTTAAACCGGAAGGAAACTAAAAAGTAAGACACGGATAGCCTACAACGGCTTATACTATGTGTCTGAAACCGGGGACCGTATTGAAGAGAAATAAAGGCGAAACAAAGCGCGAAACTGGATCGAAGTAGAATAAGTAAAGACGCTAGGAAAAATCCGACAAAGACTTGATATTGCGTATGCTACAAAGTAGTCCATACCAGCCTAGTATGGAAAGGGCACACTGAGGTCTAGTAAGTCCGAAACAAAGGTAAGGGGGGTCAAGGAGAAAAAAGAAGTGCCCTACGCAGTCCTGTGTACTCGAGTCCGAAAGGGAGACAACACGAAAAAATATAATTGGAGGAACGTATCGGGGTCCTGTGTGTTCTAGTCCAAAAAACGAAGAAAAAAGAAGAACTCAAAACAAAGATAGAGACAGAAAGGAAAACTGCCCCGAAAAAAACGTAGAAACAATAATAAAGGTAAGCTCTGAAGGTACAACAACACTTTAAGTTGCAGTCTTGCGGTCTTAGTGAGGCAAGCGAATCGTCACATGGAAGGTGGAACTAAAACACATCGCGAGCGCAGATCAAAGCTAGAGGACGCGAAGAATGTTACAGTCCCGAAGAAACATAAATGAACCAATCTTCTACAACTGCTAACCACCAGCTGCTGTTAACTGGTCAAGCGGATCGCGGGGGGGGGGGGGTCCGCGGAGTCTATTAGCATTGCGTAGGACACCGCGGGCCAGTCCTCCGGGCTGACAACGCCGAAGACACCATAATATCCGGACAGCGCTCCGTGAAGTGGGAAAGAGCGATGGGAGGGATTTGATCTTGATCGGGCCCGGGTCTTCGAGGAAGCGGGCGATGTAGGAGTCGGCTGAGGAGTTGTCGGTCGAGGTACGAGGGGCTACTTTGACCAACTACCAGAGGCCGTTGCGGGCTTTGTACCAGAGGTGTGTGCCCCGGCGGAAAGGGTCGAAGATCTGAAGCGGCGGAGCCAGAGGATGCGCGGGACGAGGCTCTACCAGGGAGCGAGCAAAAGGTCGCCGGGACCGCGATAGTTCGCGATGAGCGGCCCCGATGCGCATCTGACGGCAGAGGCGTTTGATCTGGCGGTGCTGTGAAGGGGCGCCCGACCAATAGCGGAGGATGTGAAGCCGATGGTGTTGCAGGTCCCTTTCGTGTTCCCAAGAAGGGCTGAGGAGTCCGGTCCAGTGTGTTTCGTACGTGACGGCGAGAACACCTCCCCGGCCGCGAACAAGTTGATGTCCCGAGATCTGATCGACTTCGAGGCGCTCCGGCGGTGGAGAGATGTCGTCGAGGGTGACGTGAAAGGGTGGGGACTTGGTGGAGAAGGAGTTGAGCACGTACTTGGTGAGGTCGGCTGCGAGGTGCTTTGGCAGGTAGTGAATGTCGTCGGAGTTCCAGTAAGGCTTGCATCGGAGAAGGGAGACAAGTGCATACAGGGGAAAGTTCATGAGCTTCTGAGCAAGAGAACGCTGTGATACCTTGGCTTTCCGTGCTTGGGGGTGTTCCAACGCATTCTAGGAGTAGTGCATTACTGTGATAAATTATCTCGAATGCACCTCTTGTACTATATTCGTGGTTGTGATTTCACTTCACATTTAGCACATTGGAGGAGTGGTGCATTACTGTAATAAGTTCTCTCGAATGCACCTCTTGTACTATATTAGTGGTTGTGATTTCACTTCACATTTAGCACATTTTAGGAGTGGTACATTACTGTGATTAGTTCTCTCGAATACACCTCTTGTACTATATGTGTGGTTGTGATTTCACTTCACCTTTTGTTTTGGAGCCTTCTTCCATTGTTTTACTATCGATTTTGTTTTTCTTTGCCAAGTGCGAGAGCGCAAGTTGGCGAAATTCGATGAATATGGACGTATAGTGGGAATACCGAACCTTATGGGTGGTAAAAAACGAAGGCCTATGACGGCGGGGGGGGGGGGCGTATGTACGTACAAGTTCAGGGAGTTGACCGTGCGACAATGTTCAGCCCTCGGAATGGTGTCGGGATTCTGGCTGCGATCATGGTTGCCGTTCCCCGGCGATGAACCTCTTAAGCACTACACCCATTTTGTGGGCGGGACAAAGTACTTGGAATTAGTGTTGGGTATTTTTGTAGTGGTCAAAGGGTTAAAAGCCTGGCTGCGATTTTACCTTGCGGCTACACCAGAAGAAACTTGCGACGCTCCACGTTTTGTTTCGCTCATGTCATGCTACATTTTGAACGCGAACGAAAAGGACACGCACAGCAGTTTATTTTCAAATTCTAACTGACCGATGTGGCGGCACATACGTTGTGTTGTATGCCGCTGTTCATGCTTCGCTTCACTTGATCACGAACCAAAAACGACGTAACAGCTACTGTAGTAGTAAGTGTGTGAACTCGAATTGGCCTACTGTAGATGGCGGTACATACCATGCCTTATGTGGATATGGCTTACCGCCTGCTCTCCTCGTGTATGTACTCGTACACCGCTCTTGATAACATATTCCTCAAGAGCCACCAGCAAGCACCCGGCTCAACGTGTATGCAGTCCGAACGCGTAATAGGCGTGTTGTAGGTACAGTAAGGCGCACCGCCGGTTGATAAGAGACGGTGGCCGGCACTACAGTACAGTACCCCTGCTTACCCTTGTGGGCTGCTGCGGCTGCGCACGGGTACATCTCCACCCAAATTCAGTGTGGGCCCGCCAACAAAAAAACACTTTATCTGAGCAAGCCTTGCCATCTTATTGTAACATCATCCTTGCTTAACCTTGAGAATAGACTAGGCTTTTATGTACCTGCTAGGATGCAGTGTAGCGCTCGCCGATGGTCACATTTGTTGTATCCAGTTTTCTTAGCACCCCCCAACAAGTGAGCCTCACCTGCTGTGTTCTTCTCAGGCTATTGCTTGTTCGTGGGCCTATACATACTGTAGTACTGTAATTAAAAGGGAACTAAGGAACTAAATTTCGTATAATTATACCGTTATACCGGTTGGTAGTCAGAGAAAAAACACCACTCGTTAACCTACCAAGTTATGCCTTCTGAAATCTGGGTGCCGCGCGTATGCATAATATCCTCGAAGCGTTGCAATGTGTTTATTATTTGATAATCGATGCCACCGAATCATTCCCCGACTCATTCAAGCGCCCACACAGAACCTGCCTGTGCCTTTAAATTTCCCGTCCTTTTATGTGTGTAAATATATTTTTTAAACGTGCGTTGTCTCTCATAACAATGTTGAGGTCGGAGCAATCGTACATCTATTTTTTTTTTTAGGTATACGGCCAGCCCACCGGCGCCATGATTTCCCGTCAAGAATTAGCCAACCAAATCAGCCGAAATGGAGAAGAGTCCACCACAATGGACGAGAGTAACACTCACATAGTGGGGAAATGTGAAATGTAAAATATATAAGGAGGAACGGCATGTGTTAGAGGAGGAGATGAGGAGAATGGGCGATTTTGACATGGAGACGTTTGGTACACTATACAGTAGCGAGAAAACGATCGCTATTCTATACGGTAGATGGTGGCCACAGGCGGTGAAACATGAAGGGGATAAGATTGGTAATCAATTTCTATGTTATATATGGAAACAACATAATGAGCGCCCAACTATTGGAGATGTCTCTATTAGGAGTAGGAACGGTGCTCCGTCTCGAAAGAAATGCGTGGTCAATGGTAAAATGGCTAAGGCAAGCAACAAATGAGTACGCCCCCCCCCCCCTTCTTTCTCTCGACCCCCCCCATCGTCTGCCAGATTCGGAAAGCCATGGAAGCCGACTGCCGCTTCCAACTGGAAGAGCGCTTGCCGATGCCCTTTCTCATACGTGAACACGCGAGAAAGTTTCAGTGGGGGTGTTCCGACGGAACAGTGTGGCGACGGCTGCCTTGATCCTTGATTGTGGATGCACGCGTGTCTGTCCGTTTTTCCTCGCTGACTCAGCCTGCGACCCTTGGACCGACTCCAGGCGGGGGAGGGAGGGGAGGGAGAGGGGGGGCATACTTATTGCTTGCCTTTGTCATTTGACCATTGACCACGAACCACTTTCGAGACGGAGAACCGCCCCTACTCCTAATGAGTAATGAGGCTGCGCGTATTCCAAGGTACTACCGTTTCGTAGTTCAATCCGCGATACGGTACCAGTTAAGGAGCACTTTTCTTGGGTCAGGCAGAGGCAGGGGCCTTACTGTAGTAGATAAAAACGGTACTATTGCACCAGGTAGTTTCATGCAAAAGTTGATGCTAAAATATTAACTCCCGATTGAATAATAAGTGGCTGTTGCGTATTGTAGTGCGACTGTAGTAGCGAGACGTCAATTATGTGGCGGGAGGGCAGGGCGGGATGCATGGAGAGGGGGGCTCTCGCGACGGTAACCTCTTTACGAGGCGCAGCCCGCCGGCGGTGCTTTAGTGGGATCTTCGCGGAAGTTATGTTGGCGGAGAAACCCCGTATAGTGTAATTAATTATGTACATGCTGAATACCGTTCGAGCATTACCACCATAAAAACAACAGATAGACTCGTACAAAATGGCAGATTCCCTTGGCTCCTGTGTGTGGTTCAAGGTTCAAGGTGCAAGATTCAAGGTTTAGCCTGGATGTAACTTTCTCATGTGTACCGGCCGATCTCTGTGTGGAATCCTCCCTGTACTCTGTACTCTGTACCACCACCAGAAAAGAAGCAGGCTAAGCGAACTCTATCATGATGATGAAATCGCACCAACCATCCGCAAGGCCGTGATTCTTCCTCGACGCAACAATGACAACAAAAACTGCTCGTGTTGCAGCAATCAGAAAAAGAAGGACTAAGATTACAGAAGACCCGTTTTTGTGATGTTGGCATGTTGGCACACTCTGCATTGATTGATTGTTGGATATTACCCCTCAGGCTTGCTTTTGGACCTGCCCACATTTAATTTAGTCCTGGTACCTGGTACACATGTTTTGACCACATACAGTGGGGGTCACGGTTTAAGAGAGGGGGTCACGGTTTAAGAGAGGGGTGTCTCAGGCCTGTTTGACATCTCTCTTAAACCCGAATTTATCTTAAACCGGAACGGGTATGATAAAGATTTTAGTATACCCGCGTCAAGCCAGCATAATTGGACCTCTCGTACACCAATAATACTTCCTCCATTAAACCGACCTCCTACTGTTGTTGTACTTACTCCCTGATTATGGTGATATATATGATTGACCCATTCAGGACTGCAGTCGCGCTTTTGGGGACAAACTACTCACGCTGTTACTTGGAATGACAGCAGTAGTATACGAATAGTGTGTAGTGTGGGATACATTGTGCAGTAATGCAGGTGTCGCCCCCTCTTTGAGGACTGCGCTCCCGTTGCGGGGACAAAACACTTGGAATGAGAGTAGGGTCAGGTTTTCAGGATTATGTACAGTGTAGTATACAGCAGAATTAATAGTGCGCAAAAAAAAGCCAGGCGACAAACCAGCACCAAAACCGCCAGCATTTCATTCACTTTGTGCTTCAACCTATTTTTTTTTTTTTTGTCCATCCCATGTATTATCTTCGCACTTCCGTCTTTCTCCCTCCCTAGTCGTAACTCAGATCCGGGGTCACAAAGTAGGCTCCTCTCCCTCCTCCCCCGCTACGGTTCTTGCTTTGCATTTTTGTCGCGAGAAGATGTCAGCACTTTCTTCCCTCCTCAACTCTCGTCGAATTTTGCTTACCCACGCTCGTATAATACAAAACTGATGCCGCCTCCGCAACCTAACAATGTATGCGTATACGTAAGTAGTATGACCTGGTTTGGTGCGTGTGTGAGGGTAGAGCCGCAAACGGCCAAACCGTGAAGCGTACATGCCGCCATACAGTCCTTTGTCAGGCGTGTACGTCCTGTTGTTTGTCCCCCTGAGCGTACTCGCGCACCACTTGCACGGCTACAAGACGAGCGCAAAAATCGTTTTGGCCCATACACACACTTACTATATATCCTTACCAAATTATGTGAAGTGTGTGTAGGGGGGGGTATAATTAATTAATTTAGCGAAAGAGGGAGAAGAATATGGAGGTGCATTTAATTAATTAATTCTGCTAAAGGGGCGGCTGCACGGTTACGTACGTCCTGGAATTTTCCGCCAACGTGCTCTTCGTTCGTGGTAGAAATCACCCACGACTTCGGCTTAATTACTTCCCCCACTCCACCCGGCTGACACTTCGAGCCGTGTGCCTTGGTCCGCTTTCCCACGGAATTCGTAGCTGCGTTTATCGATGGGCAATATGGGATGCGGTCCCCTGCAAAACGTTGAAGGCGTATGGCGCCTTGTGGAACGCTACTTATCGCCTTCGCCAGGTGTAGGCGAGTCGTGCGCGTGGGCGATCTTTGTCTGGTCGCGCAGGTGGTGAAAGATACGACGTCAAGGCCTATGTTGTGTGGAGGAAGTCAAAACAAAAGTGACATATGGGGGGAATGGGGGGTGTGGGACTCACGCTTTAACTTACTTCCACCAATCTCCACCATCACCGCGCTGACACTTCGAGCCGTGTGCCTTGGCCGCTTCACGGATTCCGTAGCCGTTTTCGATGGCAACGATGCCGGTCCCCTGCAAGACGTTGAAGGCGACGACGCCTTGACGTACCATTCGCTTCAGGTGCAGGCAGTCGGTGGTGGGCGATATTTGGCTGGGAGATGTGAATGAAGACGTCAGGCTTGTTGTGGTGGATGAAGTCAAAACAGAGTTACAGATGGGGGGAGAGGGGGGTGGGGGCTGCCTTCCACAATCGTCTAGCAAGTAACTATCCATATATGACCAATCATTGCAAGGGAGATATCGTATCCTCAATCGGGCCAATCACAAGAAGCGAGCAATACCGCTAATAATCCCGATCGACCGCAAACGACAGTCAACGTGTTTTGTCTTGCGTGCATGTTACATTTGCGAATCGTACGCTTGTTCTGCCTCCCATAGTCGTAGTGGTGATCTCCACTGCTGTATTGTAGTGTCCAGCGCAAAAACGCGATACCAGGTAAATACAACTTGCAGAAAAATACGTACATTAGCATGCCCAACCGCAAGTAAGTAGCAATGCTACGTACAGTCCCAAGTCGCCGGTTGGTCAAAACTGCATTCGACAGTTCGGGCGGTGTGACCGTCTCTTTTCTACCATACTTGTACGTAGCTCTCACGAATACAAGTTTCGCTGCTTATTGTTGTAGTGGTCTCCAGTCACCAGCCACATTATAAATAACACCGAATCCAAGTCGCAGCAAATTACGGCAAATAAATGCAATGCCCAAATAACTCAACAAATTATCTGCGGTAGTAGTCGCCATTAGCACATCACACTACACTGGGGACCAGCCACTAGAAACAACAGCACCAGGCTGAACTCACACAGCATGTATGAATATGGCGACACACACACCGTTACCCAAACAGCGGGTAGGATTCTTCTCACATCTTCCCGACGTAAAACACCGTTCGTTTGTTCGTTTGTTTACTCTAGGTCTTGTTGTCGAAAACAGGAAACTAATTGCACTTCGTACGGTAGCCATGTCCCCTTCGCAATTAAATATGTATGGACATGCTCTATAATACGTGAGCAAGCATGCGAGGTCTCTCGGAACGACAAACGATGCACCGAATAATGCCCGACAAAGGCTCTGCGTAAGACATCATGAATAATAATGCCGTCTCACAACTGATAATTACTGCTGTCGACCCCGATCCAGCGGGAGCAATTCATAACATGACGCCCATGCAGCAAAACTACACAAGGAATGAGTGCATCAATATATTGACCCACCAAAATACGAGTACATCATTGTTGACAAATACTTTACGTAGTTACCTCGCAACGCTAATACCTGCTATTATTATCGTGTTCATCCTGTTTATCTAGACACCAGTTTACTACTATAGCACGTAATGGAGCGCTAGGCTGTTGTGTCCACATTGTGTAAACTAGTCTACGTTCTTCAGGAAAGTGCCTATTTGTAGTACTTCCGGAGGCTCACGTTGCAATGCCAGTAGTGTGACTCCRTATCATGTACATCACTTCGCTGTATTCATACCACCATAATATTATTTTTTTACATTGATTGCCGCAACTCTGCCGCCAGGGCAAGCAGTATAACACACTGGACCAAATTTTCCGCAGCCCCTTCAAATCAACACAGTATTTTCCTGCGGGAAGAAATCATTATATTTCCTGCGACACCCGGCTCCCGTTTCGTACATTCTCCAAAGCCTACGATACAACGCCATTTTTTTAATTAATTCATACTAATTCAAGTCATTAATTAGTTTTCACCTTCGAAGGACAATCCGATAGCGCTCTAGTGGTATCCATTTGAGAATAAAACACTCCATGGGGAGAATCGAACCCTCGACATCCGGCCCAAAAGCTTCGTGGCTACCAGTTGACCACCGGGGCGACTACGGGTATAATGATACCCTGACTGATAATACGAATAATCATTTGTTCTATTATTTGTGGTTGCGTGTCTTGCACAGAGAGATAGGCAGAGAGGTCCTTAGTATTGAAACTGAGAGTAACTCGTAGTAATACTACAAGGGGCTTCGCCGGCGGCCTGGACGGCCGCCGGTCGCAGCCTTGCGTGATACCGGGAATGTTAGCAGCATTGTGGCTAAGGATAGGGGTCAGGCGTAATGCCAAGAGTTACACACGTTAGCAGAGCAGCATTGTGTCGAAGGATGAAAATCAGAGTTTTTTTTTTTTATATCCTCCGGCGGATGGGTCAAAATAAAGCTTAGAAAATCAGACGTACTGCCAAGAGTTGTGAGAGTGCTCTGCACACTGCCCACGGAGAGTGTCAACCGTATCACTCGTAATAAATGTGATCCTGCTGCTGCTGTACTCATACGTGTGTGCGCGTATGTATCTTGGTCACACACCTGACACGTGCACATTGTTTGCTGTACAGTTCTGCCTACTACTACTGCTGTGTGGGCCTGTGGGTCTACACATCTTCGAAACAGGCGAACAACGGCGACAACAGGAACAAAACAACAACTGATACGACGTGCGTGTATCTTTGATACTGGTCATGATACATATCCAACCTACGTACTGCTCACACAGCTCGTGATAGGTACTGTTGTAGTACAGCAGTATTTCAGAGTACTGGTACACTCCACACACGCGTCTTCGATATATACCCGATGCACGTATACATCTACGCGCCCCCTCCGCCAAAGCAAGACCAAAGAACAAAAAACAAAAACGTAAAAAAACGTTTAAAAAAAACGTGTTTCCCCATCCCCGTTTGTAAATGCCATTTTTTTATTTTGAAACCCTCAACGTATATTGAGCATGATGAGGAGATTTTTTTTTTGAGGCGATGCTCTCGATAGCCTCGTATCCCCGATCGTCCTTCCTTCGCCGACACGTCTCCGATTCAAGCGTACCGAGACTCTCCGTCCTCTCTGTCGGAGAGCCCCGTCGTCTCCGGGCGCGCTTGACGGGCACGCCATTTGAGCTCGTTCGACGAGTCACCGACACGGGGACTCATTTCGTATCTATGATTGGAGTTGGCACCACTCTGGGCGCAAATGTAGGGACCGTTTAGACTTGATATGTATATTAAAACAGTTCTTATTTTTCCGTCCAGAGTGCTGCCAAAGTCATGCAAAACTGTAAATTTCAAGCTCTCGACCTCTCTTTGCTTGACCGTGCTCCCTCTACGTGCACGTGACGGCGAGACGCGAAATCGTGCATATACCATTTGTAGCTCCGTGATGCTGCTGTGCATATACCATGTGTAGCTTCGTGATGCTGCAGGCTCATCATAGCAGCTTCAGCTGCTGCTGTACATTATGTACATACAGCATATACGTGCTGCTGTAGACTACCCGGGGTTCAAAAATATTGAGAGTTCGCAGTTCTCCACGAGGCCTGGGTGGCACGTGTTCTCGGGGATTACAAACTCTTCCCCAGATCCTAGCACAAACCTCGCTCAGTGGCCTTCACAATGGCGACGCCGGCCACGTAATCGACTCCCCCCACGGGTCGGAGGTCAGAGAACACGTACCGAAGAAAACACGCGAAGACATGAGCCCTGTATGCAGACTACGAACCAAACGTCTCACAGGGCACGATTTTTCGGAGATCTCGTCGTAGATCTCGACGTCGAGGCCTCGCGCGCGCGCTACGGCGCCGAGCGGGCGGATCAGCTAAGCCGGCGGTTGCAGGCGAGGCGGGGGCACGCCTCAGCGAAGAAATCGCGCGGAAAGGCGATCAGAGGCTGGAGATATCCGCAGACCTAAGGATGTGCATATGTGATAAGCGAAAGATATATAGATTTATGCGTATATGATACATATATATGTTTNCATCCTTCTTAGGGCCCATCTTAACGAAGACAGCAAAAATTCAATTTGGAAAATAAAATCCTATTTGAATGTGATTTCGCAAAAAAAAACTGGTTTGCGTCCTATGGGGAATAGTGAATTGCTCGTTCAAATATTTATGAAATCGAAAAAACGCAGCATGCGTCACAGCGCCCAGGTGAAAAAAATCGACGAGAGGAGACGAGAGGGAAAGCATGCGTCGACGCGTGCGCGCCGCCGCCAGCATACTTTTGCTTTTGACCGCCCAGGCTAGGAAGCTATCGCTCGCAGGGTCTCCTGGGTGGGCGTAGGGATCCCTGGAACGCCACGGGCGAGACAGGGGCGGCGATGGTGTTATCGAAGTCTTGAGCGTATCATGCTGTTTTTGGGTCGATCGCTCGGTTTTTGATCGGGTTGGAGCATCGAGCTGGTTGAAAAGTTGGGATTGCGACCGCCATGATTGGTTTTGAGGCGCCACCGCCGGGCTACGCTGTGCTATGGTCTATAGGCGTGGGCGCGGCTGTTGTCCCGGTGGCCTCGGGTTGTGGTTCACGTGTTGTCGCCTCGGTCGTGGTCATCGATGCCACCAAGAAATGACCAGATTGTACCGGGGGCGTTTGCCCACCGTGGACATGCCGGTCCAAGTCGGGCCAACTCCTCAATTTGATTTGAATTCTTTGGAAAAGAAGGTCCTGGGACCTTCTTGGTTTTTTCGTCCAATTCAAATTGATTAGACCCCAAGATCCTAATCTTTGATGCTGGTGCGTGTGTTGACCAATGAAAAGCGTGTTTGAATTTTCTTTTTTCCAAATTGAATTCATTTCATACTCGTTAATACGGGCCCTTGGGCCCGTACAAACGGAGCGTTTTGACCCTAAAAACAAAACCTAAAAACAAAACCTAAAATGAGTTATGAAGATTCACTCCCTCTGATTGGCGAAACAGAAAAAAAGAGACCCAGGAGACCGCGATGGGATAGTTTTGCTCTTCGGTTTTGTTTAATCGAAAATCGATTAAAATGACCCTAAAAGCAAAACACGAAGAACGAACAGCCCAGCGACAACGGAGATCATGGCGACAACCGCAGCTACGAACGCCCCGTACACTGGACAGCCAGAAGACAGAGAGCAGACAAGGCGCGAACAACATGCGGCTGGTGCCAGGCAATGCAGTGTTCAACGCCGTAGCCAAAACCGTGGCTCATTCTGTCTGGTAGTTATCACTTTGGTCGTTTTGTCGACGCACGCCATATGGATGCGGCCGACTGACAAACTCTGCACGGCACGAGTAGTATCACACAGACCCAGCCCACTATAAGTAGACACGTAAAACCCATGGTGTCTACAACGGTGTACATATGTACAACCCTGTACCTTATCCTTCCATTTGCATCCGATAATTCATTCCCTCCGGGTCCCTGCAAGCGGCACTTTTTACTTGGCACTTGGCGCCCTACATCATTATCTACCAGATGTCATGTTTCATGCTTTCGTGCAGGAGCACGATGTCTGCTACCCGCTCCCCACCCAGGCGGTTCCGGTGCTTCGTGACCACGCGTCCGCCTACTGAGAATACACGCTCGGACGCAGCAGAGACGTGTGGCGTGTGACCCTCGGCGTGCGCACGTATATCTACCACCTATCCGCTACTTGGTTGGGCCGCACAAAAATGGCGTTACATGACGCAAACGCCTCTTTTTGTGTCTGAAAATATCAACTTATCACGAAATTTCACTTGATTTGATATATCATGATAAGTTGATATATATCAACTTATCAGCGTTGTGTTGATGCGATACTTGATATTATATCAACTCAACTTATATCAACATATCACGCGTGATATTTTTGTTGAATTACAGCTAACACAGCCGCACAGATCCCCCGTAAATAGCCAGCAGGCCAACCACAACACCAGCCCAGACGCTCTAGGGCCTTTGTTTGCCGGCGTTCGAGCCAAAGCGAAGAGAATTTGAGTAGAGTTCAGCATCATGCCCTCGAGAATGAGGTTGAATGTTCGTTCTCAGTATAATTTGAATTTTGATCCCGGGGCGTCAAAGTTGGACACGCGACCACCTCCATGGGAGGCCCAACGACCTCCCGGTATCGAATTGTCGTCGCTTCTGCCTGCTCCTCTGGTGGGCCTGTGGTGCCGAGCGCTAGATTGTCGGCATGTGTACATAGTTGTGAACAGCCCATGGCTTGTGCTCTCAGTTGTTTTTCGCCTGGATCTTGCTGTTTCCCAATTCGATTCTGTTTGGACACGTTGGTGATTTTTTATCGAAATCGAAATGAATTCGATTTTCGATTTCGATTTTCGATTCTGTTTGGAGCCCGTAGCGCTTGTCCAGACAGAATCGAAAATCGAAATCGAAAAACGAAATGAAAATAAACAGAGCGCTGATTGGTCCCCTGGCACAAACGTGTTTCCCTTCGGTTTTTTGTTCTGAGAAAATCAACGATTTACAACCTATTGCGAAAAACAAAAAGGTGACAGCTGAAAAACGAAAAGGAAAACGACAGCACGAGCAGCAACAATTCAGGGTGTCGTACTGGTCAGCGCAGCTACGTCAAAATATCACATCAGGACTGCCGCACGCAGCACGCAACCCACAGCTAGCACGGCAACACAGCCACACAGATCCCCCGTAAATAGCCAGCAGGCCAGCCACAACACCAGCCCCGACGCTCTAGGGCCTTTGTTTGACGGCGTTCGAGCCAAAGCGAAAATCATTTGAGTCGAGTTCAGCATCATGCCCTCGAGAATGAGGTTGGAAGTTCGCTCTCAGTATAATTTGAATTTTGATCCCGGGGCGTCAAAGTTGGACACGCGACCACCTTCATGGGAGGCCCAACGACCTCCCGGTATGGAATTGTCGTCGCGTCTGCCTGTTGCTCTGGTGGGCCTGTGGTGCCGAGCGCTGGATTGTCGGCATGTGTACATAGTTGTGAACAGCCCATAGCTTGTGCTCTCAGTATTTGTTTGCCTGGATCTTGATGTTCCCAATTCGTTTCTGTTTGGACACATCGGCTAAAATGATATCGAAAACGATATAATTTCGTTTTTCGTTTTTTCTTTTCTTTTCTGTTTGGACACGCTCGGCCCTTGAAATTATAACGAAAACGGAAATGATTTCCATTTTCAAATCTTCGATTTTCGATTCTGTTCTGGACACAACCTAAATAACCTAAGCGTTGTCACGGGGAACTTCCTGGAACCATACGTAGGCAGCAGGCAGTTAAAATACTTAAATATATATAACAAAATAAATTCCTCGAAGAATTCCCAAGAATAACGTAAGAATTTCTCTTCTCTCTACAGCAGCAGTGAGAGTGAGTGATACCCCAGCTCATTATTAATTATTATTATGATCTGCATCCGACAATGTGCTGATCCAATACTAATGGATCTGGTACAACTTAATATAGATGATTTTGCTTTTAGATTTAATCAAAATCCACCATTCTTGGATTCTTTCAGCTCCAGCTCAGCCGTCAAAATCTGTTTCTCTCACTTCGGATACGCCAGAAAAATTAAGCAACAATTAGGGGACAGATAAAAAAAATCCCCTCCATTTGGCGTTTGTTTGCAGAAACACGCGAACCAATCCAAAGTAACGAACACAAAGAGATTTTCCTGTAGTTCTCCCCTCAGCATCACATTCACTCCTTCCTCCCATGCGCTTTCTTCCTCGCATGGACTCTTCCCCTTTACGCAACAGATTCAACAGATTCTCTAAATCATTAAGATACTGCAAATAAGATTTTGAGTTTACCTTTCTGTGGACAGCGGAGTAGTAAAGAAAATACAAAATACAACGGCTGTGTTAACATTTTTAGGTAACTTTCCTCAGGATGCTTGCAGACCTATTTTGACTGGAAAACACCTACAAAAAATTTACGTCAATAATAATTCGACCAGTATGGACACTATTGCAGCGAGTGTTGCGGTTTTTTTTTTTTTTAACTTTACCAGTTGTTCGTGTCGAGATCTAGACGTGACAAATCTCCGAGTTCCCCGCAGGAAGAGCTTCGAGAAAGTGGTTTCTCGAACATACATGCCAGGGGTTTCGACTTCATACGAGTAGGCGTGTTGGAGTTCTGGGACATGGTATCGCCACAATGTTACCCCTCTTCAATACTAACCATACTTCTGTTCCGAAGGAGAGGATCTTGAGGTTAATCTTTTAAAAAAGACGACGCAAAAAATACTTTAGCCGCCGTTTCCTTATAATATGCGGTTCGATTTCGAGCTTCAGATTTGTATTTTTCGATCTCAAAAACGAAAGCACCGTCCTATGCAGTCCGATTAAGCAAAATCTGACCGGAAATTTTTCGATTTGAGAATCCGATGACCCAAGTCGTCGGATTTTGGGCCAAAATCCGACGACTTGGGCCAAAATCCGACGACTTGGGTCATCAGATTTTCAAATCGAAAAATGGCATGGTCTCTAAATTCAAGATGTTATCCAGGCAGCAAGCAAGCAGCAGCAGCAGCAAGATAGATGAGTTGGATGGTGACACAGCGACGTTGCTTCGCGCCCGACGCGCAGCCGACGATCGGTGGGCCTCTCCGTCGCCAAACTACAGCCGGCTGGCGCGGGCTCGGGCCTAGAGACGAAGGGAAGCGCACTCGGCCGCGCGCCTCTCCGTACTACTCGTAGATTTTACAGCAGCAGCAGCAGTACTACAGCAGTACACAGTCAACGCTCGGATGCTTCGTTGTGTCAAAATACAAAATAAATACCAAGACAGGTCGACTCGAGTGCACTCGGCGCGTCGCAGCCAGACCAGAGGCAGTCAGCGTGGCTCCGAACGCTTGGGTTCTACGCCCAGTACAGCGCACTCGGCGCGTCTCTTCGCGGCGCCAGACCACAACAACAGCAGTTAGTTGGTCTTGCCGTTTGCTCAAATATCTGCACGTACTCGTATGATACAACAAATCCGTGTTTTCTCGCATATTAAGGGCCATTCCTAACGAACAAAAAAAAATCACGATTCGTGACGTTTTGGCATGACAAAATATCACGATTCGTGATGTTTCTTTCCTAACGAAAATAGGTGCTTTTTCGTCACGTTTCGTGATATTTTCAAATTATAAAAAATCCGATATTTTCAAACCAACGGTATTTGAGGGTAGGGCCAACTCTCGCAGGTAGGTCACGGCCAGGCCGTGCCGGGCCGACCGCGCCCGACCCGGTCCGTGATTCAAACCATGGGCAGAGGCCCGACACGGTCTGTGATATTCAAACCTCACGCGCCGTCGGCCAGGCCAGGTCCGCGCGAGGTTCCAATCTCGCTGACATGACGTCTGCTCTGCCTGGCCCATGAGATTTTCAGATTATTTTTGCTTTTTCTTCACGCTGTGTCTCCGCCTCCTCGAGATTTCGAGGTCACAGCAGGCTCGTTACCCCGCACCCAGCAGTGCCTTTAGGCAGCCGCTCGCTGTCCACAACCGGCGTACGGAGCAGGGCCTGGCATGCCCTTATACCGGCCCTCGGATACCGTTGGTGTCGGGTGGGTTACGTAGTGCCTTGATCAGGCGTATTTTGAGCCACGACAAATGTCGTGAATCGTGATTTTGTTTTTTTTTAAGAAATTATAAAAAAATTGGCGTCATGAATCGTGAGGTTTTTGTCGTGAATCACGACAAAAAAAATCACGATTCACGACAAAAACCTCACGAATCGTGATTTTTTTCGTTCGTTAGGAATGGCCCTTAGAAAAAAAAATCAAACAAACAAACAAACAAAGGGAAAGAAAGACCACCAGAAACAGTGCCGCGTTCGAAGCGGCTACAGAGGTGCGCGGCACGGGTAGTCTAGGTGGGACTTACTAGTCAGCCTGGTACCTTGCTACCCTGTCGGCTGTTTCCCTCCTGCTCTCATCAGCCGCGGTTTCCGTACGACTGTTGCCCCCCCCCTTCCCATTCCCTTTTGCACCCCCCGCAACGGATGCGTGGCGCTGTCTACTCAGTTCCGCCTCTACCTTGTGCCACCGGATCATGAACTGTTCAGCCGCTTCGAGGACCCCCCTGTGCCACTTGCCCACTTTAGTTGCTGCAATGGTCCATACTGCGGTCTCTACTCCAAACACCAACGGGACCTGTGCCGTGGACCCCTTGGAGGCTTGAAACACCTTGAGGTCTTCAGCAAGGCATTTCTGCCAGGACTTTGGTTGTCCGCCCGGTCTGCGTCCCTCCCCACCCGTCATGGTCCCGAACATAATCCGACTGGGTAGTCGCCCCTTGGGTTGCCGTGCCACGGCTCCCGCAAAGAACAGACGCCGTTTACGGATTGTCGTTTCGATGCTCTCGCATCGTGTCTGCTTGAGAGCCTATACGGCTATATGATACCTGACTGATAATACGAATAATCATGTTCGTTCTTATTATTATTGTGGGTGCGTGTCTTGTACAGAGAGATAGGCAAAGAGGTCTTAGTATTGAACTGGAGTACTCGTAGTATATACGTACATAAGTACCATCAGTGCACTCCCATTTGTTCATACGTTACGTATAAAAATAATGGAAAAACTAAATAAAGGGAAAAAAAGATAATCTGAAGTCGTGACGAGATTCATCCAGCTCGATTCATCATCTGAAATCTGAAACGGTCAAAGGTACAACGTCAAGTTCATCACCCAATCAAAGCCATCACAGACACTAACTTTTTCAATTACCGTTGGGGTTTCATAAATTTCCCGCCAAAAAAAACATCTCTGCCCCATGCGCGGTCGTTCCGCGCACGACCGCAGCATACACAACAAACACATCTGCCCCGAGAAGTATCGAGACAAAAGTCTCGCATCTCCAGAGGGCAGCAGCAGCAACAACAAAAACAAACAGGGCACAGCAGCGACCGCAGCGACGCCCCAAGCATGGCAGAGCGTGACCCGGCAGGCCTTGATCGCCAACTGGTGAGTGAGTGTGTGTCTCTCTCCCCCCGACGTCTCGTCAGCCCACAAACTGATGATGCTTAGAACATCTATCTCGTTATTTGAATTACACTGAATGTATATGAACGCATGTATTACGAAATAGCTCTGTTCTCGTCTGTTGTTGTCTCTCGGCATGCGACGCCGATAGGTAAAAGCGCTGCTTAGAACGCGCAGGAGGCTTTGCACATGCCCCTCATGATGTATGATGTGGTTATTCGTCTCACACGATGAGGCGTGCCAAATGTGCCGACCCGATATGCCCCTGTAAAAGTTTCAAGCAATTTCGAGATCGCACGCCCACCCCCATGATGTGTCTCGAAGGCGTCTTCTGAGTGCATGGTGAGATAGACAAGTATGCTATTTCCCGCACCCAGGCATAGGACGCTCGTTTCGCCATGCGTGCGCATATTCGCGGACCTGGGTTCAGAGCTTAGCTGAGCTTGGTTGCCTCTCTTGGTTGGTTCAGTTTCTCTCTTGTTCTCATTTCCTGTGCGTGGTCTGTCGCCGTGTGCTTCGGCTCTTTCGAATCTCCACGAGGCCCATCTTTATTTTTCGCTCTTCTTTTTTTTGTCGGGCGCTCGCTCCGTCTTCAATCTGCTCTCCGATGTGCTCGCGCATGTTACGCAAGGACACATGATCCGCCTGTACGCCGTGCCTCTCTCGCGCATGTGGACCCCGTGGTGCGCTTTGCGGTGTACTCGTAGTGCTCTCAAGCCAGAGGCCTACCGGCCCACCCGACTTCGTTTGTGACAAAAGAGCCACGAATCAAAACACACCACAGCCGCACATATTTATACAGAAATCGACGGAAAAAACAGTGGGTGCCTCTCTTTAGCTTTGTTACTGTACTGTTTGTAGTACCTCACACAAAACAGTAAATCGTGCGAGTACTGATGGCATGAGTATATGAAGAATACAATGCGATGATGTAGCCCGTAGCCCCGACCTACCTGACATTCACTCTCTCACGCACTTCCGCCCTCCCGCCCCCCTTCCTACCGCTCTGCGCTTGATACGCTCCCTGCTCATGGTCAGTACCCGCTGGCGGGCACGCAGCTCCGCCCGAGGCCGGCCCCGCCATCCCGTCACGTCGCGGACAGCAGCAGCACCAGCAGCAGCCCCGTCGGCAGCGCATACCCCACTTACGACGGCGGGTTGAGCCATCGGTTCCCATACGGATCATCCCGGTACGTCGCGGACAGCAGCAGCAGCAGCAGCAGCCCCGTCGGTAGCGCGTGCACCATCAGCGACGTCGGGGGGGACCATCAGCACCCATATTCCGCGTCCGACATCAGCAGCACCAGCATCAATGTTGGCCACGATGAGACTAGCCCCGTTAGCAGCAGCAGCCACCGCCGCCGCAGCAGCAGCAACAACCCACGCCGCCGCCGCAGCAGCAGCAGCAGCAGCAGCAGCAGTAGCAGCAGCAGCAGTGGCAAAGGTTCTGCCGAGTACGGTGATGCTGGTCGCGGTGTGGGCCTTGTCATCGGCGGCGGCGAAGGTGGTGGCGGTGAAAGCAGCAACCGTAGCATGATCGCAGCATCTTCACCCTCCTCCTCAAGGGTCGATTGCGACACCAACAACGCCGGCAACATGAGCGACATGGAATCGCTGTCGCGCCGGCCATCCTCGCCCGTTGCCTCGGCACTGCACGAAAGGGAGACGCGCGCGTTGGCCGATCTCGAACAGAGACTTTCTCGCGGCGTTGAGGGCGGTGCGGTACAAGTGGATCTCGACGCGGGATATAAGGCGTCACGTGACCAATCGCCATTGTTATCGTCGTCGTTATTGTATTACGGTGAAAATGACGGAGCCAGCTCCGTTGGAGGCCATGATAACGAGGAGGAGGAGAAGGACGAGGAGGACAAGGAGGAGGAGGAGCAGGAGGAAGAAGAAGAGGAGGAGGGGGAGGTGGACGAGGCCGTCGATAAGGTCTTCGTGCTCCTTGAGCAAGGCCAAGAGGCCCAAGAAAAGATCCTTCAGGGTGTGGCAGAGCAGGTCAGAGGCTGCACTCATTGATATTATAGCTGTAGAGGCTGCACGCATGATATTTTCCATAGCAGCTGTGTTCTATGATACCACTATGCCCCGGAATAAAAGGATCATTTGTATTAAATATTAATATGTGAACGGTAATTATATTCTGGGACATATTGGTACCTGGCACCACTGTGGACGAAAATGTAAGGTCCATTTGGTATTAATATTACTGTTTAAACGCTCCTTATATTTACGTCCACATTGGTACGCAGCAGTTAGATAAGCATGAAAGTGCTGCGTGGCTTGCAAAGTGGGGGGGCGTTTTGGGTGGCCTGATTGCTGCATAGTTGGTAGTTGGGTGCTAAGTGCTGGGGTTTGAGGTGTGTTCTTGATACTCTGAATCGCCGAATGAATGGTCTATCACCGACCCCTTTGCCCCCGTCAACTGGTTCTTTTAGCGCACCACTCGTATACCATACTACATCAGTCCTACGTATACTTATTATGTTCTTGTATCGGCATGCACCTCTCTTGTCTGACTATATATCTGTATGTTCTACTCTGTGTGTTGTATGGTGCAATATTTAGGCGGAGGGCATCCTGCGAGTCGGGCGCCAAATGGCCCAAGACGCAAGGCTGGCACTCGAGGAGGCCCATGACGAGAAGGTGAGAGCAATGAATGACAGCTACATTTCAAGCACTACATTTCGGTTTGGTTAAAAAAATTGTATATGCTATTGTAGATAAACTACTGGCTGCAGTTCTACACGCACGTACTGTACATATAATACAATGCACCGTTGTGGAGGGGCGAGAATATCCTATTGTACTACGTATGTGGCCCCGGATCTAAGTTACAACTATTAATAGGATGGAGACAGAAAAGAAAGGCGAAGAGGATAAATGGGATGGAAAAAAAACAAAAATAAACAAACAAAATACGTTTCATTTTTTTTTACAGTGGTTGCTGTGTGTGTTCTTCACATTAAACCGTATTTCTACCCGTCGACATCCAACACGCCCAGTGTCTGTGCCGATTCTTCATCCTACGAGAGAGATACCAGTTATTATGTTATTATGTGGTCACAAAACTACGACACATAGATACCAGGGCATCAATTAGGTGTTGCGCTGGCGCAACATTTGGCCAAAATAACGGTTTTGCGCAACAGTCGCCGCGAGGCTAGTTGCGCGCAGCGCATCACGCGTTTTTGGGCGCGAAAAAAATTGTTGCGCGTTTTTTTCTCGCCGGAGCCGAGATTTTTTTTGGGGGTCTTTTTATCTTGATAATTAGTCATCTTTTAGGCTTTTTAGGCGTACCTTCGCCCATAGATGTCAATTTTTTCGCCTCCGGCGGGAGGGGGGGGGGGGGGGGGGTCGGGGCTTGCGCGCGCGCGCGCAACAGACCCCGAACCACTAATGAATGCCCTGATAGATACTACGCTGCAATGCAGTAAGCAGAGCAGGCAGTGCAATGCCATATACGACAGGCACGACCTACCCTGCTAGCAACCCAGCTGCGTGAAGAAGAAAAAAAGAAAAAAGGAAAAGAGAAAAATAAAGAACAAAAAATAACTACAATAAAACAGCTCAATAAACAAACAAAAACGATAACAAAAGGCAAAGAAAAAGTGTCGTGCTTCTCCTGGAGGAGATGTGACAGAAAAATAATAAAAATATATAGTAAAATGAAAACAACGTAAACAGAGCAAGACTAAGAACGAAAGGAAAATACAGGCAACCGAAGCACACCAAAAGCACCTTCCAAACATCCGAGGCAGGTTGTACCCGGAGTATAGACAGGTTCTACCAGCTAGTCGGTCTGGTACCTTGCTACCGTGTCTGCCGTCTCCTTCCTATTTTCGTCAGCCGCGGTTTCCCTACAAACCGTCCCCCCCCCCCGTCTCGATTCCCTTGGGCGCCACCCATACAACGGATGCGCGGTACTGTTTATCGTCAATAATAACAATACTGCGGCATGCCGTAAAGAGTGAAGCCTTGTACTGATACACTGGCTGTACCAGGTGTATACGTTAGAGCGTGTGTATTATTTGTGATGTAATAATGTGTTAGTTCTCCGCCGAAACACGTGCGACCCACATGCATCATCACTCATACTACTGTAGATCTTTATCTTTAGACCCGTCGACATCCAGCGCATCCTATCCATCGTCCATGCTGACTCTTCGTCCTATATAGAGAGATGCAATCGCTGTGGCTCTATACACAGGCTATACGACAGTTATATAGTTATGTACGACACAGATAAAATAGATACCAGGAGGAGGTACATCGCAAGAAAAGCAGCTTATTAGACGATGGAATATCATGCCAAAGTACTGGATATACGAATCTGTTTTTGACTGACTTTGATCGCTTTGCGGACCCTTCGGGTTCCACTTTTATTTCAGTATACCTTTTTTGGGTAAGTTAGCCTGTGACCACGGGAATCGACCGCGTCAAGCAAGTACCGCGTCAAGTGTTGGATTAGTACGGACAGATGGAGGTACTGGATAGAGAGACCGGCACGGCTTTTAATGTGAAGACAACAACAACATACGAAAAGCAAAGAAAGCATGTTTTTTATGGTGTTTTGCAGCCTGCCGCCGTCCTACATTTGTTTTTTTTTCCATTTCAATTTTGGAAGCAACCATGAACGCCTGCGAGTATCTATATGCTTGCGTACTAAAAAGCCAGAAGATCAGCGTTATCAACCTTCTAGAACGTGTGCGACAGTCAGTGGTCAGTATCGTGCTCGTGTGTGTCGTACCTGGTATCTCCGTCCTGCCTGCCTTCCTTCCGTTGCACTTGGGACTTATCCCCTATGTGGATGCCATCAGTGCAGCCCGGGCAGGCTAGAAGTGCTTCGTGCGGCCGATGCCGTTTTTATTTGTTTTTGTTGTGGCCGAAAAGCGCAGGCAGATCGATCCCCACACTTGTAACAAAGGACTTTTCTTTCGCCAGTCGCCTTCCATGCGCGTTCATGGTGATCTCTCGGTCTCCATCCGACTAATATTAGCTATCCCCATACGAAGGAATATGGTTTAGCATAGGGGGGTAGACAGCAATAAACCAACCCCTACTCGACATTGAACCCGGCAATTTTTCGTCTGGTCAGCCCGACTTAAATTACCTAAACTTGAAAATCAACTATCTTCAGCTCATCATGTTGGTTACACGTTTCCCCTTTTTATGTACACTACTGCTGTAATCAAGTCAATTAAGTCCCAATGGGGTTAAAAATACTGAACGCTGTCTCATGCGTACCAGGTACAGAGTAGTGGTCCCTCTATAGAGTGCCAGTTGAATAGTGCTGGATGCCCATTATTGTGCCTGTGAGTTCACTTGGCACAGATGGGTGCGGAGTATAGTGCCGGTTGCCGCTATAGTGCCGGTATTGTTGGCTGGCGCATACCGGCACTATAGAGGGACCACTACTCTACACTACTATAATGTGCTGCACAAGATCGGATGGCAGGCATGAACCCCTCCCCCCCACGACGCTCGCAGCCAGTTGGTGGTCAAATATGCTATGATACCCTCTACCCCAACGCCCAAAGATACTCATAGTGAAAAGTAGCGTTGTGCGTAGAGCTACGCCCGCCTCTTCGAAGAAGCTTTAATAGCGGTAAAGCCGTAGGTTAGATCTCGTTTACTGAAGAGTTCCTGTGGTATTATATTATAGTAGAATTCGCAGATACGAACTGTGGGGAAAAAAACTCAGGTCAGGCTCTATTATACCGGTTTTAGTGTGTTTAGGGGTTTCAAAGTTAGGGTTACTGGGTAAGGGGTACCCCTCCCCCCGAAAAATAAAAATGAAAATGAGACAACGCTAAAACCAATTTGTACAAGGTATGTAACCTCTGACCTGTGGAATTCTCGCACGGGCTTGGATCTACAATTAATTACAGTAGTCGCGCCCCGTTTACTGAGACCACTCCGCGTCGACGTGTGGGAAGTCGCTGTCGATAGAACCCCACGAGGTGACGTCGTGCCGCGCTACGGCAGTAAACGGCAACGTGATCATGCCGTCGGCGATAACGTGTCTGCTTGCTCGAGTGTTTGCCATTGTGTGCGTTTTATACCTGGTACCTCGTATCTCCTTCTTGGTGTGCCCACGATACCTGTAGCGTTTTGCAACGGTAGGATATAAGCACCGACAAGCGTAACCCTGTTTTAACTCCAAAAATGATCGTCCTCTAGTTGGGGTATTCTTAGTATGTTTTATGTTTGCGTTTGGCATCCGACAATGTGCAGCATGACAGAGCTTCAACGTTGATCACTACTGTAGTAAACAGTCCTCGAAGGAAGAAAACAAAGGGAATCCAAACCATAATTATTCAGTTTTCCCTCCGACAATGTATCGAATGTATACTATTAATAGTATACATGTTCCGGTCCGACTTGAATGGAATATCCTCCAATACCGTAGAAGTAGTAGTAGTAGCAGTAGTAGTAGTAGTAGTAGTAGTAGTAGTAGTAGTAGTAGTAGTAGTAATAGTAGTAGTAGAAGTAGTAGTAGTAGTAGTAGTAGCAGGCTCTTTTCCATCACTCTGAACCAACAAGTATCCCACTTGCCCTTCTTGAATGCTCTTCCTTGCACTTCCCTCTCTCCCTTGACAAACCCTCGTTCACCGTTTACCCTACTCCTGGTTAATGTGCCACCCCCACACGTCACTGGTATCGCACTTTGTAGGATATACGCACCGGAAAGCTTGACCATTTTCCAACTGCGCAAATGATCGTACTCTAACGTCAAGTGTTCCGTACCCTTAGCGGGGGTGCAGTGGCAAAGGGGCTAGTTTCGTGCTAGGGTATTATTATGCCATACCTCGCACGACGCCTCTCGATCAGCGAGGTCAAAGAGGAGAGACGTTAAAGAGGATAAAAAATAGACTTCGACGCTGACGTGATGCCAGTACTTTCATTATTTCAACTCCTCCTGTTTTTTTCCCTCTCGCTAGTCGACACTTGTCTCGCGAGGTACTGTAGTCCAGCACCATTTTTAGTTTGCCGGCGATCATGTAATTATGTCCTACGACACAGCAGTACGGGCCCGTCAACTAAAAACGCCTACTATTAACATGAATAGTACCAACCTGAACGAGGCTAGAACTCTTTTTGTTGTAGAAAAACCTGGAGCAACCCGTGGCATGGGCTATTATGTATCTGGTACCCGGTAGGGTTTAGTGTATAGCGCTCCCCGCTTAGCACGATTGTGAATCCAATCTTCTTAGCGTCCCCCAAAAAGTGGGCTTTACAAAGGTCCTTTCTTATCCTGTGGGCTATACTGTAGACACGTAATATGGAAGAAAAAAACGAGTACCCCAGAAGAAATAAGCAATCATCGGGAAAATATCCATCGTGCGCACACAAAACAACGAAAATACATGCACCCACCCCCGGCTCGGGGGCAAACTACTCGAAACCAGACTTGATTTATTTTGCAGTGTGATTCACTCGTAAAGCGGCACGGTACTGCTGTCGTGTCTTAAGTATGTGTAAGAGAAAAAATATTTGTTGAAAAAGGCTGAAGGCTTTACTACAGTATATGCGCCCTGAGATGGACGTTCTAACGGACTACAGGAGGATAGAATATGATATATCAGGTATTTTATTCCGGGTATACATATACGTAGTATGTACGTTACGGGGTTATGGGGTCCTGTCTTAGATTAGAGCCCATGCTTATAGGTACGGCGGGGGAGGGGGGGGTGATCTCCCCAATTATGCTGCGTGAACCAAACCCATTCCGCTACACTGCTTACACCCTCTTCGCCACATCGAAAGGGAATAGCACCGAACGAACAGAAACGACGTCCACCACTCCGCGACGTTCCTTGGTTGACATGTTACCATTCGCTGTCCCTTGCCTGTGTGTCTATACACCTGGTATCCTCTTCCTAATACGTCTGTCTATCGTAGGACTTGCCCACGAGAAAGTTGAAGATGGTGCTGGGATTCCTCACCCAGCGGCTATCGACGAGCGAAGATCAGAGGCTGGCCTACAGGAAAAAGCAACGAGCGCTTAGCGCCATTCTTGGTGCCGAACGACGGGCACACAGACTAAAGGTGAAGGCCGAGGTCAGGGAACACACCCTAACGGTGAAGGTCTTCTCTAAGCTCAACGCCGAGCATGACGCCGAAAAGAGAGAGCTGCTACTAAAGGTGAAGGCCTTCTCTGCACGCAACGCCGAGGTTCGTCAGCAGATCGAGAGAGCTGAGGTGGGCAAGCTGAAGATCGCCGTGCAGAACGAGCGCCTCCTGGGGGACAAGGCGAAGGTCGACGAGGAGAAACTTCGCCTGCAGGCAGAGGTGGCTCGCCTTGGCGCAGTGGTGGCTGCCACCACCCTTGGCGCCTCTACACCGGCAGAGTCTGGCCTTGTTGGGACAGCGATGCGCGCCATCTCAGCATTGCGTGCGTCCATGGCGACGCCTGCTAGGGGCTTCGTCGGGTCAACGGTGAGCCCTCGCGGGGAGTCTCTTTCTCCTCCTGCCACCACCCCCATCAAAGGCAAGGCGACTCCGCCCCTTCCCGCCAACACTGTCACCAGGGGCAAGGCGACCCCGTCCCCTCTAGCCACCACCATCACCAGGGACAAGGCCATATTCCAAGCTAGGCAGACACCGGCCAAGGCGTACAGGCAGCTGATGGCCACTGGCGAGAACCAGGCCAAGGAACCTCTTGCTCTTTTCGCCGCCACTCCCACCAAGGCCAAAGGTCCTCTTTCCCCTCCCGCCGCCACCCCCACCAAGGGCAAGGCGGTGGACGGAACGCCGCGCCAATCCACCCGCCGCCCTCTCGGGGCCATCAGCCTCAACTCTGCCGGTAAGGAAGCAGCAGGGGGACGAACGACTTCGTTTTCCGCGCGGCTGGTGACCAAGTCCGCGGGAAAGCGCAAGAGCGCCATGGCCGAGGGAGTACCTCCGCTACTCGCCGAGGGAGTGCCGCCGCTCCCCGCGGGGGTAGTGACCGGTACTACTGTGGAGAAGGACACTTCGCTTGCCGGCCGGCCGGTGGTGACCAAGGCCGCGGGAAAGTGCACCACCTCCATGACCGAGGATTTGTCGTCGATCGGCTCGAGGGTAGTGACCGATACTACTGTGGTAAAGCGCTCTTCGGTCGGCAAGGGACCTACCATCAAGGTTGGCCGGGGTGGTGCTCCCAACACCCATGTTGTCAAGGCCTACGAGTCCGGCGACGGCGGAGCGAAGGTGGGGGCTGCGACCTCAGGGCGAGTGCTGCGGTCGGCGACGCCGTCTGTCGGCAAGGAGCTTACCATCAAGGTTGGCCGGGGTGGTGCCCCCAGCAGCCGGGTTGTCAAGGCCCACGAGTCCGACAACGGCGGAGAGAAGGTGGGGGCTGCGCCGTTGGGGCGAGTGCTTAGGTCTGCATCTAGGCTTGCTGCTGCCGGGGCGACGAAGAAGAAGAACGAAGCAGGCATCTCGGACGTCTCGCGCGCTGCACCCGTCGCTGCCGCTTCACCAGCAGCCGCACCCGCCAGGTCGACCAGGTCTTCCACCCGTCGGTAAGCAGTATTAATAGTTATACTACTGGTCTAGGTGAACAGTTGCTGGGTTTGGCTGATGTGGGTGAGCGCGGAGGGGGTTATAGCTGTGTAGTACGATTATTTCTGGGAATGGTTTTGAGTTCCGAGTGATCAGCGTCGAAGCTCATGCTGCACATTGTCGGGTGGAAAGCACAGTGTTATTGCTGTTGTTATTCCTTCGGGGAATGTTTATGAGTGATCAGCGTTGAAGCACATTGTCGAATGACAAACGCAACAATAAAATAAACAATAATACTTCTGTAGTAACATTAATCATAAGTCCCCTGCTGTGGCATTGCCCAAATAGTACTATTAATAGTATACGATACGCCTACTACGTACCAGGGTATAATACTTCAGATACTTATATTAGTGCCAATACTCACCGACTCTTCCACCTCGATGCTTGACGTTTCGCTTCGGCCGGCCCCTTGCTATGCTTTGATACTGTATGTTTCTCTTCTCCAGGCCGACCCAGAAGGCTACCACCACCACCGGACGCGGCGTCAGCAACAGGGGGAAGTTCATGAGCTTCTGAGCAAGAGAACGCTGTGACACCTTGGCTTTCCGTGCTTGGGAGTGTTCCAACACGTTTGAGGAGTGGTGCATTACTGTGATAAGTTCTCTCGAATGCACCTCTTGTACCATATTCGTGGTTGTGATTTCACTCCACATGTACGTAGCACATTTGAGGAGTGGTGCACTACTGTGATAAGTTCTCTCGAGTGCGCCTCTCGTACTATATTAGTGGTTCTGGTTTCACTTCACATTTAGCACATTTTAGGAGTGGTGCACTACTGTGATAAGTTCTCTCGAATGTACCTCTTGTACTGTACGTGTGGTTGTGATTTCGCTTCACATTTTGTTTCGGAGCCTTCTTCCATTATTTTTTATCGAGTTTTTTTGTTGCCCTTGCCGAAAGTGCGAAAGCGCAAGTTGGCTAAATTCGATGAAAATGGACGTATGGTGGAAATACCGAACCCTGCGGGCGGTAAAAAATGAAGGCCTATGCCGGGGGAGGAAGGGAGGCGTATGGTCTCTATCTGCAGCCACGGCTTGTCCAGAAGGTCTTTGAGGGAAAAAACTTCTTACAAGCTGAGCTGGAAAGTAGAAGTGATGCTTTAAAAAACATACAAAAATGTATTGTGGCGGAGGCTTCCGATCGGTGAGACGTCGGCCATGCGATAGTTGGTGAGCGTGTTGGCGCTTCTGGCGGCATACGAAGTACCTCTACTATGGCTCGCTCGTACCTTCGAATAGTTCGCACCTCTCGGGCAGATAATCGATTCTCAAATCATGATCTAGACATTTCAGGGCCGATAGATTCCTGATCTGTGCGATCTAGCTCATGATGCGCATGCTGAGTGGGAGCCGTATAATCTGTATGATCTACGGCAAGTGCCCTGGGTTGGATATGTACTATACAAATCTTGCACAAAACCTCATAACGGCAGGCTAGGATTTCCATGAGGTATAGATGACCTATCTGATCTGTCTGACGTGTGGAATTGTTGGTTCATTGATTGATTGTTGTGTTGTTTGGTGTTCAACACGACTTCGGGGTTTTATGAGGAGGGGGGGCGGGGTACACAAAAAACGTGGGTCTACAAAACCACGAGGGCACGATGGGGACGGGTAGGGGCTTAGCACTGGCGGTTTTCTTGGGGTCTGCTTGGGCGGGGTTACATATTGCCTTGATGGCTTGCATTGACGCCTGTCGTCGACTGTGCCTGAGGAAGGTTTGTGTTATAGTAGGAGGATCCTAAACATGTGTACTTAGAAAGCGAGGTTCCTCTAGAGGTGTCTCTGCATATTACGATAGTGCAACGTGATCACTGTATGGGGTGGGATGGTCCGTGCTCCTGGGGGGAAAGGGTTGGTGGGGAGGGCTTGGCGGCAAGGGATGTTTAGTAGTTTTATGTTTACCTGCCCGCCCGCTGGAGGATTCATAAAAATAAAAATAGCGAGTTTCTTGGGATATGTATCGATGGGGTGACTATACTACTGTGATTGTCTTGATGGGTTGCATTGGTCTGTACTTGGAAGGCAGGGGTGCTCTAGAGGTGCTCTGCGCTTGCGATAGCAACACGGTCACCATGTGAGAGGTGGACTGATGGTGTTGGTGGCGCAAAAGGGTTGGGGGGTGTGGCAAAGGGGGCAAGGGCAAGTAGTAGTGGTGACAGTTGATTCGCTGATCATCCGTCAATAGCCGTTACGTGGCAAGCACATGCACTTTATTCTGGGTAGGAAATATTGGTGGAAAGGAGTTGCTGGGATCGGACTCTATTTGTTTTATGATATTACTGGTGCTGTAGTGCGATGAGGGTGTAAGGGCGCACGATAGGGCGACGATGAGTTTAGATGTCGGTCAGTTGATCACAAAAGCCTGCGGCTTGATGGACCTCTTGATAGTTGATTAATGCTGTAGACGTTGATGGCTATCACTCTGTCCGCAAATTTAAGGGCCTTTTGGGTTTAGTATGAATACCAAAATGTTCCTCATATTTTCGAACAGTAGCAGTAAGTAGGGTACGGCTTGTCCGGTCGACGATGTACTTTGCAAGCGATTGGCGTTGTGCCTGGGGGCTACAACGTGAGGGGTTAGGTCTTTCCATAATTGTTGTGTTTGCGCACACGTTGGGTGCCGTGCATCTTGGTTCACTAGAGTTGTCTTGGTTGGAATGGGGGTCGGGAAGGTGGTCATGGTTTGTTGGTTTCCAAACTATGACTACCTTCCCCCCTCCAGCCATAAGATCGGGTATATTAGGCCGCCACAGATTCATGCCGGAGCGACGGGCCGAGGGCAAGAAGCCAGCCCGGTAGTATAAAATACATAAAAATACGGTACATGACGGTTTTGCAGCCAACCCTTGGAGTTGGACGTCTTTGCTGTATTGTTTCGCGGTTAATCTGGTGGTGGCGTGTTTTGTTTGGGGTGGGCGGGGAAGGCATGTCGTGGTTTGTTGGTTTCCAAACCGTGATACCTTCCGTGTTCATCCACATGTATATATTTTGACGGTGTAAATAAGAACCAGGAGACGGCAGTAAGTGGTGGTAGAAACAGGTGCGAGGGACTATTATTTTGTAAGTCGGGGTCGAAGCCGGCTGGGTTTTGCTTGTGCAGGTATGTCGTGGGGTGGGCATGTTCGGAATGAGGGTACCAGTATGGTGTTTGTGGTTGAGGGCCGGAAGGGAAGTCGGTGTCGCTCCTGAATTGTACCACTCTGGCCGAAGTTTTTAGGATCGTTACGTATTGACATTTGTACAACAGCGGTCCTTATACTTCCGCCCAGAGTGGTAGGTAAAGAGGGTACATAGGGCAATGAAACAAGGAGCAACGGCGTCCGTGTTGTAGAATTCCTAGATTTGCATTGGCTTGATGTTGGCTCGTAGTCGAGCGGCGTGCGTGCGCAGTGCATGATTTTGTACGTTTGTATTTTGGTGTGTACACTAACTGCTGTAGTAAATCGATGCTGTGACCGCAGATATAATATACATGGAGGGGGGGGTGATTTGGAGCTTGCTGCTGGCTTGCGGTCGAGCGGCGTGCGTGCGCAGTGCGTGTGTGTTTTTTTTGTCTATATTTTGGTGTGTACACTAACTACTACTACTATCTTGTGGCAGATCGATGCGATGACCTCAGATATGTTTTACATGGGGGGGAGTGATTTGGATGCGTGCATGTACGGGGATGTATATGTATGGGGATTATATATTTTTGGGTGGGCGGTGTTGCAGTATGAAAAAAATGCCTAACGGCGGCCAGTCCTCGTCGCGTCGTGTGGAAACCGTTTGGTGGTGGTGCCTGCTTGTGTGCTGAAATTGTGGTGCTCTTATCTCGCGGGGGTGGAGATGCGGGGTGATAGGCGAGAGACTCCTTCGGACGTTGCTGTTTGGCAGTGACGTCGATAGTAGCACGCAGTGGGATTGAATGGTTGAGAGGGAGGGAGGGAGGAAGGGAGGGTCGGGTTTGCATTTTGTGTGGTGGCGGTGATGGCGGAGGGAAAACGTCGGCTTCAAGTAAAGACATCTCACGCATACCAGTCAAGCGTCCTCTGAATGTCGGACAAGGAACGGAGCAGGCCCAGCGCACGTCGAGCCCGCTGGTGCACTGTGCGTGAACCAATGCTGCGCTGTTTTGTTACGGGTTACGGCTATTAATATTAACAGTGTCAAGCACCGCTATGTATGTGCAACGTCAACACAAGGATAATTTGTTTTTTGCTTCCTGCCCACATGTGTTGTCTTTGCACTACTTTCGTCAGCTCCCTTCGATTCGTGACTCAGATCGGGAGGCACATAACAGACCCTTTTCCCCCCTCCCCACTACCGTTCCGCGCGAGAAGGGCTCAGCATTTTCTTCTCGGAACAGCCGATTTTCCTATTTGAGAATTGCCTTTCCGATGAGAATAAAAATCGATAATACTGGGTTTTGAATTGTAAGAGATGTACTTCCCTCACAATCAAAATTTACACTGTAAACTTTTGTCAGTTGTGACAGCCGTCGACGACAGAATGAAAAATCGAAATCGGCAGTCTCAAGATATCGAAGATCCAAGAAATCAGGATGTATGGGCGAGGTACTGTACCTCGTCCCTAAATGCCCATTCGCTTATTATATCCTCTGTTTTACGAGCCTGTCAAGGTTGATTTCATTTTTTTTTTCGTGGATCGATACCTACCATCGAGTAACATATACTCTAGGTCGAATTTTGATTGTGAGCGAAATGCAACTCTTAAAAAACAACAAAGTACTCAAATCGATTTTCATTATCATCGGAAAGGCAAATCTCAATTAGGAAAATCGGCTGTTTCGGGTCGGATTATGCATACCTGCTCTGGCTGTCTGCGTGTCGTGCCAGGCCTGAGTTGACGACAATACGAGAGATGCTGGTGCTGCTATTCAGGGATAACGTACTACCTTAACTGTAGTGCAACGTTAATAATGTGCTTTGGACACAAACCATTTGGTTAAAGTACGACAAACGGACGGACAAGAAATGGTTTCCGTTACGAGCTGGCTCAAGCGTAACACCCCAACGTTCGCCAGCCACGAGCCACGAGTGTCGCATGCAATAGCAACTCAGATGTCACATATTTGGTATCATAGTGACCGCCATGAACAGTAAAAGAGGGTGACATGGCCAGTTTTTGTTTGAAGGGTCTAGGACTGGCGCTACCCGAAAATGTGGCCCGACCAATCACATGCCTTAAAAGAGGCCAATAATAGTCAGGCGTTTCCGTAGGAATCCAGTTTGTACATTTTTACCCATTTTTTTTTCTGAACGAGTCGCTTCCAGGTCGTCCAAGGCATGTTTGTACAACGTTTCACGCAAATACTCGAAGATCTGACTGCGTATGATCAGTATTAAGTCATATTTACCGCCAAATATCGAATATATACTGAAACTAAGTAATTACGACGCGATGCCGGAATTTACACGTTTTACCGCACAAAGGTCCAAGTCCACGCCGTTCTTACGAGATGAACCCTGAACTTTCGCACACGTGTTCTATATGCCGCTGTCGAACGATTTACGAATGTTATTTTTTTTTTCGTCGCCGAAAACCCGGGACCCCTTAAGACCCAAATCTCCCCAAAACAACAAAAAACAAAACATCTGGCGGAAAAAAAAACAAACAACCGTTAACGGGTCGGCAGGGGTTCATAGAACATGTGTGCCAAATTTCAGGAAAAACGGCGTGGACTTTGGCTACTGAGTAAATTTGGGGTGGTATTGCTTGAACCAGCCTGTGTAGAGACTCTACTGCTACTGCACTGTAGGTAACACCGAGGGAATTCAGTCCTTCGTGAAACTGCAGCGGTCGAAATTGGTAAAAAATTGGGGTATACACAAAAAAAACGGGGCAAAAAACACCCCCCAACGAACGCCTGCACTTGACTTACGGACAGTTACGACTGCCCCTCAAAAGAAACCACAGCCCGTGAATTGAGGCACTCTCTTGATGGGGGTGTGTGAGGGCGTAGAGTGCTCCAGGCAGTAGTTGCAGCCAGCCAGAAACGACTCACGAGGTGTTTTCGTGAACTCGAATTTGTGAGCCAGCACCACCAAAAACTCCCAAAAAATCGCAAAATGATCCATTTCACGCGCGGGAGCCTACAGTAGTACCATGGCTACATCACCCATGAAAAAGGCGGTTTTGACTCCTCGTCAAAATAAAAATACGCTGCCTGACTCTGCCACTCTTCTCGTCTCGTGGTCGTGATCTAGTCTCCCCCCCGCTCAACCTCAATCACGCCTGCCCCCACTCTTCTATCCATTAGGTACTACTGTACCCCGGTATCCACCATGACCGTCTTCAACACCGCCCTACACGCACACGCGCGTGACCATATGCGCGGCTCTCCAGAACTGCACAGGGAATACATGGGATAAACAAACTTGCCATTGAAAAATGGTTTTATTTCATGGGAATAATAACCTGTCCCGAGTACGGAAGAAAGATGACGCGGGCGAGGGGGTCGGTCTTTCACTCGGAAAAAAAAAGCAAAGGCATCACAATGGTGTTTGTTCGCTGTGGTTGCAGGTGTTGACTGTGCTGGCACAGTTTCCGGGGTTTTACACCTGTGTAAGGTATAACGTAACCAATTATATCAACGATGTGAATGAAACGAAACGTAAGGAAGCTAAGAACTGGGGGAGGCCTGAGCACGCAACGCAGCAAGCAAGCAATCAGGATGAAGGCCCGCAGCGAAACTCGGAGGAATGGGTGATGTTTTGTTTATTAAGGTGCAACTCACTCAAAATGTAGCACACAGCGTCAAACCGGCACGAGTGGACACAAGCAGCTGCGTACTACTAATCACATATTTGTACATACGTAAACCAAACGCATATCATATGCACATACGCGCACGTCCAAAGAAAAAGAGGAGAGGGATAAGACAAGACAGACCACTACCACCCTCAACTGAGTACATGCAATATAGAAATATGGTGAGTGCATTACGTCACAAATAAACACGGTACAAAAACAGTCAAAACGCCACGAGACCGTCGTGCTGTATGAAGGCTGCTAAGAAAACACCTTACAAGTGCTAAATAAAGTTTACCGGGGGGACTGAAGGAAAACATGCTCACGCAATATGTTCGTTCGTACTGGATACATCACTGAGCTAAGCAGTCAGCGCTGACTTCTCAGCTCAGTGGTTCATCCTTTGCACAATACACGGGGAAGAACAAAGTAACTGTCAATTGGAAATATATCTTCTCGTAGCAACGGAACTTCTATTCGATGCCTCGCGAAACAAGTCGTAATTTCGAATAATGTCGCGTGTTGGGCCCCCGGCTTTGCGGCATCGAAGGCATCACTAACCTCAGTCACTTCTGAAGGCCCACCTTGATTATCTTGATCGATCGAGTCAGGGAAAGCCGAGGGACGCGTATTGTAATACCAACCGGATGAAGACTAGGTGGTGATGTCTGTAAGCCGTGGTGCAAGCCTTGCATCACAAACGGTTGTGCCTTTCGATGGGGCGGAAACATACAACACAAACGTCGGAGCTAGACTGCCCTTTCGAAACGCAACAAGTCGCTTTGAGCAACACAGATGCGCATTTGGCGGCAAAGATGGTTGCTTTACTGATTTAGTATCGATGTGCCTCGCCAAAAATGTTGAAAAGTGTTGTAAACCGACTTCGAGCTCCTACGTATAACGGCTGAGTAGTCCGACGCACTGGATTTCGTACATGTGGTGCCGAAAACACCTCAATCGCCGAGAAACAGGTTGGTAGCTCGTGATAATATCAACCCCGAGGTGATCTGAGGGTTACTACGCTGTCGACGGGTAGGACGCAAGTAGGGGGGCGGTGTGATGACGAAGAACGTGTGAACGTGTTGGTGAGGTCCGCCGGTATAATTTGGGGATGCCGTCTGTGTCGTCGGGACTTGGGCAGAGCTAGAGCTAGTGCCTGGGGTAGAGCTAAAGCTATACCATTGAACGACAGAGGCACGTCAATTGGACTCCTTCGTAGATATTTGGAAAGGAAGGTCAAGATTCTCGCTTCCTATGTTGAGGGAGGCCATCACGAGCGCCCTGTCGACCAATAGCTGTGGGAGAACTTTGGCTTGAGCATAGAGCATAGAGCAGGCGCATCGACGCCTTTAGGAGGATCTGGACGGAGGTATACCGACTGTATACTGTATGTGCACTGTACACTGCTGTAGACCCCCACTTTCAACCGATTACAACGAAAGGGGCGAACTAGAGTAGAGTATTGTATTTAGAACGTATCGCCCCTTAAGTTTGATGGGATATCGGGTATACGGACTAGATGACCCTGGGTGGCCATCACACCCTCGCTTTATCGGACCCTCTGGGGGAATCGAGACGTCACAATTCGAAAGCGAAATGTCCTCAGGATGGAGGACAGAGCGTTGACGGTCCTGCACCCAAATTGGCACCTTCACATTCACTGTCAATGCCTCCTTGGTAAAATTTAATGTACGTTTTCATTTCCGTCCGCTTATTTACAAATCTACCAAACACACAGCGCGGCGTTGGTTATGTATTTCTCTCCGCCACGGTGTCAACATGCCCTCGAGGCAGCCAACTTTCGTTCCTTTTGACAACGGACTGTCGTTCTGCGCAATGTCCTTTTCTGCGTCATCGGGGCTCGGGCTTATCTATGACATCGTACATATCCACAACCCTTACCAACCTAGTACCAAAGGCCGGTGTCCATCGTGTCGACCAACATGTGTATCACTGCTCGCAATAATGGTAAACTAAAACCAGGCCAAGTCGGATGTACAACTTCCCTACATCGGTTCTGCCTGCATGCTCGATGCTACACCCCCCCCTCCCCTACCTTCCTCCTCTACTCCCCCCCCCCCCGCTTGCCGCTTTTATCTTGGCTCAATCGCTGCCATTGGGCTGCTTGTGCCCCCCGGACCTCCACGACCCCCCCGCGCCCCCACCTCCCGGCCCTGCGCTACCACATTCACTCACCCCCCCCAACCCCCCCAATCAATGCGTTCAAATGTACTATAGCGCAAGTAACAAGTGGACGGATACGCCCTCCCCCCCCCCCTCAAATTCCACTCCACTCCGCCTTACTCCACCGCACCCCACCCCACGTATCATCGTTTTTGTTAGTTGGAGGGCATCTATCACAACCACACCACCTCCTGTTTGGAACACCACACTTCATCCACCCAGAGACTGGAGAATACAACGTACCTGGTATCGATTTTGTTTCTCGAGAACAAACGTGTCGCCTACATAGCAATTCATAAAATAAGTATTAGTAGTTCGAATGCATGTAGCATGAGCTGTCATAACAAACACGTGCGAATGCAGTAACATGAGCTATCACAACAACAAAAACATTGTTTGAGCACACAGCACGAGCTATCGAAACGCTAATACTTCAAATTCATTGATATGACCTATCGCAACAACAAAAACGCAGTTTGAATGCATCAACATCAATCGGCTATGTGAGTGCCACGGGCCCTTCTACTATCATTATAAATACCAGCGAAATGCCGTCAAGACCCCAGTGCGTAGTCACTGCAAAAGTGTGTATAGAATACTTGGATTACTTTTGCGAGGAAGGCGTTCGTCTACTGTAATTTGAATGGTGTTAATAGGGGCCCCCACCCGGGCAGTAGCTGGTTGCATGGTGGTATGTAGCGTGGTATGTTGCATGGTGGTGCTCTATTTACGCCCAACGGCGTGCTTACACCATTATGTTCTATGCGATGCGGAGCATATCACGCGGAAACGATGTGATGCCCGCCCAGAAGCCGGAGGAAATAGCGGGATAACTGGTGGCGTCAGTAGTCAAGGGTCTACTGGACAAACAAGGTGTATGTAGCATGATGCATGCTTTTGGTTCACCACTTGGACAATCATGATACATTCAGGTTGGTAGACGAAGTAACCAAGAGACCATACCAAACGTCAGCTCCGTCGGTCTCTGGGGCTAGCCCACTTCTGTAGCTTCATGACTGCCGCTATTAGGATATGAGTGTTAATAGAGCAGTCAGCAATAGTCTCGGCTGAAACGGGTGACCTCTTTTAATCGCTCTTGATCCGTTTTACCCAGTTGGTGTCGACTAGAATCAACAAATCTCGACATCGCGATGGTTATTTACACGTCTACGAAGTCCAATGTGTCGTCGTCACTCGTCACCCCAATGTACCAGGTATGTACAATTCGGTCGGAATGATCTGACTGCAACGGAGCCAGGGAAAAGGTTTAGCCCAAATCGGAAACAGCATCGAAACGAACCACACGCTCGTCAACTGTTTGCTGATCTGGCGGCGAGCTTGTTTTGTCTCTCCCGGACCTGTTCACGAAAGAGCGGTTTATCTGCTTCCGAAAGGTGCGGGAGAACAGGTAGTTCGAACCTCGTTGAAGCGTGCTCCTGAACCCATCTCATCAGTGGTCCCACCTTTCCCACGCCGGAGAAGAACCTGGGTTAGCGGCAAATGGTTGCCGGAAAATGCAAAGTGGCAATACTAAGTCATGTATATAGCATTGTCCGTATCATGAGGGGCGTCATATGAAAAATGCTTCGAGCCGCAAGGTCGTACTTGCGAGGAAAACCATAGTCGATAATTTAGAAATGTGACGTTACTCGAACCCCATTGTGAATTTACCCTGGTGAACGTGGCAGATACCCTCTTGCCTGTATGGCGGTCCTTTGTCGTCACCCGTGAGCAGAACTATAGTTGGCAGCGTGGCGAAAGTGATCGGTAGTTCCGGGGGTGGGGTCTCGCTTGATACGTCCATCGCGGTGACGAGAACAGAAGGTATGTCCAAGTCCACAAATCGCTCACCTAGGCGCTTGAAGACCAAAACAATCACAAAGACGAAGACAGCGTGAGGATACGCTGGTTGTCTGGATACATTCTCCATTTGCGCCATATACCGACGAAGCACTACAGTAGGGATACCTGGAAGAATCTAGTACGTATGGTGGTGTAGTATTTCGTGTCGGCAACGAAGGGTTTGAGTGGCCTCCCGTTGCAAATGAATTTCGGTGAGCATACATACGCTCTCAGCCATCTAGCAGACGAAGCCATCAGCACTTCAACCGTATACACTTCAGCCGTATATGAAAAGTTCAGCTGCATATAGGTATACCAGTACAATTAAACCGGATACAGCCTCGCCACCAGACGACGGACACACAGTAATAATGAGCAATATGAGCAACATGAGAGGATGTGTGAATCTTCACCTTATAGTATGGCACCATGTTGCTGCACCTCTCACAATCCTGTATTGTTGTATTGAATATGTCCACGAGCACGGGGGTGGTTAACGTTAGATAACAGATAAGGATATGACAAGACAGTAGCGAGTATACTTGTTCTGTCAGCGCGTATATATCACCCCTGAGTACACGCCACACACCAATACAGGGGGCATATCGTATACCAAAAGGAACACATGAATGCTGCCAGTTGCTGCCGTTCTTGAGCCTGACATAATGTTCAAACATCCACTTGCTATGCCTCCTCGCTCTTAAGTTTAGTGCCTTAGTGTAGAGGTTCTGACGGTACGTTCGGGCTCAAGAACTATGGGGAAAACCATTTTGTAGTCGAAAGGGACACTGCAAATCTGAACAACGTTATTTATCATTAAGACCAAAGACCGGCATGGTCGAGCATACCTCCGAGTGAAACATGAGCAGTACGTCCTTGTCGCTTTCGAGAACGAGCTGCGCGAAGTTATCCCTAGTCACCTGATGTACGAGGTAGAAGAGCAAGATAACGATAAAGCGGTGTTGAGGCGGTATATGTCCTGCCGTTGACGCCATTTGTTAAAGTACTACAGTAGTATGTTGGGCTACTGGTAAAAAATTCACCGATCACCTACCCAAACGAAGCCGTACAACAGCGGTCAATTTTTACCTTGTGATGTGTGGGGATTTTTTGCGGTTCACTATAAATACTCGCCGGGTCGTGCGCCCTGCCACAACTCGATCTCTAATGTGTGACTGGATTTTTTTTTGCACAAGTCGTAAATCCAGCTTTCATTACACGTTTACTTGCATGAACGGATTTCGGACATCTTGCCTGTACTATGGCATCCTTTGGCTTGAACTGCTCCGACACCCCACGGATTTCTGCTTCGGGGGCACGTTTCTCGTTTCGCCGTACGGTATTGTGCGTGCTGAACGGTCGAGATACCACCATTGCCTTTCGGGCGTCTATAGATGACTGCAGACGTCCATTCAAGAACGCGGCAGCAAAGTGCAAGAGAGTCTCGCGGTTGATGGGGAGGTCCTCGGGAAAAGGTAGTTGAAGCCCCCCGTTCATGGCGTTGAGTCCCACTTGTGGAAGGCGCTCATGACCACCTGGGTCGACATTAGACATGGACAGCATCGACGCAAGTGTGGTGTGCGTCAAACTTACATGATATCAGGTACCAGGTTAAGCAATAGCCGAAGCAAGTATAACCTAGCAAATATAACCTAACTTACTTTCCCTTGCATGCTTTGCATGCGTGTCACACTCACCAAATAAGCCTAAGATCTTCATGCCGTCCGAGAAAGTTTTTCCGTCAGCGTAAACGCAGCTTATACGGCCCCTCTGCGAGCACGTGCAGAGCGGCAAGAGAGCACTCCGTTACTGGACTGTGGCGTAGTTCTGAGTATGACTGTTCAAAATCCTTATCGTATCGAAAGCGTTTCTGAGGCAGCTGGAGACGGATGCGACGGTGCATTAGTACGCTGGCTGGGGGTTACTCCGAGGAAAACGTAATGATTGTCCCTCACATGCTCTAACGCGACCTCTTTGAGCTCTGTGATAAGCTCGTTGTTGGATACTCCTCCTGATTCGCCGCGGATGCGAGAAGCCACACCTGGTTCATAGTAACCTGACGGCACAACCCCAGCGAGCACGTGCAACCCAAGGAGGGGGCATCCGGGGCATCCGTCGACACTTACAAGGTGTCCGGGATAGAAAATCATGCCTGAACTGTCCGTACAACCACTGTAATACGTACATAATTCGATTTATCGAGGGACGTATATATGATAATATATTTACCCCGGGCTGTCCCGGATGGGGTCGGGCGGAGTTACGTACGGTAAAATAATGGTAAGAAATACTATTGTGCATGAAAAAAAGCTAAAGAGCACCCACCTGGTAGGTCGAGGAACATGATGAGCATCGGTAAATTGGTTCTTTCGTACTGCGCGAAGTTGGCGTTCGACAAGCGGCCGACGATAGGCACACTCTCCTGAAAGGAACACGGGGGAGGAGGGGTTGAATTGTGTATTCAGTGTACCCAAGAGATCCGCCTTGGAGTTTCATGCAGAGGCACATAGTTATTAAAAAAAGACGCTCTCAGACTTGCAACAACGCGGGTGCCTGTCTACAAGTGCGACGTAGTAGGGTTTATCCCCCTCCCTGCTTCCCCAACGCCGTACCTTGATTACCCAGTCCGTAACAGATATGTTGTCTTCGAGCAGCTGCCACAAGCTCAAACTCGGCACTCGAAGTAGTCCCGGCCTGACGCGATGGATTTTGCAAGCGCATTCATAGTATTGACAACCATATGGCTACAGGAACGTCTTGTAGTGCTGCATAGCGATGGCGCGACCTTGTGTGTATTTCTCCGGACAACACTTGAACGGCAATTGTATACACCCTGAGCATTATTTTACAGCCGTGGGTGCGCGACACATCAAATAGGCGCTACATCAGCCGCGATAACATGGAACATAATTGCCCATACGCCTCCTTACCTCGTGACAACTGCCTCTGATGTCCTCAGGATCCACCCGAGCTTCTTGAAGTGGTGGCAAATCGACGCATCGTCCACCACGCCAAAGTAAACATCACGCTGCGAAATACAGGGAGGTCGACTGTTGGTATGTGCTATCAAACCACATGTGGGATATGGAGCACCGGGGTTAGGGTTCGGCAGGCTTGAATTTCAATCAAGGCAGCGCACGTTAAACTTACCCGGGGCTTCAACCCAACCGCGGCCTCCATGAAGTCTTCCATCTCATCCTCCTCCATGTCGCCTGCACCTGAGAAAAAGCCAACAACCTTGCGCAAATATATCGGAGAGCCACACGGCAATGGTATGCTCAGTACATTACACTTCATTCAGTTGTACTCGATATCCGATTTACAACCGCAGAGTAGTACAGCGCCTAAACTGAAGGTGCCTGACCTTGGACCGCAAGTTTTGTTTGTGTCTTTCTACAGCACTTTGAATAGCTGTATGGTGCCAATCACCAAGAGGACGACACTCCCCGCGCCACCTCCTGGGTTTACGGTTGTCATCGGGACAAAACGGTTGTAATGGACGCAACCGTTATCGCTGTATGACGTATGGTAGTCTTTATGGCAGGGTCACTTCGTGCCAGCCTCGTGTCAGCCAACAACGCTGAACCTACGAGCACCAGGGGAGAAAGACATTTCGTGCCCGCAGTTTGCCTACGTATTGGTAATTGTGTGTTTTAGGAGTATTGCCCCATTACGTAGGCACTGTAAGACAGACATTTCGTGCCCGCAGTTTTTCTATTTTTTTTTTTGTCATTTTTGTGTTTTAGCAGCAGTACTGTATGTAGTCCCCACTACTGCAGGCACTTACCGTCGTGACCTCGGAGGAGAGCGTATTGTTGCCCTCAAAATGAGGACTCCTCACGAAGTCGTTAACTTCGGCGACAGTCTTCAGTTGCCTCGAAGGTGGTCCCAATTGTTTGTGGACGAACTCGACGATGGCATGCCGCTCGTGCGGACCGTTATAGAGGATTGCCTTCTTTGCCTTCTGTGACTTGCCCGTACTTGTAGCGATCCACAGAGCGATTAATGGCAGTTGCTGCGTGGCCGCGTCGAACCCTCCCAGGACGTCACCTAGAAATTTACGCTCGGCATCGGCATCGATCCGCCCAACGACGACCTGCCCGGAAGCAGTTCCGCGAGAGCACTGCAGAATTCAGAAACTATCCTCCGAAACTTGAAGCGAGTCTGCGGCCACTAACATACTATCAATCTACAGTACATAGTCCATAAAAGTAGCGGTCCATTTGGGGTACATACATACGTATGATACAGCTGGAACGTACCTTCTTATCCCTCAAATCAGAATGGGCTGCCTGATACTCCGTCTCCAGGTGTATACAACGATGGCAGGACCGTGGGGTAGCAATCGCAACCAGGGCTCTGGCAGCGTGCAGAGTGTCGTGGAAATTGCTCGACGTCAGGTTTATATCGCCCGCGCCGAGAACGGGCAGGACGCTTCCCCCCTCGATATAGCCTGCGCATTTCGTGCACGCCGAGCAAGATTCGATTAACCCAACAATTGCATGCGGTGCGCGTGTATAGTACAGGACGCCTGATAAGAAATAGGCTAATAAGAAATCCAGGCTGATATTTGGAGGAAAATAAGAAATTCGGGAGTCGTTATCTTGGAATTAGTGTAGAAAGCACCCTCTCTCAAATAAGAAATCCAGCCTGGACCAGATTTACTGTTTCTTATTAGGTGTCCTGTACTGTACTCGTAGAGCATGCAGGAGAAAAACACGCAGCGCAGGCAACACGTGACAGGATAGTGGATGGTCCGTTTCCGCGCTGCGTGCAACCCACAGAGTACGACTGACAGAGTGCATACTACTGCCGTAGAAGTACGAAGAGGTACGAGTATATCTCACAGAAGCTGCAGTCGTCGCCGTCGTAGCCCACATCGCATTCGCAAGCGTAATCCACGCACCGCCCGCGTCCTGAACAGTTGTTGAAGCATACCGACTGCTGCGTGTTATTTGCCACTTCCGGAGACACCGTTCCTTCCAGGCCACCTGCAAGATAGATCATGGTTTGAAAATGTGTATGAGTGGTCGCGCATGTGCCTCATTCCGGAATATACTTCGAATACGTAGGTATATACTGTACCTGGTATGTTTTTTTTAATAATTTCTAAGGTGTATGTGCAGCGGGGGCATTTTATCATTTTGTCGAGCAGGGAAGCTATCCGGCGTTTCACAGAAAGTTGGTGCGCGCGGCGGCAGTCACTCACGCTGTAGATTGACGAGGGTGAGCAAGACGAGGCATCTTGATATCGCAGCCATAGGGCCGCCCTGCAAGGCAGTCCGTCCAAGAGTTTTGATTTGAGGAGCGTGTGGTGCGTGAGAATCTACAGCCAGCAGCACGTTCGTATTCGTACAGCAGTACGAGTAGTGAGCGGACTGGACGGCGGGACTGTCAGTTTGACGAAACGGCAAAAAATGAAACGGAACAAAGCAGAAGCGGACCATGCCATTTTGTACAAGACGAGTATCATACGTATCAAGTATCAAGTACAGAGCACAGAAGAGTATACAGCAACAGCAGTACTACTGCCTGTAGCTGGAAGACAACCTGCAACGCACAACACAGTGCATAGTGCACAGCAGTGCACGGTGCACAGTGATAGAACTTTTCGTTCGATCTACCTCCAAGCTTGAAGTCAGGTACCAGGTACCAGGTACCGATCAGGTCGGCCTGATGGCTGACGTACAAATTATTTGGCCTTTTTTTACAGGATATCCAGGATATCCAGGATATCCAGACATCACAGCAAATAAAGAACGGGCGGATCTTTTGCGATCTTGTCGCGACCACCCGGTAGACTGGTAAAATTCACTTTGATGGCCGTCCGTGCGGGGGTTGGGGACGGAGTGCGATGTTCTCCTCGTCCCGGACACGACGCGTTCCTTGGCCCTTGACGTACATGTGGAGCTTCGTCGCAGCTGTTTCTCTGGCTTTCCTATGCGCTGCCCACGACACAAACATCCAGGATTCCGAGGTGGATATCACCTTGACCAGGTACCTACAGTAGTACGGCGTACGTATAGGTGTTGTGTTTTGCGGAATAGAGCCCTGTTGTACCCGACTGATGTATAGTACCAACTGTCCCTCTGGTATCGTGATATAATCTACAGGCAGTAGGTATTCAAGTCGTTGAACCAGGTACGTACACAGGAATGCGATTGCATGGACCGTGCACGATCAACCCAGAACCACAAACCATATGCAGCACCCTGTGGGTACTACCAGGTGTACTCTACAGTAGTACGAAAGTACTTCGTATGTTGTGTGTCGTCGTCTCGACTATAACCATGTGCGACGTTTTACACGGTTGCTGGCATACATATGATACGCTTTCTTCTGCAAGCAGGGGTACTACTGGTCTCGGGGTCCATCTGGTCAGCGAGACAAGAGGGCGGGGTGCTGTTGTCGAAAGGTGGGCACATACATACCGATGTCTCCCCACAGCAGAGAGGATGCTCGCGTTTGTCGTGTCGCCGCAACCGACGGGAGTTTGCCATCGCATACGTCACTTCTAGTCATGTACTGTATGTAAATACGTAATGAGTTTATAAATATGCGGCGCAATTCGCTTTCGTCGTGTCAACCCAGGGTGGTACCCGAGAGCGCTGCTTCTCTGGTGCTGCGGGCGGGGGATGTCGTCACGGCCGTGGCAGGCGTCGAAATTCGTCAGTGGTCCCTGGACAACATACAGCGTTTGCTGGAGACACAGGGTCGGGTTAATATCAAGATACGTCGACGGGCTGAGGCAACGCCTGAACCTCAACTCTACGATAGTGACGCGCCAAGGGTGGAAGGAGACGGGTCACTTTCGAAGGTAGTATCCTGCTACGCGACGATCGAGGGAGACACCGAAGAAGTGCATGCTCTCGAATGCACACAGGCAGCATTAGGGAGTGACCTTCCTACTTTCGCCACAGCTGGCGCCGACTTCGCTTTTCCCTTGATGGTTGCCCAACCACTCGAGCACTGCGCGGACGACTCATCGCTCAACGCTAGTGGACACGCACTGCTAGTTTCCAGGTACGCGTTTGTGCTCAAAACTCTAGAATGATGCGGCGGCGATTGCTGTCTATCGACCAATGCAATGGTCGGGCTTAAAAAGCGGAGCGTCGTCGTTGATTTTCAGAATCATGCCGAGGATCTCCTGAGCATGTACGGCGTAATATATGACTCCAACACGACTTTCCACTGATCGTTTTCAGGGGGGGCTGTCTACCGCACGTTAAAGCCCGAAACGCGGCACAGCGGGGCGCGGAGGTGTTGTACATACTAGACGGTCAGGTGAGCTGCTTCTCTGCATGCAGGTGACGGTGTAGTTATACTGTGTCTAGGAAAAGCATGGTTACCACCGGGGTGTCATACCCACCCCTGGCGTATACGGTTCACGCGGGAGGTACATGATACCGGTATACAGCCGTCCAGGGCACGGTAGCTCTTCACACCAATACGTATTTCTACGACCGGCGACATCGATAGGCTTGACGAGCGCTCGCCTTCCTTACATTCAACATAGAGCTGCGAAACAGTCAAAGGTGAAATAGAACTCCCGATCGAGCTGCGGTAACTGAAACTGCATGTCCACCCGGTGGGCACCTGAGACTAGCATGATGGTTGCTTTCAATGTACCCTATACAAAGGGTATTGCGGTGGACCTACTTCGTATATGAATCGTGATGTCATTGATCACGATAGGTCGCGCACTCAACACGACTGTAATTATCTTAGCGCGCCTTGCGTCCATTTCCCTGTCGTCGTCTGCTCGTTTTCGACTCTTCAGCTCCCACCGTTTCCACCATTGCCAAGGGCCGTCGGCAAGCGATTCTCGCTATCGCCAGTATTCGCTCGCCCGTCGGTCCAAAAGGTCGACATTCCGGTTCTAGTCATCCGCAACGAAACGGGGCAGAGGATGTTGGAGGAGATCCTGGAAAAGCGTCGAGAAGTTGTGCTGTTTTCACATGCAGGCGGACGTCCCAGCAGGTTAGTTTGGCGGCAGCTGCCGCCACGTAACGCGCACAAGAAATACCTACAGTATGTACACATACTGGGGTCGCATACCACTGTAAACATATTATAGCGCACACAATGGTACCGCATATATATATATATAAACTAGCGCCACAGGCGGAGCCGTGGCCGTACCGCTAGTATATATATTAATACTACACTTACTGTAGTACTGATAACGTTAGAAGTTATGATACCAGCCGAGGACATGCCGGCGATCGCCGCTCGCGCATACGCTCATTTTTGAGGTGCCAGCCCCTTGGTTGGTCTACTGTAGGGTGACTAAAGTACATTCCGAAATTTATCTTGTGACCTTTTAAAGGGATGTCCCTGTTCCGATACTCCCTTCGGTGGGACCCCCCCCAGGGCGCTGCACCCGCGCCTCATCGCGTGTAGAGTTGCTCGTGCGCACACATTTCGTATGACACCAACTGCACACCAAAATTATTGCTGAATGGTGGCCGTTCAGGTTTAATGCCAGACCTCGCAACCAGCTGCCGCTGGCTGAAGCAGAGAGTCTACACCCAGCTAGGGACGCGTTCGACCTGGCTTGCGCTTTCCGGGATGGGGAGATCGATGTGGCTTTCGGAACGCCGGGCCTGCCAGGGGGTGAGGTACCGACGATACACCTGCAAGTGGCCTACGAGCTCTCGCATGTTTTGACAGGTGAGTTTCGTGGCAACACGCCGCGACAGGGCCACCAACACCCCCTGTGTCTTTCACTGGGCCGGGAAATACATATCTACCAGAGACACGTGCTACGGTAGAGCTAGCACTTTTTGGCTAGAGTATTTATGAATGATCGGGCTCCTTAGCCGAAACTCGTCGGACCTTCACTGTTGTGATGCAATATTGGTCATTGTATAAGGTAGTTAGACCATGGTATTTTCCATCGGGTATCACTTTCATTTTCGTTCAAAATCAGTTTTTGACTTACTATTAGTATAGAGCCCCTCAAGTGATCACCCTCAGAAAAATCATGGTGCACCTGCATGCAGGCTACCCTAGCATGCGTCCAGTCAAAAGGGATAACCCAGCACAAACCGTGTACGAATGCTGGAATTGTGTGCGGCTGTCCTCCAGGCCTGACGGAGACGATATATTTTAACAGAGGAGTGCGCTGTGCGCTTTGCGACGGCAAGGGTGCTCCTGAAAAGGACATGCGTCCGTGTAAAGCCTGCAGGTAGGTGTGAATGAGGCGGAGGGGCGTTTGGGCCGTTTTTGAGCTTGCTTATCATGGTCATGATTGCATACAGTAGTTACAGTACTGTAGTCTACCCACCTTTTGGCCTATCATAGGTGTCACAGAGTCCGTCTCGATTCGTCGTGTGCTTTACTGAGTGTCAAGCTGTGCTTCTGTTTCTTTGTGTTCGAGTGTTGGTGCTGGGTGCAGTGTCAGCCGATAGAAGACAAATTCAAGTGGACGAAACAATCAAAACGATGACTACACTTTCATGCTTACACATACATATCCCATTCTTTGGGTACAGCGCGTCGGCGGAACCAGGCATCTCGACAGTTAGCCATGACCACAGCCACGAGGTGAAGCAGACTTTGAAGACGACCTGCCCTCGCTGCCATGGATTTGGAGAGGTACCAAAGAAAGGAAGCGAATGTCCCAGGTAAGACACACGGATCTACATTATTTGAATTTTTCGTGTCGCGACATGCCGCGACGTGTCGTGACAAGCCGCGGCACGTAGGGTCAGGGTCAGGGTTAGGGTTAGGGTTAGGGTTAGGTTAGGGTTGGTGACACTCACCGCGACACTCCCCGCAACACTCGCCGCGACACGCCGTGGGCTGTCGCGACATGCCGCGACATGTCGCGACATGTCACGACACGTGTCGCGACACGTGCCACGAAAAAGTCAAATAATGTACATCCCTCGTAAGACAACGGGTTGACCATAGGCTCGCTTTCGGTAGTAGGTTCGATCTACAGTACAGTGAAGTACCGGACCCGTTTCCATTTTGGTAACATTGGACGGCTGTCTCCACCGATACACGTCTAGGCAGAGAGGTGCCGTCATCAATGCAGTGAATCGAAGCAAGCTGTGACCTACCTGTTGTAGACAAGCCATCATGAGTCCGCCCGGATACACCCGAATCCGTCCCAGGACTGATCCTCGCGAGTTAAAAACAAACAAAAAACAAAGCTCTACGTACTGTATGTAGTACTGGAGATTTTATCCTCCATGTCTCATCACCCGCTCCTGCCACAGTGGAGCACCTTTTCTTATGTACAACTCTGCAATGCAAACGTGAACACGAAATCTGGAAATTTCGTGCCGTTCCGACAGGTGCAAGGGCGATCGCGTTGTCCACGAGCGTGCTTCACTCGAGATAAATATTCCACGAGGCGCGCCTGATTCCCACACGCTACGTTTTCCGGGAATCGGATCGCAGTTTCCCGGCAAAACGACAGGAAACGTGGAGGTGAGCCCTCGGCGTAGGTGGTAGAGTAGATGGACTACTGTACATACAGCAAGGTGCCCTGCCAGAGCACGAACGTTAGCCCCGGCGTTGGCGATCGTGATAGATTGGAAACGCGCGCGCGCCATTCGTTTTTGGCACTAATCGTGGAGGAGTAAATCTCTCTGACTGTGTCCACAATTTTCGAAGCCGTTGCGTAGGCACCACGCATTTACAAGGGTACATGAGCCTGTAACAACCTGGAGCAGGGCTCTGTTGACTCTAAAGGGCTGATTGACCATGCCAAAACGCCGCGCTAACCTACTGGAGATATTCAAAGCATGTACCAGGTACTGTAGCGATTGCCAGTCACAGGCTTTACAGCTACGTAATATCATATCACTGTAGATTCTACGGCATTATTGACCGGACGAGGGCAGGTGTTTTATTGCCTGCAAATTACGTTTTCCCTTTCCGTGGGCATTGAATACTCGTATACCAACTGCGTACATAGCACCCGCGGTGCTGCACATTCTATCCATACGACCAAATTATGGACACACGGCAACACAATATTCGCAGGTTGTGGCAAAGGTGAACGCCCACGAGCACTTCGTTCGGGATGGCGCTGATCTGCGGGCTGAATTGAATATATCGGTGATCGAGGCGCTGTCGGGCTTCACTCGAGATGTCCATCTGTTAAATGGGAGCACGGTCTCCTTAAACAAGACAGGGGTGAGGGGGGGATTTACTCAATCAACCAATGAAATGTCATTTGTGCTCGTGATGGTTGTAACCAACCTGAAAGAAAGAAAGCGCCAAGGCGCCAAACGCGCCAAACAACCGCGCCGCGTAGAATTGTTGACGATAATAATTGGGATATTCCGTTGTGACATCGCGCCGTGTGACGTGAAACACGATGGAACTATTCTCCAAGTATTGTCCATCATGTTGGTCGTCTGATCGGCTGGTTGTGGTGTGATTTGATTCCACGAGGAGTACAGTACTGCACTCTAAGCAACACTTAACTGTATTCTCGCCACTATGACGAACACGCTCGATAATTTCGGGCTTCCATGTGCTACGATCGCCGGTCCCACCTCTCGGTAGCAGGGGACTGACAAAAAATCTGCGCGAATTAAAATTGTGTTTCGATCTGTTTTTTTTGCATGCAATATCATAATAGGGTAGTGGTGGGGCGGCTTGCAAATATTGACAGCTGGTTCAACACTCCTCCCTAAAATCAATGTGGTTGGTATGGACCAGGTGACAAACCACAGGGATGATGTCGAGATTGCAGGAGGAGGACTGCCGCTCTGGGACCCTTCAAATGGCATCCCAGCCAACAATCGGCGAGAGGACTCCTATTCTACAAATCGCACCAACACGGACCGTAGTAGTAGTACTAGTACTATTAATAGTAGTAGTGTTGAGGGGGGCGCATCATCAACTTTCGGGTCCATGATCTTGACTTGTAATGTTGTGTTTCCCGAGACAATGGGAAGAGGGCGTCTCCACGGTGTTCCGCTGCCAGGGAATATAACGAGTAACTTGTCTTGACGAGAAAGCAGACTGGTGACACTTCAATACCCTGCCGAGGTAAAGCCACGTTTGAGGGATGGCTCCATGAACGAGAAGATAGCTACGAGTAGACGACTTGGATCGAATCGAACCGCCCGTTTGTTTTGCTTCATTTTGCCGCGCCCACGCAGCACAGCTATGATATGTGTTTTCCACTGCTGTGCACTGCTACTCCCACGTCTTTACCCACCCTTCGCATGCTGTGCCTACGTGGAAATCGCGCTGTTGTAGCAAACACGCTGATAGCTCACCAAACACACTATTAATAGCTTGGGCACGAATTGACTAGCTGAGCGTAAAGACAGCCTGCAACGCACACATCTCTCGACAAGGCCACAGCAAGTACTGTAACACTCCGCAAAAGGTGTCGAGCGATCAACCCTATTGGAAAGAGCGTGCGAGAATCGCCCCCCCCCTCCTATCTCCCCGGCCATTGCGGTCCATGGCCTGTCTATACATAGCCCGTGCCTGGCCAATTTCTCCGAGGTGGGGTTACTCCTCTCTCCTTTCTCCGCTCGTCAACATCATGCACCAGCTGTGGAGTCGTCCTCTGATGACATCTGGCGCGGTCGACCAAGATTCTGCAGGACCGCGCGGTCGTTTCGTGAAAAAAATAAAACAGTGTTCCAACATGGGAACAGCTCTGAAATACCGCCAAGGTTGACCATTTAAACACCAAAACACACTCTTGGGCCGATACCATGCCATGCCCCTGACAACTGTAGGGGGCAGATAATCACCCCCCCACAAACGTTACTATCTCATCTATCGAATGCCGAAAGGGCCTATACATTCACCGCAACGCCAACACTGGGTGGAGCTTTTTCCACACTTATATGCATAAAATCTACTAATTGCACTCATTTATCATCATCCATCAGTCGGATGCGAAGGAAAAGTTCCAACTGAAGTGTCCCTCAGCGTCCTCTGTTTTGCCTGGCAGCTGGAGCGTTGTACTGGTTGTTGTACGACCTGCTCCGGTCGTCAGGTAGCGGTTTTCCAGCCATCTCTCGTTCAGCCAGGAGGCGTATTTGGCGCTCCCGTTCGCCGCCTTCGCGCGCTAGCCGGCGGCGGCGAAGGTCTTCCTGGAGCGTGGCGAAGAATTTAACGGTACACACGGATGCGACGTTGTATAGACACGTTAACGTCGCGCGGCTGAGGAAAGAACGCCCCAGACATCGACGGCGAAAATAAGCTTGGAAAAAAACTCGGGACGTAAAAATCGGCAAGGCGCGCGGAACGCGGGAGGGTGCAGACGCGGCTGCAACAAAAATGAAAATCGTCCAAGGGTGTGGTCAACCTTTCACCGTCAGCGGCTGACTTCATGCGCGACTTCTAACCCTTTTGTTAACATCGAGTTCTCACCAGAGCTATTCGACGGGAATCATCCGCATTTTCACGTTCGTCGTCTGGAAGGTCGGCAGTTGCGCCGGCACGGCCACCTCGGCTGCTGCTGCTGCTGCCATCGTTGCCGGCGCTTCTCCGTTTCCCACTGCTGTCCTTCTTTCGGTGCTTTTTGCTCTTCTTATACTTCTTGTGACGCTTCTTGTCGTCGCTGCGTGCCGTGGCTCTATCTGACTCCTCAGCAGCAACAGCACCGGAAAAAGCCGTTTTTGACGCCGGATTCGCTCCAACTTTATCTGTCGTTACATTCCCCGGCGTAGCTTGCGCTCCTGATCGAAATAAGAAGCCCATGGGATCCGCCCGGCCCTTACGACCCTGGTCTCTCTTCAGCGCTGCCGTCGCCTCTTCGCCCGTCACTTCTCTCCCCAACCGCATCGTGCGTGCAGTAACCTCCGGCGCCCTCAACGATTCACTCGCTTGGGTATACCACGGCTGGGAGTCTTTGTCCCTTAGCTCGGCGGAGCCTTCGCCAAGAGCAGTAGGTGCTAGTCCCGAGCGCTGCTGCTTTTGCAGGTCCTGCTCCCGCTTTTCGCGCTGGTGATCCTCGTTCTGTCCCAGGACCTTTCCCGCCTCCCGCTCGGCCTCGCTGAAGAGGTTGACATGCTGGAGTGTCGCCCCCCAGCCTTGCCCCTTCCCGCCTAGAGGTTGTGCGCCTTTATCTTCACCTTGGCGGCTTCGCTTCCGGCCCTTCGATTTCTCTGGGACCGTTGCTGGACTTTCTTTTTTCGCGGAAGACCTAGCAGCAGCATGGCAACAGCATTGCGAGAGCTATTAGTGTCCGCAGCGAAAAAAACTCGCGATCAACGCTGAGGCTTGATAGAAAGCAACGCGGCTACCTCTGTGTGAGAGCTGGTATGGGTCATTCGTTCTGTTTAGCAGTGCCCATCTCAATTTTGCACACAGATCAGTTTGGCGGCAACTCCCATTTTGGTAGTAATAGTTAACCAGGTTTTAACATGTAAGCCTTTTGGGATTTGACAGGGAAATAACGACGAAACTAAATGACGATTGCACCACTACAGCATCTCGCCCAAACGAAGCAGATCGGGCTGCTGGTTTTCGTAATGTGTCCCAAACAAAATGCAAGGGATTTCATGATGTACGCGTACGAAGCAACAGTTAGACGGCTGATCAAACTGCACCCCTCAACTTTTTGGTTGCTTTACTTGGGTCCCAAAAGTACGAGTGGTTCGTACAGTATAATATGCGTACTACTCGTACTGCTTGCTGTACATGAAGTAGGGAGGCAATTTCCAAGAAGCGCTAATCTCTATCTTCGGGAGATAGTGAGAGAGAGAGAGAGAGGTGTTCTGGCTATGTTGACCTATACTGTCAAACAGCAACAGTGCTGTAGTCTAAGCTGCAGGGCCGTCTTACCTCTTCTTCGACAGCGTTTCTACAATCCCTTCCTGAGCGATTTCTCTCGCGCGTTCCCGAGCCGCCGCCGCCTCCTCCGCAGCGAGCCTCTCATCGCGAAGGACCTTCTCTATATTCTCCCTCTTGCCGGGATGCCAACTCTTTTTTGGCAATATAATCAAACGCCCACTCATGGTCCTGGTTCAAACGGCGACCGACGGAGTCCTGGGCGAACGAGCCAGTGGTGGTAATCGGGGACGGAGCGTCAGAGCGTTTACCAAGGAAGCAGCGGTTATGCGGGATCGCCAGAGGGCGTGCGCAGAGCTCAAAGCGAGACTGCAGTACGGTATTGCGGACGAGCGGCCTGATGCTATCGCAGTTGACACAACCGTAACGGCTTGCAGTTGATCGGGCATCGGGTAGTCATTGGCAATTGGTAACACCGGGCCCTGGTCCAGTATGTACTGCCAGTACTACTACACTGGTAGTGGTAGTACCGTTGCCAGGGTTGCCAGTGTGTTGACTATTTACGTACGTTTCACAGCAACGCCTCATAGCACAACAGAAACCCATCAAAATACGCGACGCCGAGAGAGGGCACGCCAAACAGAGGACAAACGGGAGAGAGGGAGGGGGGGGGGATCCCGTCAGCGCGATTGACGTACGTAGCCACGTCAACCACTGACGGCTTGGGCTCTGTTGATCCCTCCTGTAATCATCAGCCTACACTGCTGCTGCATCCGCTTTTTCTATTACTTCCTCAATCTACCACCCAATTGCCTTTGAAAGACGGCCCAAAAGAGGTGTCGTTCTTATTTTGTAGCTCCTCGAATTGATAAGTCAAATCGCGTAAAACCGTGCCCCCGGCAGGGCGGCTCACCAGCCGTGGGGGCGCACCGTTCGGGTCTGTTTGCTGGAGCTACCAGGGCCCAACCCTAGTCCAAACTCTAGCAATTGGTCGCTAAAGAGGACCGGTATCTGGTAGGCCCCACGCACTAAGTGAGCGATACCTGACAATTCGTAGTCGATATCTGATACCGTACGAATTGATACTGATCTACCTTCGCAAGCTCGTACTGCAGAATTCTTGCACACAGCTTGACAGCTTTCCTACCAAATCGTACACCAGGTACCGGGTACATACTCACCAACTCACCAGGTACTTGATGACATGCGTTACGTAACTACAATAGGCCCCGTCTACTGTTGTACTGCTGTACTCAGCACACGAGTGTGTGCCAACGGCGAAGCTCCGGTACTGAATGCGTTACATCAGTACTTGATGGATGATGAACATGCGTTACTGCTCGTGCCCCGTCTTCTCCAGCATAGTGTGTGTCAACGGCAAAGTTCCGGTACTGAAGCTCGCGTTCGACGGCAGCAACTTGATAATGGGCCTCCGAAGAGGCTCGATCGCTGAATCAGTTCATTATACCAGGCAGCCAGTCAGGTAAAAGTCCGCGTCCAAGCGTCCAAGCAGCGGTCTCCGTTTTGGTTATCTCGCCGCTTGTGGGGCTCGTCCAGTCCGATCAAACCATCGTCTGAGCACATAAACTGCACCAACTGGAAGCACTGCGCGGACCACAACTTGCCACCTGGTTTATCCATATTCACGGCAAAACGGACTGAAGCTTACCTTAGCTCAGCGCTCCTCGTCTTGGTGCTGAGCTGATTTGCGGATGGTGTTCTGTTATGTTGTGGTGAAAGTTGAAAGTTGACACCCAAGGAGTTCGTACACGACGAGGAGGCGTGGTTGAAATGGGAACAAGAATCGGATCTTTTTTTTTACCCGCCGGCGCATGCTTTTGCCACCCTCCAGCGGTTGCCAGCCTAGCTCGGGATCCGAAGGCATCAGCCGTGTTTATGGGTTACGATGTGTGGGGCTATATTAAAGACATTAGCCCATACCAGGTACCTGGTATTTTTTACTATGGTGTTCCCTCACAAAAAAACAACTCAAACTGCGAAGTAGTTTTTGTCCTCGAAAGTTACAGGCGGAGGTTTCAGATATACCAAGCATCTCGTTTATGAAACGATCCCCGTCAGTCTCGTTTATCGGGTCGCTCGTCTATGGGATATTTTGTAGAGTTCTACCCATAGGTAGGGTCACATATTCCACACGACGAAATGGGAAATACCTGGTACGAGTACTTTACATGTCCATCCATGATGATGAGCATAATACGTACTACCCGTATGATGTAAAATCCACAGAGAGAGCGAGCCAGCGACCCTTTTTTTTGTTTTAAATCAAATCATCACTTTTTTTACTTTCCAGCTCAACTCGTACGAAGGTTTTACCCTCCTCATGATCGATCTTCTACTAATACGTACTCGACAAAACGTGGTCACAGGTGTCTTCCCTTTTCCTCCTCGGTACGTGCCTCCCCTTTTATCGCTCAGTAGGTTCAGCATTCCCGCTGCTCGTTCGTCGATTTTTATCCATTTTTGCTCACTCACACGCTCTTCCTGCGCTCTCTGCTAAACTTTGATGCAAGAAAAAGCTCCTACTCGTACATACGTACGAGAGTATTATTGTGCACTCCTCAGTGAGAATTGGACCCACGAAATCGATTTTGAGAACAACCTACTACCAAGCGACCGGAGACGCGCCCCACGCCCCACGCCTTGCTGGAACAATTAACTTCCCGGAGATCCTAAACTACATTTTCCGGGTACGACTCCTCGACAATTTTACCGCCGAAAAATTATCACTTAATTTTTCGTTATACCGTCAAACACCTTGTGTTACCATTTATTTATCGTTCGAATTGCACCGCCCTGTTGCATTTACTATTAATACGTACGTACGACGTCGTACATACCAGTACCTTATTTTGCAGTACCATCTCGTTACTCGTACGTATCTACCAACTAAAAAAAAACACGACAAGTAGAATTTTCGAATTTTCCGAAGGGAAACTTGATACCTGGTACACTTTACGCAGGATTCCAATTTCAATTTTTCCATCAACACAGCAATGAGAGGGGGATGCGGCTCCTTTTCTGTCGCGATAGCGACGGCAAAGGCTACTTCGTATGTATTTCGTTATTTCTACAGCAATGTACAGAACCTCTGCAAGCGCGTCGGCAACAGCAGTACAGCAGTATTCACGATTGGATGAAGGGATGTAAAATACCCGGTGATACTACGTATGGATATGCTGTAAACGAGCACATGGCATCATATGACATCACCGAGGTACACCGAACACGGCTGAGGAAACAATACGCCACACCACACATGACAGACTCCAGCGACGCACAATGAGGGCAAGTCCGCTCTGAGAGCATCCCATTACTACAGTAATAAGAGCATTCGGAAAAACACCATTGGGTGTTTAAATTATTGAATTCCTATTATTACAGTAATCGTAGCACGACGGAAAACACCCCTGGCCGTTTAAAACAATTATTCAACAAACAACCACAAGTAGTTGTTGCAGCTGCCAGGAGTAGTAGCGCACATCAAGCACGACACACAACTTTGCACGAACGGACGAAAAAGAACAGGCCGTCTGGCATACATAATCCCTTCTAAGGAGAATCGACTGCCGCTCTTCTCTGGGAGCGAGACCGCACTAAAGGCGCGAGGTGCAGCACGCACGGAAGCTTAATTTTGCTGGTTCCATACACGATAGTAACTGTAACCTTAAAACGAAGTCAGTGTAATATTTTTGCACCATGTCTCTACCCACGCGCTCACCCACACCCACGGACTCGTAATATACGCAACCGGAGCATACTGCTCGCTTCACCCACAGTGAGGTCTTCCACGACCAACACTATCTGCGGCCGAGGACCCCTCCAGACCAACCAAAGGACGTTAATCATACATATAGGAAGCGCGTATCTTCTGGGAAAACGAAGCCCACATAACCTTCGCGTTGTCGCTCGTTCTGGCCAGCTCGACATCCACCGAAAAGGAACCCGATCTACCAAGCCTGCGAAGGGATCACGACCTCACCACGATCAAAACGAAAAACACGGACCCAAGCAACACCCATAGAAGCAACGCGCGTGATCGGAGAAGGTCGCGCGCCGGGTTCCTCGCGCGGTCAGGGCCATTGTTGAGGAGGTTGCTCGTTTGCACGAGGGAAGACATCACCCACCGACCCACTTGCACCTCCCAGAGAATGTGAGCGCTGTCCATGACCGAAAGGAGGATCAAGCCGCACCCAATCGTGTCCACGCTATCTCTGCGTCAACGCGGCACGATGTCAGCGGCACGGACGTTGCGGGTGTAAGTTGGGTTCAGATCGAGGTCGTATATATCCTTATTATATAATACGCTTATAGGTAGTAGTGATGGTGATGGTCATGTCGTATTGGATCTTTAGTTTGATTCTGTTATAATGTAGTATTTCGACATCGGCTGCTCCCGAGCGCCACCCGACCCCCCGCGAACACAAGACCGAGTCACGCCCGCCCCACACATTAGCCGTTGGTGACCCCGGCAAAAGAACTGGCGCCGTCGCAAAACTCAGCGAGCGGGGGGCGTCGAACGTTGAGCTATACGAAGTAGGGGTTGGCAAATAGTCCCTGCGTAGTATGTAATCTCGTCAGATCCTTGTTCACGAATTCAATCAACCCCATTCAAAAGCTGTAGCGCATTGTGCTGATACTGCGTCATCCCGAGCAGAGCTGCTGTACCAAAATTTAGGAGGCGCAACATATGGTTTCAAACGATCGTCGTTTCCTCGGCACGTTCCGGATTTCCGCCCGTCAAAAAGATGCTGACCTCTGCAATTATTTGCGTGATTTTTTGGAGCAGGCTCGTACGCTCGCACCGAAGACGCCTTTTTTTTTGCAAAGGAGTTATCCGGATTTCGGATATATTTCTTAATGCAGCATCGATCGCAGTGAGAAATCCTACAAACGATAAACACCGATGCTCACCGGAAAGCCGACGCGATGATGCAGAACAGGCTCACGCACGCCGCTGCGATGGCGCCCCTAGTCCGTCGGTCGGTCACGTTCTGGAATGGCGCCTTCATCGCCCGAAATTTTCTCTGGTGTAGCTGATGCAGGTGCTCCTTGTCTTCCACAGAGAGGCCAGCGCTCATCAGCACCCTTCAAGCATGAACCGACAACGAGACAATACGCAAGAGTAGCTACCCCGTCAGCAAAGCCAGTAAGGGTAGAACGATGTGCATAACAGCGCGCAATGATGCATAGGCGAGACAGACCACGTAGAGGGGGCTGGACGACCGAACACTCACCATATGCGCTCGAACGACGCGTTTACGGCCTCCGCGCCCAACACAGCGGAGGCAATGCAGATACCAAGCTTGGCCAAGACCTGGCCCGCAAGAACAGCTTCGGGGCCGAAGAAGAGCATCGCTGCCGCTCGGTTGACTCCGTTCACCACAACGCCGCGCATCTTGACGGGCGAAGGCTTGCGTTGTTCTCTCGGAGGCACGGGGTGCTGTGCTTGTGCTATCTGCCCCTGAATTTGAGCGTTCTTGAGCTTCACCTGCAATTGGCACGCAATGACGTCGGGAAGCTCTTGCAAATGTTGCGGCAGTGGTCTTTGCCAAAATAATGCTGAGTCGTCATCCTCGTTGTGCCGGAGGGTGACGGATAGAAAACAAAGCAAGCATCATCCTCCCACGAAGTTGAACCCATTCTTCCCGCTGTGTCTTGGAGCCCCGCGAGCACACACACACAGAAAAACACACAAACACACGACAGGCTACGTACACCCAACACCGAAATCGAGTGACGCCTTTTGCTCGCACCTGAAAACGGTGAAAACCTTGCATGACCGTCGGGTACGCGAGAGGGGCAAGAAGTAACGCAAGAGCAGGAAGCCGATCCCACGGCGGCAAGCCGCTGATGGTGCAGTACACCACTAACATCGCTGCGCCTTCCGCAAGGGTCGGGCCTAATCGCAAGCCTTTCAGCAGGCGAGGATGCTGCAGCTCGTGCCACGGCGAGCTGTTGTCGTACTCCAGGAACGTCAAGAACGCCAGCGTGGCGACGGCCGCGAGACACACCACGCGCTGGTCCTCTGACAGGCCGCTTCCGCCACCGAACATTCCCGACCCCCACAGGGCCAGGAACGCGACGGGCGCGAGGCAGATGAGCGTCGACTTCGACAATACATCGCCCTGTTTTCAAACGGGCACAGAAGCAAGTACAACAGGTGGAGCGCACTGCTGTCATGTACCAGGTATACTTTAAGCGACTGCGTAAGCAACCTACAGCAGGACCAGGTACGTTTCGCGGAGCTGCTTGCGTCCACAGGCCCTTTTTTTGTTCCATCCCATTTATTATCTTCGCCCTTCTTTTCTCTCTCCCTCTTAGTCATAACTCAGATCCGGGGTCACTGAGTAGGTTCTTCTCCCCCCTCCCCACTACGGTATGTGCCTTGAATTTTTATCGCGAGAATATTTGAGCACTTTCTTCCCTCGTCGACTTGCGTCGAAATCCGCCTACCCACGCTACGAAGGCGCTCTCAGCAGTTGGTTCCTATTTATTTTTGCAAATAAAGTCAAAATCTCACCACGGTGGGGTTTTGAACTCGGGTACCAATGCTATGAATAGTAGCATTTGAAGCTGGCCACTAGACTACCTGGGCGACCGGTACGCATGGATGCACTCGAGAAACGTACAATAGTAACGAGACGGTGGTATTCTACCCTCCGCCTGGGTGGAGTGCGATAAAACATCAAATTATCGAGTGGCTTCTCAGCACGGAAAGCAGCCCAGCGGGACAGCGAAGCCACCCCGAGCCCAGACCCACCAGACCCCCCCCCCCCCCCCCTTCGTACCGGATTCGGGCAGGAATAGCGCCGCCAGTCTCGCGGTCTCCACAGCAAGGCGTACATCGCCGGGAACAAGGCCCCGGGCGTCTCTCGTTGGTGCATGCTCATGACAAACGCTCTCGTGTTTGCCATGGCGGCGTTTTGCGCCATCACACGGGCCTCCAGCTGGTGCACCTATAAACAAGACAAAACAAAAACGGTTGATCGGGGAAGGCCGCACAATGAGATCACTCCGACCGCAGACAACCTTCCAGTCGGGCCAAACCACCCTACCTACGTAGCCGTGTGGTATATACATGAACAGTGAACGCCCGAACAGTACTTCGGTTTATTTACATTATTGAGAGCAGAGCATGGTGAGGGCGGTTTTCTAGTGAGTGGACAGCAGAGCATATCGCCGCGGCAAAAAAACAAACAAATGTAAACGCATACGGCTGGCCTCGCCCGGGCCTGGCGCACCTGTGTGTGTATTTGCTTGAGCGAGGCCGACACACGAGGAATCAACCCCTTGATTTTCTCGTATGAGCAGCATTCCAGATGGCCTGGTAGATCCCGTCGAGCACATTTCCATGTGCACCCCGCCGTCTGGTGTGCGCACGGCACTATTGCAGCAGGACACTCCTCCTGGGACACCACGATGATATTGCAGTTGCGCGGGTAGGTAGGTAGGTAGGTAGGTGTGTGTGAGGGTGGATGGGTTCACAAGAACGCTGCCGGCGTGTGGAAGCCTACTTTGCGCAAACGCAGGCAGCTTACGGCCTACCAGACGCACCGCAACGACTGGCCGAGATGCTCAAAACGAGGTCGCTGCACGTTGAAGGGTCTAACCTTGGGGAGCGTGGTCGTGTGAACTACCTTCACCCAAGGACGAACATAATAATGCGTGTATATCTTCAATATCAGTCCTGTCTCGTCGAAGCCCTGCACTCCTACTGTCAAGGAGCACTAGTGTCGTAAGAGGGCATAAGAAGAGTAAACCCTATACGAGGAGAAACCGAGCGGTTACTACCGACAGCTAGAAGAGGTACTGCCTACTGTACTCGTATGTAGGGCTACGAATCGGAGTGAAACTTCGATGGAAAATAAATCGTTTTCGGCGATTCCAACAATATCGCTAATCGTCAACCACCCCGCCCCGGCTAGTGAGAGGGCCAGTACAGCGGGTAAAGTGCGTTATGAATAAATACAAAAAAAACGTTCGCAGCCATTTTTCGATTCCGATGTCGTTCGAACCGTACGATTGAATGGGAGGAATCGGCTCCGACTCACAGCTCTTAGGACTATGAGCGTACGCTGGTATTTGAGAGCAATAACAGCAGTAGTCGGCACGTGATTTTTTTAGGGGAAATGCCTGTGACTATTGACGTCCCCGTCGCACGCAAGACGGCGGTGCCACGCAAACACAAACACACCTGGTGGTGCTTCCAACGGAGAGGGCAAAACTGCGCCGTGCAATCTCCGTTCCCACAGGCCACCTAAAAGGAAAAGAAACGCAATGGTACGACAAAAAAAAACATGGCAGCAATTAACAGTTAGCCCTCTTTCAGAAAGGGCAGTCGAGGAGAGAAGCTCGTCATGCCTTGAAATGCACCGGCAATCATGCCACCACGAATCCATGAACAGCAAATGAAAACGGTTTCATAAACCACAAGGACGCGAGTGGCAAGACACTACCGGTTTTGCCGCACCAAAAAGGAAAACCAACTGCGTATGTATGTAGTATCGACTGCAGGTCGTCTCGAATTTTCCAAATAATCCAGCCGGAAGAGCATGCCTTGCCCGTAAACCAGCGAGCGAAACTCACCGTAGCTCCCATCATCTCTTGAAAAATCCGTGAGTTGGGCGATACCGTTTCTGGGCTGAAGGTCTCCCTGGGGAAACGAGCGGGCGGCAAAACGACGGTCCGGTGTGCAGAAAGAACATCACGACCGCGTATCATAGCATACACGCCCCGCCATCCAGGCCAAGGGTACGGGCGCGTAGGGCATTCATTCGCAAACGGTGGCAGGCGCTCTTCGACAACGAAACGGGAGCGGTTGGTGCAGGCTGCTCCGTCTCGCGCACGGCGCAGACTACACCCTGCTGCGAACATAGCGGGTAGACCCCTCTCTACGACAGCCGCTGTCGAGGAAACACGGAATTGGTCTTCGGAAAGCTACGACGTACCGTACTCTGTCTGAAGCATATATCTCGGTACACAACCCACACTCACCTACAGAGGGGACAGGCAGGTCGCACGGGCCCAGGCCGCGCCCCATTCCTCGGTTGTCGCTTGGCAGCAGCCCGTACGACGGACTTCAAGCACTGCCAAGAGGCGAGCACGTTCAGGTGGGCAGCCGGCAAGTGTAAGGTACATTCGACCGCGATGGTTCCGATGAGGGCATATCATACGACACCGTGTACGTATATACCAGTAGTAAGTATAACACGCAAGACAACACACCCAATTTTCCAAGCCGATTATCACGAAAAAACAAGGGGGGCACACACTATTAATAGTACAAAATGTTGGCGTTTAGAAAACCTCAACAGAGATCTTTCCACAGGTGAATCTCTCGGCGGTTGCACTCTTACCCGTTTTCGAAAAACACGGCTTGGAATAAAGATACGAGGGTGTGTGCTATCTTGCGCGTTATATACGGCAGTCTGGTGCATAATGCAGGATAGTTTCGATTGACACCTTCAAGACACAACCAATGCGTGCCTGCTAACAAGGTAGCCGTATATACGTAATACATGCTGCATGCTGCATGATGCAAGCACGCAGTGACTGACAATGGAAGGCATCGAAACGCGTTATTACTATACGAGTATATACATATATATCTGCCTGCTCAACCACTTGAATATCAGGTGTAACGGACGGAAGCGGTTGATGAGGCGGGCGGTCAAGTGTGTATGTACTACGTACGTAGCCACCAGCAGCAGTGGCACAGCTTGCAATCCTGTACGTACGTACGTACCAATAAGAAATAATGCTGTATCCGGAGTACTGCTTGCTGTACCCATGGGTGTATGATAGAGCTCTATCGTAGACTACCTGATACATTATGACCACAGGTACGTGATATTCGGAGCATATATCACCAGAGCTCTATGGCAGACTGCATACCGCTTTTACTCCGCTTTACCTCAGCGCAGAAAGAGTGCCGACAGGGAGGCGCGACTGGCATGTCGAACCAGCTGCAGCAGATAGGGCAAAGCCAGGCTTCGTTCAAGTCTTCATTGCCTAGATTCTCCGCGGGGCACCGCTCAACCGTCGCCCCGACTGCTGCTGCTGCTGCCCCGACTGCTGTTGCTGTTGCCACTGCCGCTGTCCCAGAAATTGGAGCTGGTTCCTGCGATTGCGCCAACATAAGGTTTATGGGGCCATTATGTCGTACCCAAAGTATATTCCCCCGGGTACATACGTACATGGTATATACGTCATATGATATATATCACACGGAAAAATATAAAATTTTAGTCGATGTATAATACATAAAATACGATATCTGCAGCAGGTACATGTCGTACACCTGGTACGTATTAATAGCAAGATATTTTGATATTTTCATGAAACAGCCGCCGATGCGAAGTCAACCACAGCAGCATATTGAAGTTGTTCTTCGCCCGCAACATAACACCACCAGATCCTCAATGTACGAGCACACACCCTATATGCACACATCAATCTGATTTGTGTACGTAGTGATGGTGATAGGTGATTGCTGTTGGTGGCGGTGTTTTCTCTAGTGCCGGCAACCAGCATATACGTACAGAGTCTAGACTGATCTCGTTGTCGTATCATTTTGCACTTTGTAGTCTCGCCCATCGTCGCGAAAAAGGATTCTACAGGTATGACGACTCGCCCTACGTGCAGGACCGGCCGGCACACAACTTTGTGTGCAGGATCAGGCAGGACGCGCGTCTCATTGGTCGAGGCTGGTCTCTCGGCCGCCCGGAGTGTTTTGGGGAAAACGCCACCTTAACACGCGGCGGGGCCGCGTGACTATCCCTACCGACCTCGAGCCCCCCAGAGGGTAGGGGTTAGGGGTAGGGTTAGGTCTGGGGTCGGGTTGGTCTGGGCCGACGCGCAAGGTTGAAATTGACTACACACGCCCTGCACAAAGCGTTGTGCCGGCCAGTCCTGCACATAACGAAACGCCAGGTATGACATAGACTACGTATCAGGGCATTAATTAGTGGGTCGGGGTCTGTTGCGCGCAGCGCAACAGGCGACTCAAGGAGTGTTGCGCGCACCGCAACACGCCTGAGGCGCGTGTTGCGCGCCGCAGGCGCCGCAAGCCCCGACCACCCCCCCCCCCCCCCCCCGCCGCCGCCGCCGCCGGAGGCGAAAAAAGCGAAAAAAGCGAAAAAATGGCGATCTTTGGGCGAATGTACGCCTAAAAAGCCTAAAAGATGTCCAATTACGACTATTTATCAAGAAAAAAAGCCCCTCAAATCTGCGGCGAAAATGTTGCGCGCCCAAAAACGCGTGTTGCGCTGCGCGCAACTAGCCTCGCGGCGACTGTTGCGCAAAACCGTTATTTTGGCCAAATGTTGCGCCAGCGCAACAGCGCAACACCTAATTAATGCCCTGCTACGTATTGCTGCTGTATACGTAGATGTTATATCACGCGTGCGAGGGAAACAAAACAAAACAAAAGTTAGTCGGGGGGCATGATGCCAGGACGGCCGCCAGTTCCGCGCCCTATCATACCAGTATCAAAGTACGATGTGCGTATTGCTTGGGTTAGGTACAAACACACCTGGTATAGGTGTAAAATAACATGACTTCTGTCACTGGTGCACGAGCGCGCGAGATACCTGCTGGGAGTAGAGTACGATTGACTTCGTGTACACGTATACCGGTATACGAGTTCTACGGGTGGGTATGATACTATTCGGTAGGGTTTACGTAGGGGGGGGGTAGTCTACCACAGGGAGGTAGGGGTGGTAGGGTAGGGATAACAAACAATATCTTACTCCCAAGCGCAGAGCTACACATACACACTCGTATTCGGATGTACCGGTACAGTAGATCACACCTCGCATAGTGGTGAACCAGATTGTACTTGGTACTGGCTGGGCACTATCATACTCTGTTTTATGTTTTACCTGTAGTTTAGTTTCAGCCTAAATACGAGTGTTACTCGTATTATGGACTATCGATGGTGAGAGCACAGGAGTACCTCTGGGCTCTGGGGATCTGGGATGAAAACCAGGAGGCTTGATATGCAGTAATTCCGTATCTTCAATACGAATACGAGTATCTCAGTATTAACATTTGCGGTGAATACCTGGCTGCCTGGTACAGCGAGCAGTACTGCTGTACTATTCGTACGAACTACTCGTACGAGCAATGCTGTACTCGGAGAGCGACAGCGTGCAGGAAATCTAATTTATGGTTTAGCCTTCGCGGATATCGAAACACAGCTTTGGGTACCTCGATTGCCTGAAAGACCTATAATCGTACGAGTATGACCTGTCTATATCATAGGCAACCAAGCGAAAACACTTCGTTCGGCGCTTTTTGGTGAAATCTGTAATCCAAGTGATTTTTATCGTGGTATACCTGAGGATCGATCCCGTCTCTTCTTGAAGGGTCCGCCTCAGCACTAGACTTGACGGGCGGTATGGGCCCTCCAGCCCGGTCGGTTTCAGGTGGCGCCATGCAGCAAAATCTTGGAGGTGTGACAGCGTCCACAAGTCCCAAGGTAGACTGAGAGCCTGTGGGCTGCGGCTGGTTCGAGTACCCTTCCTCATAAAATCGATGATCACGTGCCCCCGTTACGGAACGCCTTTTCAAGTCTCTGGTACACCCACACCGATCAAAAGCCAAAAGCACAAAAGCTGCGAAAGCACTACCAACGACTGACTGAGAAGGACGGAAGGGCTCAGTCATGTCTAAGCTTAGATTTTCGGTGTGCTACTGCTCAGGAGAGGAGCCAGAGTATCCAGCTGACGAGCTTAACGCGCATAGGTGAGCTGAGAAGCGAACCCAAAGATCAGATTGTCATCAAACCTATAACTGCTCCTGTGTGAAGTGTGCTGTTTCCCAGCTCTTTTTTTGAAATTGAGCGCCACCTTTCAAGCTCGCTCGAAGCAGCTACTCTCACCAGCACAGACCTGGTACCTGGTATGGATTCTGGCAGCCCACTCTCTCTTTCGCGTGTTCTCTCTGTGCCTGACCTCAATCAACAATACCCATACATTTTGTCTACCACGTACTCGGTCTTGCTGTCCAGTCCACACACAAGAGGATGGCAAAGCCCGCAGTTCTGCGATTATCCGCAGGAGCTTGGTTTGGCATGGGAAGCGCCAGCGCGTGTAACTCAGGTGCGAGAGAGAGGCTGGGCGGGTACGTATGATAGCCGGCACCTGCTTTGTATACCTGGTATGATTCACGCCGGAAGACCGTCCATGCTTTGGTTGTACGTGGCCTCGTGGAACGTGCCAAGTTCCTGCTCCGAAGGGGCATTAAACTCTGCTTCTCGCTTCGCGTGATGATACACGTCTTTCCCCGATCTTTCTTGATCTTCAATCGCCGTACGTAGAGCAGTATCATACACCAGCAGGGTATTTATTCCATTTCGTGTCTTGATTCCAGTACGGTCTGATGGTCTGGTCTGGAGGGAAGATCCGCCCCTCTCCTCGAGAGCGCGGAGTCGATGCAAGCTGTCAAGTCGAACTGCAAGGAGTCCCTCTTCGCTCTAGACGTACTCTCTCTTTTTAGTCTGTCTCGCTCGTCTCTATGTTTTCTATCCTCTGTATAATACGTGCCGCTCGGCCGTCCACCCTGGTCAATATATGCTTTAGTCTACGTAGGAAACGAACGTGTCCATCTCCTTTATTCGAACGATCTGCTGTGTAGTACAGCAGTACAGGACACCTAATAAGAAACAGGATAATAAGAAAGCCAGGCTGAGATTCAGAGGAAAATAAGAAAATCGGGAGTCGTTATCTTGAAATTAGTGTAGAAAGCACCCTCTCTCAAATAAGAAATCCAGCCTGGACCAGATTTCCTGTTTCTTATTAGGTGCCCTGTACTGTAGCAGGTACCGTACAAGTACAGCCTGGTAACTGCTGTACACATACTCGTATATACGTACATATACAACATCATACTTCTTGTATACCAGATACCAGTATATGATACGACCAAGCACAATGATACCGGTACTCAGCAGTGCAGCAACTAGCAGTAGTCGTTTATATAGTGCCGGTTACCCGCTTCTGCCGGTTGAATCGCTTGACACAATTGGGGTTCAACATGCGATTCAACTGTGTGCGGAGTAGTGCCGATTGCCGCTACGTACGTACAGTGCCGGTATTGTTGGCTGTAGCATACCAAGCGCCATCCGCGGTTACATGTTCAGTTTTGTTGTTGGTGCCGAGGGTCAACAAATGCCTTCGAAGGCCGACTACTACGGAATCCAAAACAGGATTTTTCAACACCTTCGAAGGCTTTTTCTCCCGGGGACGCTAAAAATGCCCCCTACTATCTCAACGAGCCATTGGTCAATTGTCGAGAGGAATCTAGTGGCATTGGCCGATTTAGCAGGCTCGAATTTCCAGCGGATGTCCAACTGGCCCTGTTTCGAATTTTTATCGACACCGGGTAAAAAATACGAAACAGGCGGCCTGTTTCGATTTTTTTATCGAAACTAGGTGAAAAAACGAAACAGGGCCAGTCGGCCATCCGTTGGAAATTCGAGCCTGCTAAATCGGCTAATGCCACTAGCTTCCTCTCGAAAATTGCCCAATGGCTCGTTGAGATAGCAGGGGGCATTTTTTAGCGTCCCCGGGAGAAAAAGCCTTCGAAGGTGTTGAAAAATCCTGTTTGGGATTCCGTAATAGTCGGCCTAAGATACGAAAGGTTGCTTGTGTATCCGTTCAGCCACGTGGATCACGAATCTGTATTTGCTTGTATATTCAGTGCTTGTGAGGTGGAGTTATTGACGACTTATCATAGGCGAGGAAAGTGGTCGAAAAACGGCCGATTTTGGGTGAAAAACGGCCCCCGGGGATGGTTCGCAAGAATCCCCTGTCTTCCGAATCGCGTAACAATTTCAGGGTTGATGCGTACAACAGCGGTAACAGCCTTTGCTATATTCCACGCCAGCTACGTACTGCACGTCCCTCCAAAAGTCAGTTATTCGCCCGACCAGAGATTTCCTATAGGAATTTCTCGAGCCCCGGCCCATCTCAGTTTTGCTCTAATCGCTGCTTGGTAAAGTTTTACCTCCCCTAAAGTAGCGAGAAGACGATCGCTATCTCAGAAGATAGATGGTGGCCATAGGCGGCGAAACAGGAAGGGGATAGGATTAGCAAAACGTTTCTATGTAATATATGGAAACAAGGTAATGAGCGCCCAACTGTTGGAGGTGTCTCTATTAGGAGCAGGAACGGTGCTCCGTGTCGAAAGGGATGCGTGGTCAATGGTCAAATGACTAAGGCAAGCAACAAATGAGGTCCCCCCCCCCACCTAAAGCGGCCAAGCCGAGTCGATTAGCGGGGAATCCTGCGGCTTGGCGTTTTTTAACGATCCATGGAATCAGGTTTTTGCTCCTTTTCTTTCAGGTGGACCGAGCCAATCTAAAAAAAAAACATCTAACCGCGGGTGGCGCCTATAGAGGGACCACTACTGCTGTACTTCGAAGTATGGTAATACCAACATATCAGTATCCAACTAAGAGTACTTGTTTGCGTGGTCTTATCATACCATAATACTACTGTAGCAAAGATGAGTTTCGACGAAATCCTCGATCTGACAGCTGTCGTTTTTTAATTGTTTAAAATATGATACCATCTGATGCCTAGCAATACATACCGGTACAGCAGTAGTATACCATATACACCTGGTGCATGCATACCTGGTAAATACACCATTTCAAAAGGTTTGACGAAAATATAAAGAACGAGGACGATATCGATCTCGCCGCATTGAAGAGCACAAAACATCACTTGAGGCGTAAAGCTTTCTCTCTCTTGTTTTCGCGTGACTGGTTGCCGTCAAAAGGTTCAAATTCTATCGCACCAGAGCAAAATCGCCACAGAAATCGAGCTGTTCGTGGGGCACGGGGATGCGTACGAGTCGGCGCAGTTCAGGCGGCTTGGGTACCTGAGCCTCAACAGCAACGAGCGCTCCAAGTTCCAGGCGCGGGAGCTGAAGAGTGTCTACGTCAACGCTCCGGGGCAGTACTTGCGCATGCTGGTGCACAAGTGCTACATCAACGAGGCCAACCTCTTTAACCAGGTACGACACGGCTAATACTACCTTTTTAACCAGGTACGACACGGCTAATACTTGTGTTCGTTATTATTGGAAATAACTGCAGTGATGCTTGTCGGGCCACCTTAGTCTGTAGCCAGCGCTGACATAGTAGACCCGCCAAACAGATGTATACAGCTCGTAACAGCTCCTTCTATATTCCTTCTTACAAAATATTGTACCAGTATCACTTTAGACTACGAGCATACGCGTACGAAGCTCTATGGACTACCAGATACTTCGTATATGCTTCGCGGCTTGAAGCACCAATCTTGTGAACGGACCGTATCGTCAAAAGGCGCCGCTTTTCCAGAGAGAGAGGGGTAGAAAATAGAGAGGAACAACCGTCCAATTTGCTTCGCTTGACAGGAAGACGTGCACAAAAGCCATCAAAGGAGGCTATTGATAGCAAACGTTTTTCGATGCTCCCGCTCCTCAGGTCGGAATAGTCGCTGTCAACCTCCTAGGCGACAAACTTGGCAAGCTAGCCCCAGGAGCCCTAGATGCCCCCCCGGCACCTTACGGCGCAGGTCCTCGATCTATCCCGGCGTACCCTCAAGGGCAAAACGGGAGGGCGGGGGGGGCGGCAAGGCCTGGCCACGCGGAGTTGAACGACTTGAGCTTCGACATGAATTTCGACCCGGAAGCGGCTCAACGGATACGAGACATCGCAGCGGCAAAGGACAGAGCCGTACGCTCAGAGGTGGGAATCAGCTGAACCGATTATTCGGTACGGCTTCGGAGTGTTGGTTCAGCAGTGGCGCCGGTTGTACCCCATCTGGCAAGATGGTTGTATTTAGAACTACAGCAGTAGCGCTAGTGGTATTGCTTGCTCGATTGGCTGTTCGCATTTGCAGGTGCTGCCCTCCTCACCGAGCTACTATGAATGGCCTCGAGCGAATGGTTTGGTTGGACGTAGGCGTTTCGGTCTCCGTTGTCGCCGCCTTGGTGAGTCGTGTTGCGGCCAGCACGTAACGGTGAAGGCACTGACGGAGAGGCGGGTGCGAGGGAGGGCTTCCGGTCACGGTGCGCGCGCCGAGGCAGCACAAAGTCTCGCACGCTCACGTGCACTGACGGATGCGGAGATCTGAGATGTACCTCGTGTGGATTTTCAGACGCTCAGCAGTGTATTCGTACGGCGGTGTAGTTGGTCTGTATGTCCCGCCTACCCTGCCTGTCCTGCCTGTCTTGGGGCACACCTGTCACTCCAAATGCCCGTAATATTTCGTCCTTCCAGGACTACGACACGGCCAAACTTCTCAAGGAAGCGGAGACCCAGTTGAAGTCGCTCGGGCAGCAACTGGCTCAACTGGAGGTGGCGAAGAGACAGGCCGTGGAGGACGAGGATTACGACCGAGCCAAGATGTTGAAGGTGCGGGGATATTACGAGGTCCCCTGCCCCTGCCCCTGCAACCCTCCCATGTACCTGGTACTTTCTAATCCTTTTGGGATTCATGTTTAAAACGTTTTTTTTACACCCGTTTGGAGTGAGCGCGCAGCAACACGAGTAAGATCATACGGCGCGTGTAGTGGTCAAACTACTGTAACTATAAATAATACTCGTAGGTCCTTGCGTTGTAGCTCGGGCTATAAGTGCATTATCTCCTAACTGTATCATGTCCTAACCCAGCAGCAGACCGCGTTGCTTGCGTTGTGTGGGCGATGATGCTGTAGTCTTTCGCCGATGCATCCCTCTCTCAATTCACCAAAAGCTATTAGTAGTAGTAGTTCCACCGTAGTAATAGTAGTAGTAGTAGTAGTAGTAGTTCCACCGTCCATGAGCACGTAACACAATCTCTGCCCGCTGTTCCCACCGCCCCGTGATCCGTTTGGAGTGTCGTTCTATTAATAGTATGCCGTTGTGCCATTGCGCGAGCTGTCCATGACCGAGGCTCTCTCTCTCTCTCTTTGTCGGGTTGGCTGCCCTTCAGGTGGAGGCTGATGCTCTTCGCCTCCAAGTCGCGGCCCATCCGAACCCCGAGCTCCGCGCGAAGCTGGAGGAAGCAGGCGTGGAGGAGGTGCGTGTAGCGTGTACCGGTAGTAGTTACTGTCCTTTGGCGTGTGCCGTGAAGGTGTAGGCTTATCGCCGGGACTCGGACAAGTTTAAGAGCGGGTGCTTTTATTTTATTTATTTCATTTCCGAGTATTTGTCTGAATCGCGCCACCTTGGCTTCCCGGCACAGCTGCTGCTGTCATGTTGCATTTCGGCTCCGTTGCAGTGCTTAATACACTGGCCGTTGTTGTTGTTGTTGTTGTTGTTGTTGTTGTTGTTGTTCTTCTTCTTACAATTAGTGATATGCCGCAAGGTGCCGTTTGAGGCGCAATGCACCGTGGTGGCAAGCTCAAGGTCAAGCGAGAGCTTGCTTGTTGGGCGCTGGACGCAGCAGCGACGCGCAGACTTGCCAGTATCGAGTACCAATCCCCGGTCTCTTGAACGTGTACCATATGTGATGCATGTCGCACTTGTCGCCCCATCCTGCAGGAGGCCGAGGGCGAAAGCAGCAATGCTCCGGGTTACCGATCGTTCAATGCAACGTCTGGAAGGGACGAAGACGGCTCGCTGGGTGAGTTGTTGCCGCGTGTGCACCGCTGTCTCGCTTTCGTCAGTCTGAGTTAGCTGTGCTATCGTCCGTGCTTTTTCTTGGGTGCGGCCTCGAGCGGGAGAGGTATGTTCGGTGATGCGAAGGTGGTTGGACACTGCTACTGCATGTCGATGAGGCTGGTCAGGGGTTGACGCCGGTCATGCCCGTGACGCGTCTTCGAGCAAGATAATCCGCTTGAAATGCTGCACGTTAGTAGTAGTTACAGTAGCGGATATGCAAGTATTAGTAGCAGGTATACAGTGGCATTACGCACGATACTGGCCCTTGCCTTAGGTGGGTGACGCCTTACCGTACTGACTGCTATCAATCCGTAGTAGTAGTAGTCGTAGTAGTAGTCGTAATAGTAGTAGTAGTAGTAGTAGTAGTAGTTGTAGTAGTAGTAGTAGTAGTAGTAGTAGTAGTAGTAGTAGTAGTAGTAGTAGTAGTAGTAGTTGTAGTAGTAGTAGTAGTAGTAGTAGTAGTAGCAGCAGCAGTAGTATTGCCAGTAGCAGCATTACGCACAGATGCCTGCTGTGCGATACTGACCCCTGCCTTAGGTGCATGCCGTCTTACCTGACTGCTATCCAATCCGATGGACTGTTGGCAGGTGGCCGAGGGAGAAAAATAAACCGCTCGGCGAACCAGCTACCCGTGGACGAGCAACCGATAGGAACCCGCGAGCAACGGCATGTTGGTGCTAGCCCGGACGCGCGCTTCGTCGAGAGTTCCGGGAGATATGGTGGCGGCAGCGAGGCCGGCGGTGCAGACGACCCCCAGGGCTCGCCGCCAAAGTCAAAACCGCGCATCCTGCACTCGTCCGAAGGGTTGAGAGCACATCCATCACGTGAGGACCGCTCCTTCTTGACGCGTTTGTGGGGCAGAATGGCTTGGTTCCACGCCAGGGCACGCTCTTGGTCGAAAAATAAGTACTGCTCTGCTGTATTCTTAGGGTTCGTTGGTTGGTCTGGTCTCGTGCGACGGACGGCCTTGATCGCGGCGTCCGATGTGATTTGATGTGATGTGATGAATGCTTTGTACCAAGGTATGCTTCGTTTCTCGCCTCGAGAGGCTGTGGGCTTGGAAGAAAAGACACAATCGAAATACCTTACATTCGACGTTCTATATTAATAATGATATATTTTTCGTACCCCGAAAATGACCCGCACGCTAAGATGACGTTATAACGTTTGGTGCACTTCTTAAGGGGGTCATGAATAGCGGAGATCATGCCATGCCACCCTGAATTTCCGGCTGTGCTATAAAGTAACTTTTTTTGCCTTCCATCCCCCTCTTGCGGTTGGCCCGATTGATGCAGCTGGAGAGGAGTGGAGGCATGAGGGAGGTGAGAACGGAGCCCACGCAGGCGGTGGCTTTCCTCCCGGAGAGCACCCGCTGGAGGGAGTTCCTAACTTCGAAGACCTTGCGGCTCCGGAGAGTTTGAGCGCCAAAGTGGACCTCTCGGAGGTCAGTCGTTTGTAGGGGTTTTGACAAGACAATATTTCAACATTTAGTACCTGGTATTTAGCTTGGCAGTATTTAGTTTGTATTTCTTGGTATTTTCAGTTGGGAAGGCTTGTTTTTTTTGTCAGGTCGATGTCGTAAACTTGGAGGCTAACGACCTCGAGGGTGCGATGCTGCGCGTACCGTCGAACGTCTTGTCTCACACGTTTTTTGTGGATGGCATGCTCTAAAAGTGCTAGCTGTGTATGTAGCAGCAGTGCTTCTGTGCCACGTAGTTGTAGGGTCGGATCGGCTGCTGAAGCATGTCCCGCGCGTGCAGCTGGGAGGACTTATGCAACGCTCTTGTTGAGTGGGTACAACGTGTCCTCTTATGAAGAACGCCTCTTTTGGCCCCATATCTTGTCAACGCGGAGTACCAGGTGCTTGCGTGATCCGTTTTTCGTGTGTGCAGTTCTGAGCACAAGGCACCTCTCGCTCGACGCACGCTTTGGCCCTTGCGACGCTAGGTCTAGACTACTGGCATTTCTTTAGCATTTTAATGACGGAAAGGGTAACAGAACGTTCGCTCGGCAAACGTTGACAGCTCGCGTGCCAGAATGGTAAAATAGCCTATGTACGCTTGCCAAGTCTAGCTTTTAACAGCCGCTTGGCAACTACTTACTGTTCAGCAGCAGCTTTGATAGCCTGCATGTGACAGCAATCCGATGCTGAATGTGCTGACGCTCGCGGTTGTTGTGGCAGGTCCAAGGACTCAACAGCCTCTTTGGCGATTACCTGACGAGATGTTTCTACAGCAAAACGTGGTCCCTTCGCGAGGCCGCCGTCTTGAAGGTGCGCACTCAACTTGAAGCGCGATGTCGCTGACCTAGATCTTGACTGACTAGTTTCACTCGCCTTTTCACCGTGGCGTGCGATCACCGCCGACCGCATAGTTCATCATTTTGGGACCCATGCACAACGACTAAAAAATAAAACGAAGCGCGATCTCAGCAGCCGTCTATTAATAGGGTGCGCGTCTAGAATGAGCGATCTGCAGCAAGAGTGGTGTACGAAGTTTCATGCGCGGAGAATCTCGTGCCCACCCTTCCAGTGCAGCCCTGGAGCTAAATGTGAATGTTACATCCGCTAAGCCCAGCAGGTTTTGGGTTTCTGTTTGCTGCGTGTGGCCAATGTTGTACTCGTCATTTTTTATTTCCCGTTCCTTCTCTCAAGTACGTAAAGGGTTCAGATCCCTATATACTATATATACCAGTTTTTTTAGACTGTTTAATTTTAATTTTAATTTAATTTAAATTATTTCTCCCCTCACAAATAGACACACACTTCCTGAATTCTACAGCCTCAGATTGTGTCCCCCTCATACGGGATGTACATCCTACACGAGAACATATAAAATCCGTAAGTACGCGCGATCGAAGTGTTACACTCAGCTAGCAAAGATGAGCTTCGACGAAATCCTCGAGCTCACAGCTGTTGTTTTTTAATTTTTTTAATATATATACCACTCCGGGCGAATATGTAAGGACCGCTAGGATATAAATATGAAGACCACACGTCTCTTGTATTTCCGTCCAGAGCGTACGTACGTATATACGTGCTGTATATATAGAAGGACACCCGCAGCATTACGTACTGCGTAATGCGGGATCTAATTTCGTGTTGCCTATGATAGCCATTGGTGCAGTGGGCAGATCAATCTATCGTGCGTCACTCGGTTTACATGCGTAGCGTGATGTTGATGTCGGGTAAAGCTTGCGGCAGGCGGTGATGGGGTGAGGGGTGAGGGGTGAGGCCTCTCTTCCTTCCTTTTTTTTTGGTTTTGTTTTCCAAGCGGTTTGTTTTTTCGCCTGCGGTACAGCAGTGTTCCATGAATCCTCCCGGTGCTGTTGGTGTTGCTTGGGGTCCGCATCATTCATTGCGCAGATGAAGCTGATGCTGCCCGCTATGGAGGACGATCCGGGCATCAACTCCGCCCTCGCCGAGATCTGCCAGGTTCTCCGGGTAGGCTTTGAGGACAAGATCGCGCAGGTGCGAGAGCTCAGTAGGCAGATGATGTACCACTCTGTTCCGAAATATAAGGACCGTTTGAATGAAATATTAATGTGTAAAATGCCCTTATGTTTGCGGACAGAATAGTATGCCATACGTAATGTTTTCTCTCCGTTTTTCCGTGATGTGGTGGCCGAGCGTCACAGCATTTTGCCAGTGAATTAATATCAACCATCCCGAACGGCTCGTTTGCGTGGATGGATGATTGTCCGTAAACGCCTGGTTCGCGGACCGATTGCGTCGACTGTTCAACGCGACTTCGCCAAGATGCAAACATGTTACGAGTACGTACGTATATCTGTATGTATAGCCAGTTTGCGGAGGGGCATTAATATCATCTCACGGCACCTCCGAGCGCCCTGCCCCGCCGTACACGTCGACTGCTTAACGCGATATGTACCCGAAACAAACCCAAGAAATGTATAGCTCTTGCCTTGCGCTTATTGTACTACAAGGCGCCATGCCGCGGCACCGCATATATACTGTAGTACACTGTTCAGCTGCTTCCAGCATAGAGCTACTGGTGTAGTAGCGGAGCCGAGGCCTGCATGACAATCACTGCGCGTTCCAATCCTTGCTTGACGAAACGGTCAAACAATACCCGCCAGTTGTGTCGTCCAATCACTCAACTTGTTGTCCCTGGTGCGTCGCCGTCTTCTATTTTTTTTCTGCCTCAGGTTTTTCTGACGACTCTCGACTTCCTGGACTCGGTACTGGTGTCGATAGGGGCTTGCAAGGAAGCAAGGCATAACCACGTCGTCGCCGCGCTGGAGCCGACGGTGGCAACGCTGCTCAACAAGCTTGGGGATGGCCAGGCCCGCCTTCGGGACGGGGCGATGAACGGCCTAGTGGCGGTGGCCCGGTGTCGCACGGCCGGGCCGACCTTCGTGAGGTGAGTGGTGCCCTGCGAGGGAGGCTGGCACCCCGGCGGTGTTGACGTCGGCCGAACAAGCGGGTGTGTGGAGGCGTTTCGCGTGAACACCGGTGGCGTGCTGACGTATTTTATACACTTGTCCCGGTGTGTGTGTTGTTCACATTAAACCTTCCTTTCTACCCGTCGACATCCAGCACACCCAGTGTCCGTGCCGATTCTTCATCCTAGAGAGGTACCAGTTCTGTGGTCACAAAACTACGACACAGAGATACTACGCTGCGGTGCAGTAAGCAGAGCAGACAATGCAGTGCCATATACGACAGGCAAGACCTACCCTGCTAACAATCCAGGTGCATGAAAGAGAAAAAAAGAGTAAAAAAGAGGAGAAAAAGCGAAACGGAAAACATAAAGAAAAAATAATAAACATAATAAAGAAAATCAACAAACAATCAAACAAACAACCAAACAAACTAGATGGACCGTGTTCGATTTCTCCGGGCGTTTTGGATGAGGGACTTTTTATGTAGCAAATGGGTTTTGTTTTGTTTTTGTTAAAAGAAGACACCTCGTTTATCCAGAAGACACCTGAGCTGCAAGACGATCGGTGATTTTTGTCGAAATGTTTTTCGCGAGGCCGATATCGCGAGCTGTGAGCGGGTGCTACCGCTCCTGACATGATAATAAGAGTCACGCGTTACGACTGCGCTGATGGTACTGCTCTCTGTGTGAATGTGTCATTGCCATGCGCGATTCTACACTTGGAATTGCCCCGCGGCGGGCCTCAAGGCTTGGAGTTATTGTATGCCTGGACCAACTACGAGGGAGCATAGTAAATAGGACTTACGGTACACACAAAAACCTATATATTTACCTATTTTTAGAACAATATTTGGTCCTGTTTACTATTACTAGTGTTTACTATGGTCCCTCGTAATAGAAGCTTTCGAATCGCTAATCTCTGCTGCTGTATCGATGCCATGCCGCCAACACCGCGCGTCCTCCAGTCACATAGCGCTCAAGCCGCTCGCGAAAAAGCAGCTGTCGGCGTGGAGACCCATCACGGCGAGGCTGATTCTGTTGAGAAAACTGGTGACAGAGTTTGGGCTGGAGGGTGGGTCCGGTCTGGCGGCCGACGCCATCATGGGGTTTATTCAGGTCAGACATCGGTCGGCCGTGTCTGTCGGCTTGCAGTGCCCTACTCGTACAGCCGATTTACTTTTGAAGGCTTGCTCCATTGTCACTGGCACCGTTCCGCGTGTCGGTGCGTTACTCGTACAGCATACGTACACATATTTTTTTTTCGCTGCGTACTTTTGCTTTCCAGCTCAACTCTTATGTAGAATATGTGCATATAATGTTAGGTTTTTACCTTCATTCAGTGGCCTTAGGTATTTGCCACATATGGTAGGTGGCTTACCACTATTTTCGGCCTTGCTGTTCTATCGACCACTGTTGTGTGTATACCGCCGAACCTCAAACCCGGGTGATGACTGTCAGTGTTCGGTGGCGAGTCTAATGAGAGGGCTGCCCGGTGATCCGATTGTTTGCCAGGGGTGGTTCTCCACGTCCGTGGCGGGCTTCGGCTTTACTACCATCCGAACAGAATGACGGTCGTGCTTATTACTACTGTAGTATACAATATCCCCCCAAAACAATGATGGACCGTATGGGCAGGCCAAGAAGAAACGCCTAATCTGAGCAAGGCGGAAACCTTATTGGAATGCCAAACTTGAGCATAATAGGTTGTTCTCGTAGATTTAGTGTAGCGCCTGCCACTGAGCAAGGTTTCTTAATTCAAGTTTCTTAAATGTCCCCAAAAATTGAGCCTCAGTTTCTTGCTCGGTTATTTGTTAACTCATGGGTCTGACTGTATACCCCCCCTACCAGGCCCTACCCCCCCCCCCCCCCACCGCTAACCTGTACACGCCTTCCACGTGCGTTTCGCAGTCTTGCAACGGTTTCGCGCACAGCAACGGGGACGTACGAGACGCGGCGAGAGAGTGACCCTGTTCGCCCTCGTTGGAGAAGAGGTGAGGAACGCCTCTTCCAAATATTCTGAAACGCCTAAGAACCCATAAGTTTTTACACGGATGGTTGAAAACAGAGGAGACGTAGGTGAGAAATGCCTCTTTCAAATATTCTGAAACATCTACCTACGTACGAAGAGGGCATGATTTTTGACGCGGAAGGTCGAAAACAGACTTCTTAGGGGGAGGGTCTCTCTGGGGGAATGCTCTCACCACTTGAGTTGCGCCGCGTGTGGGCTCGATGGCGCTACTTGGGGGATGCTCTTGCACTAGTCGCGCGAACGTTTGGCTCGATGGTGGTCTATGTGATGGATCACTGGCACTCAGCAGCAAGCAAGCTGGACGCTGTTGGGAGCAGTGAAGATTGTCACTGAAGATTGCCAGTGAAGATTATGAAACTTGCGCACATCGCACGGATCAGATGAGATGATCTATATGATCTACAGGGTATTTTTCGAGCCAGGCGTATCAATGGTATGTATACGTCATCCGCACCAGCTATTATTCCATGTTTACCGGGTGTCGCCTGTTTGGCACGGCTCTTTCGCGTCTATGTTCCTAATAACCCCTTCTAAGGGATACAAGGGATACGTTGTGACCCCGGGTCTGAGTTACGACCATGAAGGAGAGAGAAAGGAAGGGCGAAGATAATAAATGGGATGGAGAAAAAAAAAAGGAAAAAAATAGGGATAGAAGGGATAGAGAAGGGATATAATAACGGATAGCGACCAAAACAATGGCTTTCGCTTTTTGGTTGCTAGCGACCGTCTACCGTCTATTATGAGCAGCGTGAGCGCCCAGCAGCAGTACGGGTAGGATCATGTTGCATGCGCCCGTGTGCCGTACATACGAATCGTCGCATTGTATATAGCTCGGACACCGATTTGTACCACCTCCCCTGCTCAATGACGCAGCCACCTTCGCTGAGATCGTCACTTTTTATCCTCAATGTTTCCCCTGCGAAGTCCCACTAGGGTTAATAGTGGGATCTGCGTGATAAGACTCTTCTTGCGCAACACCTCTTACCGAAAAAACATAGGATCTAGATCATCTAGATCATCTAGATCATCTATTGCGGGGGGGCATAGTAAATAAGACCAAATAATTGTTAGTAAAAATAGGGAAATGGATAGGTTTTTGTTGTATACGGTAGGTCGTATTCACTATGGACCCCCGAAATAGATCATCTAGGTCATCTAAATCATCTGTACTTATCGTGATGTGTCCGGTGTGTGAAAACTTGCACAGCCACCTTCCTGTGTAAGTCGTCTCCGCGAGCACTCTTTTTTTTGTTTTTGTTGCGCTGACCACCTTCGCATCCTTACGCCTCCCCACCCCTGGTACAGATTGAACCGTATCTCACGGGTCTAAGGCCAAAGCAGCTGGACGAGTACCACGAGGCGTTTCGGCATTCGGGAGGCAAGGCCGGCGGTCACCTCGGCAGCGCCTCCTCTCGGAATCACGCAGGTAAAGCTGTCAACCGCTTGACCCTTCTTCACGACACAGCAGTGGGGGTATATCACGCCCGGGTGTGGGTGTCTGGCGTTTGTGGCCCTTTTTGGGGCGCGCCGTCATGATGCTGTACATTGCTGCACGCTGTCGTTAGGTTTGGACCCTTTGGTCGTCCTGCCCGTGCTTCTCTGCTTGTCTTGTTCATGGTGTGCCGTCTCAAAAGCGCTTGAACGGCCTTCCTTCCCCATTAAAAATGTTATTGTATACGGTATATAGGTATTGATATCCTCGGGCGGATGAGTAAAAACTTGCCAGTATGCCATTACCTGGTATCTGGTAGCTTAACTTTCTTGAGGCTTGAGGGGGGAAACTTGCCGAAAAAAGGTGATGATTACGGCAGTATCGGCCACTGCGTGATACAAATGGTTAGGGGATGATATCATACAATGGTTGGTGTCCGAATTACAATGGTTGCAATGCAAGGAGTCGCACGACACGGACACAAGATGATCCTATCCGTACTGCTATCATAGGCGCTCACGCTGCTCGTAGATTGCTGATAACACCAAAGTGTATCGTTTGTCCTGGTCGCTATCCCTTATATCCCTCATGTCCCTTAAAAGGGGTCCCTTAAAAGGGGTTACGCTCACCACACTTCCTCGTACCACTATATCCTACAATATAACAATCGTTTCGATGAACTATTAGTACTCAAATGTTGCTTATATTGAGGGACGGGAGTGGTATGTAATACGCGTCGTGTGTTCAAAATTGAACTCGGTTATATATACGAGTATTTATATACCACTCTGATCCGAAATATAAGGACCATTTCAATGAAATGTTAACATACAAAAGGTTCTTACGTTCCGGGTCAGAGTGGTACAACGTTTTTTTCCTCATCTCGCTCCTGGCTGTAATACGCACCACCCGCTCCCCTATATACCACTCTGATCCGAAATATAAGGACCATTTCAATGAAATGTTAACATACAAAAGTTTCTTACGTTCCGGGTCAAAGTGGTAGAACGTTTTTTTCCTCATCTCGCTCCTGGCTGTAATACGCACCACCCGCACCCCTCTCTCCAGAGCGACCCTCTCACGAGCGAGACGCGGCAACGCCAAGGAATTCCCGCAGCCCGCTGGACGGCAAGAACGCCGCCGCTGGGCCTCGCAGCGGGAGCCACAGCCCGCCGAAGAAGGGCAGAAATCGCGCGGGGGCGTCCCCGGCTCGACACTCGAAGGAAGGTGAGCCATTGTATTTGGGACAACGAACGGTGAACGGTGAACGGTGAACGGTGAACGGTGAACGACACTTCCTTTCCGCGTGGGTGTTGCTGCTGTGTGTGCTGTGTGTGCTATGGGCCGCTGTTATCGAAGAGTCTGTTGTCCTAATTTTCATGATTTTCCAGTTTGTTTTTGTTTTTCCCCTGTTTTTTTATTATATTTCCTGTTTTTCCTGATTTGTTTCCTGAAAGAGGAAATCTACCCACGTACTGAGCGTTCCTGATTTTTTTTCCCCACTGTTAAATTTCCTGACTTTGGAGATATTTCCTCCACTCTATTAATAGTAATTTTCTTTTTTCTTTTTTCCAAGAAAAAGAGGAAAATCAAGGGGAAAATGTCTTTTCAATATTTACGGCCCTACGAACGTCTGGGAGGTCATCTGTTTTATCTCCGCCTAGCGGTTGCAAGAGCAACGTGGTGTTTAATTGACTCTCTTAGCAGCACCGACTCAGGAACTGCTACTTTTAATTCGTATGCACCAGGTATGCAAGTAATATGACCAAGCCAAGTGGGCCCAAAATGTTACCTGGTACATTTTTATTTGTGGAAAACTTTGGTGTGGTAAACGGCGCATTCGAAGCCTACTAAAAGAGCATGCCTCTAAAGCCTAGAAATCAATTTTTGTTCTGTCCTTCTTGGGGGGGGGCTTATGGCGTTCTTATGGTGTGCTCTTATGGTAGTGGTAAGAGGGCTTAGTGGGCTGATGCGGCTTAACCCTCTCGGGACTCGAGAAAGGAAAATTGACGATAACACTTGACGACTTCGTACAGCAATAGTAACGGCCACTGCGTGATTTTGGGGATGATATTATACAATCGTTGCTATCCGAGATACAATGGTTGCAATCCAAGGAGTCGCACGGCACCGGCGCAACATGTTCCTAATGCTGTACCTGTACTGCTGGGGGGGCCCGCTGCTCGTAGACGGCTGAAAACACCCAATTTGCCGTTGTTTTGGTCGCTATCCCTTAAAAGGGGTCCGTCCCAAAGGGTTTAATGCTTAACATATTCTTCGACCGGGGGTACAGCGAAAGAAAACCCATACCGATATGATACGTATGTATTGCCAATACGGTCTTACCGGTGTTACATACTTTTATATCATCAAGGATTTGGTGTGAGCGCGCAGCAATACCAGTGGTACCATGCTGCACGCGCGGCGCATCATATCATACGTCTCCCTCCTTGCGTTGTCGTTCGGGTACACTTCATACTGCAGCAACTACTATAATAGACTACTCTATCGTAGTAACTATAATAGACTACTGTATCGTAGTAACTATAATAGACTACTGTATCGTAGTAACTATAATAGACTACTGTATCGTAGTAACTATAATAGACTACCCCAGCAGCCCGTAGTTTCTTGGTTTTGCCTGATGCTGAACAGCAGTAGTGGACGTCGTTTGGTTTTGGTCGCTTTTTTTTCTCTCCTTTTTGCACAGGGGTCAAGCCTCACGCCCGTTGCCTCGTACAGTATATAGCAACAGTCAGAATCAGGATTAGTTGGTCCACGCTGGATTTTTCATTTTCGAGTGGGTTAGGTGCGTTCTGCACTAAAATCAGTACATCTTCTCCCGAACTTATTTTGCTACGATCAGGCTGGATTTCTTGTTTGAGAATGGGTGCGTTCTGACACTACAATCTAAAATCAGTGTAACTACTCCCGTTGTTTTAATGTGAGCCTGGGTTTTTCATTGCTCGTTTTTCTTAGTATGGTAGATGGTAGGTGGCCTGTACTGCTGTATGTATTGCATCGCGTGTAAGCGATAATAGTAAAAACGAACCATAGATACGAACCGAGCCGAGCCGAAGGACCGGACCGGACCGGACCGGACGGTTTTATTTTCGGTGTTCCCGCTGCTTTTTCCTGTGTGTGACTTTTATAAAAAAAGACGAAATGAAAAAAAAACACCGCACTCAGCTGGGAGATTAAAAAAAAAACGTTAAAACTTATCTTTGCAAGCTGCGTGTGTGATGCTTCGATCGCGCGTGCAAAAATGGGGTGCGTGTCAGGCTTTGCGGCAGGAGAGGGCGAGGGCGAAGGGGCACGAGAGCAGGAACTGGGCGATGACGTTCTGCACACGTGCCAGTTCTGCGGCAAGTACGACACTTCTTTTACGGACGAGAAGCTGGACATGCACTACTGGCAGGAGTGCGCGATGCTCATGAGCTGCAACGAGTGCGGTCAGGTGCGAGCGAGGCGATCGAGCCAGAGCAGTGGGTATATAGTGGATACGTGCTATTTACCTTGTATTACGGGGTGGGCTAATGTAGTAAATAAGACCTATGGTACACACAAAAACCTATATATGTGCCTATTTTTACGAACACTATTTGGTCCTGTTTACTACCAGGTATGGTTCTCCGTACTAGGGGTGGCACCTATATTTATTACTTTTTTTATCACTCGCTTGTAGTATACGAGGGCGATATGTCCCCCAAAAACTGTTCTTGAAAATAAATGGACACTCAACCCCTTAAGAACTGGTCCCACGTATTTGGGGACGAACTACTTGGAATTAGTGTGATATAGTTTTTTCGGTTCTGAATGGGTTAACCTCGGCCTATATCTCGTAGGAATTGCTCGAAATATTGTAAAACAAAAATTGGATAATCGATGAGGCATACCAGGTATGCCTTATTGGGTAGCTGGTGCCTCAGATGGGGAGTATACTAATAGTCAGTCACAAACACTGCCTCCGAAGGCAAAACAAAAGTGCTACCCCTATCGAAGCGCACGTCAGTGTTGGGTGTTGCGGGTTGTTGTTGTTGTTGTTGGTGGTGGTGATGTTGGTGTTGGTGTAGGTGTTGATGTTGATGTTGATGTTGGTGTTGGTGTTGGTGCTGGTGTTGGTATCGTTGTTGTTGTTGTGGTTGTTGCTGTTGTTGTGGTTTTTGGTGGAATGGTGTTGGTGGTGGTGGTGGTGGTGACGGTGGTTTGTGTTTTTGTTCTCACACGATGTCATTGCCATATTCTAGCCCGTGGTCACAAGACAGGCTCCATTACCTCTCCGAGTGGAAGAACACTTTAGAAAAGAAAAAAGGAAAAAAGGAAAATAATGATACATGCGCATATACACAAATACATAGTTGGAGCAGTATTATAGTGTCGGTCTGGTCGATGCCAAGCCTAAGCTCGGATCGCGCGCTTGTCGACGTGCCACTGCATCTATTACTTCCTATCCTATCTCCCAAGGTGATCGAGATATCTTCTATCCCAGAGCATCTACTGGAGGAGTGCCAGAACAGCGCGAGCTACACAGAGTGCGAGGTCAGCCTGCTCGCCATCCGGGTGGAAGAGCTCGCGAAATGGCAGCGATCGATGTCTTGCAAACCCCCTGGGAACGGTAAGCAGCGCGACAGGTGTCGTTCCATACCTTTGTCAGGCGTTACTCCTTAGATAGGGTTTTGACGGGGCACTCGTTGTCAATAGCCTTGTCCACGTGGTTAGGCTAACATCTCGGACAAAGTGTAAGTGTTGAGCACGAGGTATGTTTTGTGTGGGCATTTACTTTTGTATATTCGAGTCATAGTCGGTCCTTTTTTTTCAGTTATTGCAGGGGACCATAGTAAATAGGATTAATTAGTATTAGTACAAATAGGGATATGTATATGTAGGTTTTTGTGTCTACCGTATGTCCTATTTACTCATAGGCCCCCCATAATAGTAACTGGAACATATATTTTGCCGGAATTTTGCAGTAGCCTTCTCCACATTGTTTGACATGTTGGATACCATATTGAAAGCGGGGCGTTAAGTACTCCTGGTACTGTGTACTCCTGCTACTGTGTAAGTTTGATTCATGACCGATTTGTTTCCGTTACTGTTTATTCTGCTGGAAAATTGTAACAGCTGCGTAGCCTCAATGCTTCACTCTCGTATTTCAAAATTCGAATTTTAAATTTCGAGCGACGGCCGTGAATGTCCTGTATCAGGACCTTGGCGAAGCCCAGAATTGTACCAGTACCAGTACTAGTACAGCAGTAGACGTGGTGGTGACGAAAAAGGCATCCTGGCGGGATCAATATTTTCCCGTGGTGCACGCTTTCCACTTGCTCTGACGGGTAACCGACTACTGTACGTACCAACTACGTACCGGTTCGGAGTATATATGCGGCTGGTCTGCGACAAAATTTTGACCACAGTTTGCGGTACGAGCGAAGCGAGTTGCTAAACTTTACATAGCCGTCTACGATAGATAGGGATTGCCCTAGTTGTTAACTACCATTCTCCGACTAGTTGTTAGTTGGCTGGCTATAGGTCGGAGAGCCGCACCGCCCGAGCGAAAATCTACACCAAGTACGTACTACCAAGTACCGGTAATACCGTTATGTAAATGTATTTCCAAGGTTCCCCTTCAAAGGCATTCGGACGTGGGGTGACTGACGCAAGGTAACATCCGATGGCGTTTTGTGCGGCTGGAAAAAAACTAAAGGCCCACCAGCCGTTGAACTTTCGGAAAGTCTATTCAGCCGAAAAAATGAAGGGCTTAACGACCAGCGCAAGGAAATCGGTACACACACATATATATATACACATATGATATAATATACAAGGTTCCCCTTCGGGATGTTGGTCACTTCATCTCCCGGGGGTGTCGCAAGGTGAAAATAGATCGCACATGCTTCATAGTTCCCTTTTTGGAGCAAACCGTGGCATAGACTGCTGCTGTATTGTTTAAAGGAAAAAGTAGGAGCGACGGCCATTCCTACCTAAACAAATGTCGCGAGATAATATCGTATCTGAGGTGCAGTGGGCTCCCGGTGTTACGAAACTTCAGTTTGGTGTCCAGGCCCAACGACTTATTTTGTTTCCGAAGTCGATCTACTGTAACTATTTTGTGTTGGATTTGAAGTCGATCCCACAGTGGTGAGCTGAATTTCTAAACCAACGTTTTCTATTGTTCGTGCCAATCTGAGCTCATTTTTCTTGGCACACAATTTATGAGATAAAGCAGACACCCACTACTACTGTATTAATTTGTGTTAAATGGTGATTTGTTATGTCGAGTAGATTCACGAAGAACAACTCGTGAATCTTGACGATATTTTGTGAATTGACCTGAAAAAAGCGAAATCGCGATCTGCGACATTTTTTTCGTCGTGGCTATCCTATACGAGTACTGACCTGAGGTTTTGCTGGAATGGCATACATCAAACATACACACACGCTACACAATGAGAGACAGAACACAGCAAACCAACCAGTGCTTCGTAGCTGTCACAACTAGCCTGCTGGATCCCCCCTGCTACTCGTAGCTGTCCCGCGCACACTGCGGGGATTGCAGCTTCTTCTGCTGTAGTACTGCTGTGCTGTGCTGTTCGACAAACGGTGCCTTGGCTGCTTCGCAGTTTGTAGCCTAGACTACTGTGAAGACATGTATCCGTAAAGTACAGCAGTAGTGCTACTTTCTGTACCAAAATACTCGTGTTCGTATGTACGTAGATCGGCCTATCGTTGGAAAAAAAAGATAGGTCGTAGATATGATACTTCGAAGTCTGCATGCTGGTAGACACGTACTCTCTCGTAGATCCGTGTATTTGTACTCTACGTAGATCCCCAAATATTGGAACCGAATTACAAATTTACATGAAATTATCAAGCGTGTCGTACAACTGCTACTACTGCTGTACGCAGCCCAGACAGAGCAGACGCATGCGACATGGTATCAACTACTGCTGCACGACGCTTGATGTGTGCCTCGTTCCATGTCGGTGTGGTCCTTGTGGTCTCGTGCGTGGTGTGTGCTGTGTTCCGTTCATGTCGCGGGTCAAAAACGAAGCATCAAAATTAATAGGATGAAGAAACAGTCGTACGGCAGGTGTTTCATAGAGTTGCGAGGCGGTGCCAAGTCGGAACGCCTCCCCTGAGTTATTTGCCAGAATTTGCGACGTTGAAGGCCCAGAGCACGTCCCAAGGGCCTCGGCCGGGACCCGCACTTGCGCCGTGGCGTACACGCGCCCCCCCTGCGTGCCCTGCAGGCGACAGCGCGAGAAAAAACCCGCGACCGGAGATGAAAACTGAAAGTATTCCGGGAAAATGTCCATTTGGTACCTAGACATATGTGTATGTGCCTTCCACCATCGCACACAGTTGGCGACAGTTACAAAAGTCCACCCAGCGGGAGTTCCTAGTGATAACTACAGCACTTTTATCGTAATTATCCTTGGTAGTCGTTTCTGGCCTGCAGTGAATGTGCTTGGTGCACTGAGTGCGGTACACTGCGTGGTCCGGTTTTTCACTCTCCGGTTTGTGGACAAGACGATCATCAATTGGTGATGAAATGTTTACCTTGGCCCAGCTTCCGACAAGATGGTTGATGTATGTAGTCCACGATGGTTGATAGATGCGTGCTTGCCTTCTAGGGGTAACACCTTATTTTTCTGAGGATCCTCACTTTATTATAGTATAAAATCTCTTTATCTCACCCAAGCTGACAAAAACGTGTACCGAATCTTGAAACAATATCATGGCCTAGGTACTATTAGTAGGTATACAAAAAATATATCTTGAAACATGACTGCCATTCCAACGATAAGTCATGCCTTACAAGGCATGTGCCTTATTCGGTAGCTGGTGCCTCAGTGCCCTTAAGGAGCGCCGTCAGCCATACATAAGTATGTTCTCCATAAATTACCACCTCTATCGTACCACGGGTCCCACCCAAACTTCTCATTCACAGTTTCATACCGAGAAATCTCCCAAGCGGTCGGTGTTTGGGTATATATATAGGGTTTAGAGTCGGGTAGATGGTAGATTTTGACATTTTTTGTCGAAGCTGGGGAAAGTTTTCTATACTCGGCCTCCGCCAAGGCGGCGGTCCTTCTTTGTGCCGCACCACTTTTCACATAAAAAGTTTTTGAGTTTCGACCTACTTTGTAATCGAGAGAATTCGCAGGTATCGTTTTTTGTTTTCGTTTCCGTTTTTACTAAATAAGATAATAGCTCTCGCTAATAGGAACTCGCACTTTTTTCTTTTTTTTTTCATCCCTTTTATTATCTTTGCCCTTCTTTTCTCTCTCCTTCCTAGTCGTAACTCAGATCTGGGGTCACAAAGTAGGCTCCTCTCCCTCCTCGCCCACTACGGTTCGTGCCTTGCATTTTTATCGCGAGAAGACTTCAGCCCTTTCTTCCCTCGTCGACTTTCATCGAATTGGTAGAGATAAATAGGTGTAACTGTCGTCAACTGTGCACGATGATAGAAGGGAAGGCATAACACGTAGGTGAACTAAACAAAACGAGAAACAAACACTCCGTACGTAATTGTTGTCGGAATCTTCGGTCGGGCGGCGGTGCGGGTATCCGGCTTCGCCCAGGCAGCTGAAAAGAGGCCCGTAGATACACTTTATGGCGGCCGTGTAAATTAGCAACTCGCTTCCCTCGCAATAGTGCCTTAAACCCATCCATATATATTTTTTATTTGCTACGTTTTTTTTTCGAAGAATATGTCTGAACTCTGAGCCCATCCATACTTATCTTGTTTTTGAAGTAATCCGTCTAAGCTCGTCCTCTGCTGTGCGCGTGCCACCCTTGCTCAGGAGGACCGCACAGCACGTGCCCGCTGTGCTTCAAGGACATCGGGAGTGCAGATGACGAGGAGCTGTGGCGGGCTCATCTCATCGAGGCGTGCCCACGAAATCCTCGGCGAGCGTAGCCCTTGAGTGCTGCCCCTGTGGGTACAGCTTGAGATACCAGAGGGCGAGAGACCACCCACATCATATCATAGGCTGTATTTCGTATTTCGTCATTTTTTTTATGGATGTGTATAGTGGGGTATATTCCGTATATATTCTGGGTTACCCTAGTGGGTACCAATCCTGGTTGTTTTGGTCATATTCGGGTAGGTACCCGGGTACCAATCCTGGTTGTTTTGGCCATACTCGGGTAGGTACCCGGATACCAATCCTGGTTGTTTTGGTCATACTCGGGTAGGTACCCGGCGACCAATCCTGGTTGTTGTGGCCATGCTCGGGTAGGTACCCGGGTACCCTCAGCGTTTGTACCCTACTATTAAGGACACCCTTGTAAAACTTTTCCAACTTGCCGTCGAGTTTGTAGTGTTTTCTGGCAGCTCAGGGTATCGAGGCGTGTCTTTCGATGAGTACGACAGCTTTGGTATTTATAGTTGCTGTCGTATGCGTTCGTTGGGTTCGAGAGCTTGGTAGATATTATATCACGAGCTGTGAAGTAATGGAGGGAGTCGGGGCTGCAAGGAGCGTAGGAAGTGGGTATCGTATTGTCACTTACACGTGTGTACCACGGCTAAGTCGACTGGCCAGCTATTGTAGTGAGGCAGGCGTGCCCCTAGAATGTATTCAGTGTACGTATGGGTAGTCAGTTTGTGCGTTTACGGATTTGAAAATAGGCGAAAATGTTGATGTTACTTTCTAGAGGAACTACTCGATGCTAATTTTGCCATTCGAGCTGCATACCAGGTACTCGTACCTAATAATGTTGCTCGTATTGATGGCGATTTGGACACTCCTTTTGGTCAGTCTGAACTCGGGTATTTATTGGTGAGCGTGCGTTTTGCCCATCTACAGGCAAACGTATTTCGCCAGCAGCTCGTCTGGCTGGGCACCATCTCGAACGAGTGGTAGCACTCGACAACGTCCGTTTTTGCAACGCCAATTATGTGTGAAACGTGCTGTCGGTATTACCTATCGAATACCTGGTATACTTCGTATATACCAGGGTATATGCTTGTTTACCATTTAGATTTTTGTCTCTGCTACCAATTATAGTCCAAGCAACATGCCATCGTTAGGCAAAAACTATCCACCTCGGCGCTTGACGATGGTAGACTGGGTTTTGCTTCAATATACTTGGAAAACTTTGTCAGATAATACGCGAACGATATTTACCATCTCCGATTCGATCACAGTTAGTAGTACAGGACACCTAATAAGAAACAGGCTAATAAGAAATCCAGGCTGGTATTTAGAGGAAAATAAGAAATTCGGGAATAGTTATCTTGAAATTAGTGTAGAAAACACCCTCTCTCAAATAAGAAATCCAGCCTGGACCAGATTTCCTGTTTCTTATTAGGTGTCCTGTACTGTGGTAGAGCTCACCTCTTATTCGGAGATTACCCATGTAGACTACTGGTCCAATGCTCCTCATGTTTGGGGATGTGCAATTTTTTGCTCGAAACCCTCAGTTTTGGCGCCCTACTCCCGTTTGGCACACTGATCCCCACTTGGACCTAAGGGCCATTGTTATCGGAGCCATAAAATTCCAAAATTTCTCCGGTAACATTCCGTCGTCGCATTCATTCGTATAGTTCGGGATCAATGAGGCCTCTCTGCTGCGATCAGCCGGAGACTCTCACCCAAGGCTACTACCCCCGCGTTGATTCGCCGGTAATCAACGCGGCACCTCGTCGCAGAGAGTAGTTCCCCTGTTAAAATAAACACTACAAGTAGGCTCTGTCCCTACCCTCTTCCTACTTTTCCGTGCTGCTGTCGGCCGATCGCGAGACGAGTACATTTCCTTAGTTCATCTCGCTCTCTCTGTACAGTCCGGAGGCTTTGTCCACGTTCGGGGACCCACTTCATTCGTCCCCTTTTTAGATTCAAAATTTCCAATGTTTTTTTTCGCGCAATTTTCTGTATTTCCATTTTTTTCCATTTTTTCTTCCCCATTTATTGGAACGTGAAGCCTTCCAAACATTTTGTACCCTCTGAAGAATTTCCAATATTTCCAATATTTTCTCTTTTTCCTTTTTTTTGGGGGGAAAAGAATATTGGAAATTATGGAAAAAAGCTGCTCGATAAGAACGACCCTAGTGCCCTCCAAACTGACCCTGGATATATAATAAGCCGTCGGCAGGGACCACTATAAGTCACCCCTGTCCCCACGCCGACCAAAAGTGGGGGGGGTCTGCCAAAAGCCAGCAAACAATTTCGTCGAGTATACGGTAATGAAACTATTTATTGTGATTATCCTTGCCACCCGACAATGTGTACCATAAATAGCATGAATGACCTTCAACGTTGATTGATCTCTCATATATAGCGCTCCGAAAAAAAAACAAGAAAACCACAGAAATAAATAAAAAGAAGAGCCCTATCTGCACAAACTATCACATTATCGTCGATTCGATGGCGCCGCGCCCGTTTATTGCCGAAAACGATCGCCCCCCCTCTCTGTAACAATCAACCTTTCACCTTGACGTGAGGGGCGACGGCCATTGACAAACTGCCCTTCGTGACGGCAGCAGCACAGCACCTCCTCTGCTAGACTAATACGAAGTATACGTGTCCGAAAACACGACCAACATCCAACCCATCCCAGCGTCGAGCAGGAGGAATTGCCTCGCCGGGCATGAACTCAAGAGGAAGCGCAAAAAATAAAATGAATGAATTCCTGTGCCGTCGTGTAGAATGAAAGGTCCCAGTTGCAACTTTAGTTGGCGGAAAATGACCAAGTTATAGTATGTACACCCACATAGCTCACCATACTATTTACCAAGTACAATACACCGCATTCAACACAAGTCAACGCTGTTAGCATACTACTGAACCCGATGCGCGATGTGAATGCAAGACCAGAACATGAGTACCAGGTACGGTAGTTCGGGAGGGGGGGGGGGGGGGCGGGTCCAACGGCCGCGTGAAAGGGGCGCCCGCGCACCGCCTGCGCGGAAGCGTACGGGGGAAGCAGCAGCAACAGAAGATAAAATAAAACAGTAAGAGGCTGTTTCGTCAAAATGCGAAGCTTCCGCCCTTTACTTTCATGTGATGCAAAAGTGAGAAATCTGCGAGGGACCGCCGTTTATGCGCGATGGTTCTATAATATGATGCGTGCGAGGCAACCTTGTCGGTTACTCGATCTGTATCCACTTAGGAAACCCGGGACGTACCTAGAGATGTCCCCTGGCGACCACAACAACGCTACACATGTGGCGAATATACTACAGAAGTTTTTCGTCGTTACCCATTTGTACGATCAAATTATCTTAGGAAACCCGGGATGTATCCAGGATGTCCCCTGACGACCAACAAGCGACACCAAGTTTATCACACGGCGGGAATGGAGCTGTCAGCATGTCTCCGCGTTCAACGAGGCAATCAAACCATTGCACCTCTAAGAAAAATACGGCAGCGCTGAGTGGAAAGAGGGGCTAAGCGCCAGAGGAGACACCTTCAACAAAGTGCGTGGATGAAGGACGCACTCGGCGGAACTCAACAAGAGCGGCTCGCGCCACCACACAATGTTTAGCACAGTGCGAATATCAATACGTACGGGTAGGTGTTTTAGGAGGGGTATGTAGGTGTTAGGTAACACGTGTGAAATGTTTTCAAAACATCTGGAGGCAAAATAAACTTGAAGCTTTCCATACCGCTGTCCTGATGGAGGGTCGCTTTACGGCGGATAGGTATTCCTGATACGATGTCGCGGTGAACAAGCGCCACGACTTCCTCCTTGCCAGCCGACTACTTCCTCATCCGCTCTCATAGTATTCAGCGCGTTTGTTGGCTGGCATCGACCGATAAGTTGCGCGCACAGGCGGTTGTGCCGCAACAATGTAGGGGAGGAGAGGAAGGAGGGAAGGGAGGGAGGGAGGTAGGGAGGGAAGGGAGGGAGGAGGTAGGGAGGGCAGGGAGGAAGGGAGGGAGGGAGGA